>CM035232.1:9224188-9824188 GCA_020226215.1 Sindora glabra
TTTATTGAATTATTCAATAATATTCTTTATATACGAAGTTGAAGATTGTTAAAAATGAAAAGAAATATAACGAAATAAATATATTTTTCTTATTTTGTATTTATTCCAATAATATTCTTGTCACTTTGTATTTATCTCAATAAAATATTTTTTATTTTGTAACAGAGTAAATGCGAACTAACGTGGTTGAAGATAGCTGAAAATTTTAAAAAATGTGATTATTTCGTTTCAATGATCTTTTCATTTTGTAATGAATTCAAAATTGTAACATGAATTAGTTATTTTTTATTTCGTCACAATGATAAAATATTTTAGCAATGAGAGGAAAAAGTACCGATTAACTATTTTTTAAGAAATTATTATTCGTTTTATCGTTCCTTCGAAACATTTTATCGAAATAAGCACAAAAGATACGCACAGCGATGAAGAGACGCCAAATGACGTGTAGAGGTACGCTAGACGAAATGGCGTCGTTCGCGCTGAAGGGAAGGGACGACAGGCGATATGGCACCTTTGGCCTACAGCACCCTCGCTCCTCATTTCTAAGTTAATTAGCCGGTTACCGTGTCGACTGTGCACCCAAGAGACTTGAATTTTTGTGAAAGTATGATAATTAATATTATTTATTTATTTTCATACGGTAAATAAAAAAAGAGTAGATAATTATAACAGTTATGAAAGTATGATAATTAATAATGTTAGTTATTATATTTGGGAGATGTCCTTGTCATCATTTTTTTAAAAAAACTAAATATTGCAATGATTTTGAAATTTATTATTATTTGTAATTGTTCCTACGCAAGCAATTAAAAATGTCGTAGTAATTAAAATCATCCTAAATGTTGATGTTTGGCAATAAAGTAGTAAAATCATCCTAAATGTTGATGTCTGGCAATAAAGTAGTAAGATAAATGTACATAAATATACAATAAACATAGAAAAGAAAGCTAATGTCTACGTAAGTGATGTCCAGTCCCACATCCAGGATCGGCAATGTGGTGGCCATATCTACTAACCCTCTGCGCAGGCTCGGGAGTCACATCCCTAGTGTCTGTGTCTCCTCTACCTCCAGCTCCCGCTCTGCCTCTACCCCTAGCTCCCGCTTTGCCTCCACCTCTACCTCTATCTACAAGCTCTGAGTCATCTGTCATCATGCCACCATGTGCTAATCCCTGATCCCGAGTATGCCAATCAAATGCAGGACGATATGGCTGCGATAGACTAGCATCATCGGAAGGAAAGGCATAGAATGCAGATGAAACTCCTAGTACGTGTGGAAATGCCTGGAATGAGGATGGAACAGCAGGAAGAAACTGGTACATCTGGGATGACGACGGCCCATATAGTGCAGCCGGCAATATGGTGGAGGATGAAGGATCATCAGGTGTAGTAGGGTACACATGAGATGGGACAGTAACATCAGGCATCATCGTCATGGTCTCTTGGGCAGTCGAAGGTGGAAGCTGCTGCACTGTCGAAGCGGACGGAACATCAGCCTGCGAGGTATGTCGTGGAGCAGTGCGACGTCGTCGGCGAGAACGAGGCTGATCATGGTCACCCTCCACAGGGTCTGGGATATGATGGGCCTGAGGAGCTGGCTCCGCATGTGAGTCAATAATCACATGATCAACCTGCTGAATCGCATGAAGGATGGACTCCGTCGCTGATCTAAGCGCATCGAAGGTGAACACAGCCTGGCCCTCAAGGGTAGTGAAGTCCTGTAGTGTGGAAACCACATCTACCTGTGCAAATTTTTGACATTAAAGTTAGTTATAATACTAATGCATTTAAAGAAAATCAGATACAGAAAACTAGGTCGCAATATTACCACAAGGTCTAGCGCTCCCCCAACGGGTGTAATACATCGCCTGGTAACCCGTCTATACCATGTCATGTAATCGGATCGTGGTCCCAGAACTAGGCGTGTCGTCGGCTCGGCGCTAATGCACAAGTCTCGCCTAATATCCCAAAGTGCAATATACGGCTGATGGCGAATGTGCCACTCCTTATCGTGCTGACCGGACAAGTGAAGGCAATGGACCTCCGCCACCTGCTTCGGTGGCTCTGGAATAGCCTGGCGTAGTTCAAACTGTCGAACTGCCGCAAAACCCTATCAGGCTGGTGCCACTCGACAATCTGAAAGTGAATGAGCAGCACCACTGCTGTCCATGTGTCACTCCCGGCAAAGCAGTACTAAGGCAGTGATGCGGTGACCTCCTCAGTGTACGGGATCCAGGCGATCTGAAGTTTTAAATTTAGGTTGTCATTTAAATACGATAATGGAATGGACAAAGCCCTGAAATAAAGACATCCATTATCCCCTACATACCTGGTCAAGTCGAAAACGGTCCAGCACGTATTTGTAATGGGGTAAGCTGTGTGCCGGACTATCCTGGAACGTCTTCTGATAGTGCCACCTACGAAGTACAACAACAAAGTTAAATAATTTCGTAGTAAACTTAATTGTAAGTGAGAGTTGATAAATTTTCTAACCTGCGTGCTAAGGGGCCAATCCCTACATCCCCCTCTGGTATGTCTAAAGCAGCTATCGCGGGGGCGATAGTGGGAAATCTATCCCATGCCCAGAGCTGCAATAATAGGCAACACCCTCCTATCTCCCTGTAACCCGGCGCGGTGGTCTTGCAGAGCTCTCTGTACAGATAGGCCAGGCAGGCAGATCCCCAACTGTACGTCCTAACCTCATGTAAGTGTCCAATCAAGGGTAAGTGCATGAGGTGGACATATGTGCCGGAATGGTCTGGAAATAACGTCCCACCAATAAGACGTAAAATGTAAGTCCGGGCGAATCTCTGCACTGTCACCTCATCCGCGTCATCTGGAAGATGAGTGAAATGTCTCTCTAACCAACTCATCCTCAGCTGTCCCCCTCTGATGACATTCTCATCCACCGGTAACTGGAGTCCCAAATACTCCTCTATCAGGCCTGCCTATCCCTACACAGTGGGCCCCGTCACTACTCGACCGTCAATGGGTAGGCCGAGCTGAAAAGCAACATCCTGTAGGGTAATAGTCATCTCTCCCTGCGGCATGTGAAAGGTGTGTGTCTCTGGCCTCCACCTCTCTACAAAAGCACTAATCAGCTGATGGTCGATCGGCGCAAACTCGCACATCGCCAAGCCGTAAAAGCTAGCCTCTCGTAAAAAAGGGATAATCAACTCTGGCGGCTGCTGGTGGTGGTAGTGATGAGCTCGTCGAATCCTGAGCACACGGTCAGGCTGCAAAAGAAAAAAATTAACCAATTATCACGTCTTACAATTCGCAAATGATTTATACTCGCATTAATTAAGATCTAACTATATCCATACATGGCCTACCCAAATGGACTGGGATATGTGTGAGGCCTGAGCCGTCAGCAGTGAAGGATCCCGTGGTCCTGGATTAACGCGTCGGGATGTGGATGCCATCTACCACGATAATCATTGCATTAGAATGAAATTTAAACACACACTAACCTAACAGACTTATACAAATTAAATGCAAATAATATATCTTAAATTTAAATTATATTATGTAAATAATGTCATAAATTATAATTAATTAAATATTGAATATTATGAAATGCGAAATGAAATGGGTGCCAAGTGAAATGACGCCTCCCAGCCCCTTTCCCCCCGACAGGCTAGGTGCAGCAAAGGCACCATGTTGAAAGGCGCCTTCAACACACATATGGCGCCTTGCGTACTTTGGTAAATACTTTCGAAATCACGGTAAAGCAGGAAAAAGTTTATAAAATAGTACATATAAAGGTATTTTAACCAATTCGTATACACTTGGACGATTAAGTAATGGTCGGTTCACATTACTAGTAATGGGGTAACATATATATACATGTTGACGTGCAATTTTACAACCATAAAAAAAAATATAGTGTGCGACCGTTACACTTATGATATTAGTTAACATACTTTGTAACATAAATGCGAAAGAAAATAATAAAAATCAAGGTGAAGAAGGGCCTTCCTCCCCATGTAGCAATGGGCAGCGTCTACGATTATGTCCTTCCATCTTACAATAACCATATTTTTGCTTTACACCACTCTCTTGAGGCCAATCCATCTCATTTCTGATCCGGGTCAACTTTGGTCGTCCCCTTGCACGTAATCTTCCATAATTTGGAACCAGGACAGGAAATGGTGGTAGGTTATTCCATTGCGACCACTCCCTGATAGGCCACCACTCAGATTTGTAGCAATTGAGTAGTGTGTCAAGCCTGTACACAGCATCGACATATGGTTCCCATGATATGTTGATTGAGGCACAAGCAGCAATAATATGAGCGCAAGGATACCTATATGCCTGGAATTATCCACATTCACATTGCCCTTTATCTAATAATACTTGGACGACCTTTCCACATGACCCCCTTGCCATATCAGGGCCCTCCACCACCTCAAACCTAGTCCCTTGTCTATTATAAGCACGAACGTGGTAAGAAGAAGCACGTGACTGGATAGTCGCAAGCTCTTGTCTGAATTTGCTTGCGTATATGTGACCTTGTTGTAGTTCAGCATGTGCTTCTTTTGCCCTTTTCACAAAGTACTTGACACATCTGTAGTATGTTTGTTGAACAAGGCCTGTGATTGGTAGCTTCCTTAATCCTTTGAACAGGCCATTGATGCACTCTACAATGTTGATCGTCATATGACCATATCTTCTGCCTTCATCATAAGCCAGCGTCCACTTCTCCATCGAAATAGCCGTCAACTTCTAGTGGATTTCCTCGTTGACTTTGCTGAGGTTCTTCAATCTCTCCATGGCCTTTTCCCAACTGGGCTCATACGCTGAACAGAAGGAGACAAATAGGTTAACCGAGTTGAACTACCAGATACACAAATTTATAGATGAAAGGTTCAACAAGGAAATTCTTGCTTCACTTTAATCATCTCAAGTATCAAGGAACTGATATACTCGGAGTCCAAAGACTTGTGATCCTGTGTCAAACTGGCATTGACACATGTGTGAGGCCCTGAAAATCTAGTTATTGTCCAAGTGTTACAATTCTTCAGTTTGGTCGCTCGGAGGTGGAAATTGCATTGGTCCCCGTAATTATCACACTTCACGCTTAATCTTCTGGTATCCGACTCCTTCACGTAATAACTGTGGTGCCTTCTGATGTGGTAATGCTTGGTTGCAGCAATTAAAGCCTCCTTGCAATCGAACTCTTGCCCGACCTGTAAGTCCTCCATGTCGTAATCATAGGTTGGTTTCATTATTTCCGGAAATTCATTAGGATTCTGTATGGCATCCCAATCAATGTGAAAGAAGACAACAGCTTGAGGGACACCACATGATGTCTGTGCAGCATGACCACTCCTCACACACCGCGTTGGTACACTATCTCCATGTGTAGTCGCACGTTCTTTGTCATCAGTGTCACGATCGTCACCGCTACTGTAGGACACCTTATCGTCTTCAAAACCAGACTCTAGGTGGGCATCCATTAATATAAGATTGATGGATTCTTCCTATACGACCGGCAAGGCACTTGATGAACCCATCAAGGTATGTGGTGCATTTACCAGGAAAACACCTGCAACAGATGAGTCCAATGCAGGAGTATGACTATCAGAAATGTGGAACTCAAATCCACCTGTGTAAGAAGGGCCTTCCCGCACCATCGAACAACCAGTACTGACATAAGCCGCTGGATCCACGGGTGGTCCAGTTCTTGGAACTCTTTCATCATAACCAAGGTTGGCAGCGTGCAATTCAGATGTGATCACGTCCACGTACAATTCCATGGCTGTCATCGTCGGATGTTGTTCGTAGCTTGCTATCGAACATGCCAAGTCTTCATCATCGTCCAATTCGTATGCCATGTACTGAGCCTCTGTTTGATGCTGTGGAAACCTGTAAATAATTTTTCCCACAGTTTGATCTTGGTGAAGCTTCAGTCGGGCATGGATTCTCTCGCGCAAGACATCCATAGTGCTGCATCCTTTCAACTTCAGTGCCTTTGGGGGAGATCCATCGTACATTACTCCCATCGATCCCTCAATCACAATACCATTTGAATATATAAAAGCAATTAAACTTTTCTTCATCTCGTTACTTTTAGCTGCAAAATATTTACTGCAAACTTTTCTTCATCGATCCCTCAATCATTGTACAATTTTCGTTCTTACAAATGAATCAACCAGTATTTAATATTACAAGTGAAAATGAACAGCATATTTTATTATTTTTGTAATGTACTTGGTTAATAGTAAATAATAATTTACCTGCGCAAGTCAAATCCATTCCGATCTTTACAGGCCGACATTTATTTCCTGCAAGTTTTTAAGCTACTTCTACACTCATTCATAATTTGTCATTTTTTTGGTTTATTCAGCACAACATATACTAATTAAATAGAGAAATATTTTCAGTACACTACATTTTTTATTTTCACGATAACCTACTCCCTTCACACCTATTACTAAACAGCAACTAAAATTATTTACACATTACAATTTGTATATTTTTATGTAGATTACCATGGATTCGTTTTTACATGCACTGACTTCTAGTTACATCCACATATCCTAAATTTTTTTTTATTACCTCTCTTACAGTATAGTAAAATTTCACATAAAAAATTTCTCTAAATATAACTTTCACCTTGAGCACAAAACCTATTTTAGGACAAATTTCTTTAGCTCATTTTTTCTTCTTTTAATAGCACAACCTATCACAGTACATATAAATTTCTATAAATTTTTCACACATCATAGTTTGACATTGTAAGCCTTAATAATCAAGATAAAATAAAAAACTCATATTATTTACATCATAATAGTCTAAACAAATTTTTCAACCACTATAAAAGATATTTTCATGATGACTAATAAAAGTTATAACATAAGCACAAAATTTATAAAATATTAATTGGTAAGTATTAGGAAAAGCAAACAGAAAAAGGCCTTTGCATGAAAGAAAAATTTGTTAAATATTTTAATAATTTTAATCTCTAAGTAAAAAATATTACGTATTATTGTATCATTACACAAATTATGTAAAAATTATGCTAAATTAAATATACTTTGCAAGGTAATATATAAAAGGAACAAAAACAGTAGCATAGATAAAATTTTATTGACGTATATTTAATTTTAAATATAGTGTTTGAATTTTTTCATCAGGTTAATATTAAAAAAAATTTCCTTGTATATTATTTTTTATTCTTAAATACTTTTATTAGAACTGGAATATATAATTAATTATTTCAATTAACGCTTCCCATAACATTAATTTTTTTAAATTATTTTTACACAAAAATTAAATATGTTTCATTATGTCAATATTATGTAATTATCTTATTATTTAAATCGTGAATAATATAATGCAAAATAAGAAAAATTATAGCCAAATAGATTAGAAAAGGAGAAGTGCTATGTGAAAGGTAAAGTAGTAAGTGTTAAAAATTAAATATGTAATCAATTAATTTTATTAAATAATTTATTTTATTATTATAAATAATTTTATGTCAAAAAAATTATATTATATTTATATTATTCATTATATTGCATTTGAACTTCTAATAGAATGATTGAAAAAATGAAGGAAAAAATTAAACAAAGTGGATGAAACTAGGCAAAATTAATGTACGAACTACACACCCTTGGAGAAATCTTAGTTAATGTAATTCAAATTTAAATAATATTTAATTTAATTACTAAGTATTTTATTTAAAAATATAATATAAAATTAATTATTTTTAATAATAAAAAGTATATTAGAGCTTTAATTTATTTAAAATATTATAATAAGCTAAAAAATTATAAATTATTATATTTATGTTAATTAATGATGATGGTGTTTTAAACCATAGACAATACGACTAGATATAAATAGAATACAATAGAGTAAATAAAAAATAAAAAATACATACAGTATAAAATAATAAAAAATTGACTCTATAATAGATTAATTAATTAAATGAATTATTTAATTTATATAGAATACATTTATAATCAAATAATTAATATATCTTACTATTAAAAAATATTAGTGTACGTGGTTTAAATACTATGAGTTAACAAAAAAGAATAACAAAAATGTACAATAAAAAATAAAACAATAGAAATAATGCATAAAATGTCAAGTCTTTACAAAATACCCTCGATTGATATTTACTTATTCTGACATATATTACTCTAAAATTAATATAAAAATATTAATTAATAGGATAATATATCCTCGTAATAATGAACATATAATAAAAATAATGTTATTTTTATCATATTCTATATCCTTAAAAATTTTATATCTTAAATGTATCTAAAAATAATTTTTACCTAGAATGTAAATTTTATTCTAAAACACTTTTCTTTATCCCCTTTTTTCTTCTTTTAATATTACAAACTATAACAGACCATATAAATTTCTTCAATTTTTTTCTTAAATCCTATATCATAACTTCACAGCATTAATCATAATAATCAACATAAAATAACAATTTCTCCCCCAATGTAAAATATATTCTTATAATAAGTAAAAAAAATTATAATATAAATACACAAATTATAAAAAAACTAACCAGTAAAAATCACAAACTCTCATAAAACATATAAATTTGCACAATTTTTTTCTAAATTCTAAATTATAATAATTAATATAAAATAAAAAATCTTCTCCTATTATAATATATATTCGCATAATAATTAATAAAAATTATAACATACATATAGAAATTATAAAAAAATTAATCAATACAAATCACAAACTTTCACAGATCATATAAATTTCTACTTTTCCTAAATTTCATATCACAAATCATAATAATCAACATAAAATATAAAATTTTCTACCACTATATAAATATAAAAGTTAAAAAATACTAACCAATGAAGAGCAAGGAAAGAAGACCAGATCTGCTCCAAAGAAGTAAATGTTACCGAATGAAATTTACAGATTTAACAAAACATGAGAATTTATGAATGAAAATATAAAAAAACGTTAATAATGGCAGCGAAGAAAGAAGGGAAGAATAGTTGCTGAAGAAAGAAGGGAAGAGTAGTTGTTGCAGAGAAGCTCAAAGCTTGGAATTAGGATTTGTGGATGCGGCTTTGTGGGTGGGGGTGCTGGAGCAGAGGAGGGAGGCGCCAGATCAAATGGCGCCTCCCAAAAAAATTTGAAAAATTTTAAATTTGGAGGCGCCATGTTGAAAGGCACCTCCCACCTCGATTCAATCTCGAAGGCGCCAGTCAACTTGGCGCCTTCAGCCTCCCAAAAATGTCAAATGAAATGGCGCCCTCAAGGCCAAAAACGCCAAATGATATGGCACCCTCAAGGTCAGACTGCGTATTTTGGTATTTAGTTTCGAAGAAACAGTAAACCGGTAAAATGTTTCCAAATAAAGGTATTCTAGTATTTTATCCCAATCTTCATTCTTAAACGACATATCGAGAAATAGCTGGAGAATCTTCACTGTCTTAGTTCGAGAGAATATTCGAGGAGACATTATTTTTGTGTGTGAGAGAGAGAAAGAGACTGTGTAAGAAATATGTCTGGAATTTCTTTGGGGAATCATGAAGAATGAGGGGCAAAATGGTTAAATTAAGAAAATTTACACGAACAATAATATCTTATTGAATGTATGTCTCCGGAAAAAAAAATGATACAAGAGAAATTAACTTTCTTAATCTCGTAAAATAGTTTCAAGTGTTAAGCAGCAAATAAAGAAACGAAAGAAATAATTTAAGATATTTAAATCAATTTTACTTATTCTTCATTATTTTCAAAATAATTAAATTAGTATTATGATGATTATTTTTTCTAAATGATAAAGTGAAAATTATATATGAAAGTTAGTAATTCCTTTATATACATACACTAATCTTAAAATTAGAAAAAATTTCACATATGTTAGGTGCTGGATAACTAATAGGGATAACTAATAAAAATATGCAAATTTGGAGCTTATCTTGCGGATTTTATCTTGATAGTGTATGGATATAATATGAAAATTTACTCCATGAGACAAGTTTTCAATCTAAAGCAAATTTTGAGGATAGGACAATATTATCATGTTTTGCTCTACAGGGTTCTGCAATTTTTAAATTATATTTTTACTCCTATAATTGATATATGTATGTATTAATAAATGTAGTCTTCTTAGTAATTTAACTATTAAAAGCAATTTTTTAATATTTCATTCCTATTATTTTTTAATTTAATTATTATATCTAAACTTAAAAAAGGAAATATACTCCAAAAAAGTAAAGAACCCAATCTCAACTCTATTGTTAATAATGTATATTCATTGTTTTATTTATAGTTTGAGATTGGCTGAATAAATTATACGTAGTTTCATACCTATATTGCCACGTTATGTATGAAATTAAAATATATAACTTTTAAAATTTTATCTAAATTTTTCAATTTTTTTTATTTTATTGAGTTTCCCGTGGGATATTGACATTCTGCAGATCGCAAAAACGAAGCCTCACCGTCACCGGTGCCTTAAGTTACGCCGTAGATGGAGATGGTGCTGAGACAAAACAAATGTTATAGTTACAAAAATGAGATAGTACAGAGTTTATCTATTCCAATTTAGTCTCATCATTACTATCCCCAATGGTCAAGTAAAACGACCGTAAGATGCATCAAAATTATTTATCAATTTTTTTGTTTCTAACCCCATTTGTTACTTCGAAATCAAACAAACTACTTATAGGGAGACATTCATCCTGGTCCACATTAATTCATTAATTGGTACGAACATCAGGAAAACAAGAAGAAAAAAAATCAAACAACAAGAAAAAGACACTCTACATTTACATAAATCAAGCATCGGACACAGTTGTAAGTGTACCTCCTACCTAGTATCCATGTTTCTCCTTAAAATTTTAATTTATTAATATAATAGACATAACTTCTGGGTGTTTGACGCGACTTTAAAACGTAATTAAGGAGGAAAAAACGAAATTACACATTTGCATTCTTATTAACTTTTTATACCTATTTTCCCAGATATATGATTTTAGCTCGAAGGCGAATGCGAATGCTTTGGACTGGGAGTCGGCTTTAACTGCATCATCTCTTTTGAAGGTGATCGTCCTGGGCTGCGTTCCCCTCTCAATTCGTTTACTCGAGGGCTGTGCAACCTCCGCATATGAATATCTCCATGGGAGTTTGGCGTCGAGCTTGTTGTTTTTGGGCTGTGCGTGTGGCGGATTTCACCACGGCTCCTTGTTATTATTTCATCCAGAATTTCCCCCTCGCTCACATTCACTCTTGTTCTCTCATTACCATGATCCTGTCAACAAAAATGATATTATTTTTGACAAGGGAACCTAGGAATGTCACAAACATGAACGTTGTTTGTTGCTTACATTGAATGACATGTTGAAAGAAATGGCAGGGTATTCCTCGTATGCTGCAGCATCCAATTCCTGAAGATGAGCCAGATTGAAGAGCTTGGGAAGGCAATATTGTCGTACTGGGACCAGAAGCATGATCAACAACGGGAAAAGGACGCCGGCAATGGGTATCCAGGTTATGCCAAAACAGACAAGCAAGTAAACTGTCTGGAAAAATGTAAACAAGACAATTGTTTTGAACGGCACCGTCTCGAGAAAGCTTGCATGCGATTTCTCAAGCACTCTGGTAAAATCCAAGACAAAGTAAGTTAGAACAGGGAAAATTGGTTGCTGGCAAATTCACAATTCACTCACAACCAGACACATGTACGAAATTCATA
Organism: Sindora glabra; assembly: GCA_020226215.1. Lineage (NCBI taxonomy): Eukaryota > Viridiplantae > Streptophyta > Magnoliopsida > Fabales > Fabaceae > Sindora > Sindora glabra. The sequence goes on from CM035232.1 coordinate 9,235,893, forward strand.
GTATCTGATTGTGAACCAGTTGTGAGAATAATTTACTGAGGATATAAACATACTTGTATCTTCGAGTTGGAGCAGTGAAAGAATACAAAATTCTCTCCCAAAACTGATTTCCAGGCAGGCTTTCAATTGACATGTAAGCAAAGTAACCCCATAGAACTGAAGTTGGTATTTTCTTTAAAAAAGGCATAGCACCAACGCAAGCACCAACCATAGCAGCCTGAAGCAGGTTGCTGAGGCGCTGTTCTTTCACTTCAACAGGCAAAAGGTCATCAACATCCTTGTCCACATCAAAAACATGTTCATCCACAGGGGCATCCACCCATCCTTCATTAGAAGCGCGGTGGACGGTGGAATCTTTGAGCTCTTTCAATCCCTGCTTCCAGAACAAGACAAAGGATTAAATCGAGAAGATCAAAATGTCTAAAGAGTAATAATAGTTAAAGCCATTTCATTGCGATTCACTAAATCTTCCTCAATATACGTTTTTTGGAATTTGATTTAAATTGTCTTGCCAGTTCAAATTTTTGTCAATGTAGAATGAGTGAGATTAAGTCCATTGAAACAGTGTGAATGAATCAACAAATTAAATATACCAAAGCAGGGGCCATTTGGTGGACTAGTGGAGTCTGCATTTCATTATATGTTTCTTGCATATTCTGATATAGCTGCCCCAGGTTCATCTTTTTATGAATGCTCCTCCGCGCAGCAGTTACAAGCTTACTCCTCATAAGCTATTCCCAAAAGGGGAAAAAAAAAATAGGGGATTGAGGTTTTGTTGCCAATTTGATAAACAATCTGTGTATGCCAATGAAAATAGTAGGTTTTTGTAGTATCTGGAGCAAATTCAGATGATATTACCTGATGTTTTAGAGTAACAAGGCTTTTTGTGTGCATTGGAGATTGAGGAATCACGCCATTGGAAGGAGGGATTCCAAGAAGCCCACACAATAATGTCTGTCAGGAGATAGACATAAGAATTTACTAAAATGAAAATAATTTGTTATTATTTTTCATTCACTCAAGACTTACCAAAAATCCCAATAGAAGAAGATCATAATGATAGGAAGAGGGTTTTCTCAGATTGAATTCCTTCTGCTGGGCAATTTGTGATGCAACACTGTGATCAAAGTAGTAAAGTACGGCGACCATAGTTGCCGGTATAAACGCTCCAATAATATAGAAGACAGGTACATCCAACATGTCCTGCACAATTTGAGTATGAGCACCTTGAAGCCAAAGTTTTAGAGAGATAGAATCAAGCATTCTACATAGAGACCCTATCCACTGGCTTCCAAATGAAAAATATAAAGAAGATGATAAATGTACGTCCCAAGCCGGACTGACTTAAAAAAATCGTTAGGCCTAATTCACTGGCCTAAAAGATTAGTCTAAATTGTCAAGGTAGTCAAGCTCAGTTACTCAAACCTTAAATCTAGAGGTGGGGCCTCATATGTACGGTTGACAAAATTGCAGTAAAAGTCATATTCTGCCAAGTATGAGTTTATTTATAGTTTGTGAGAAAATGATTGAGTGTTTATAAGAATCAATCACCTTGATAACTGTCCAATTTGAGTATGCACCATGAGACCATGGGTTTGGACTGAAAAGCCTCCTCGGGATTCCACTTGGAACCTTCTTGACTGGTATATAAGATATACCAGTCCACACCAGCACCATTAATGGGACTCCATAATCAGCTATAAATCCCCTTAGCCCCTCTTTAATGACATTAAGCACGAAAATGGAAAAGAACTGGACTTCAGAACAACCAGTGATGGAAGAGAAAGTAATCTATCTAATTAACTCGAATTTATCGTTTATCTTATCATGTATATTGAATTTCTTTTAAATTCTAATATCAGAAATCAAAAGTTTAACAAATACCTGTCCCATAGCGCCAAGATCTGGCTTTGCGGCTTCTCAGTGCGGTGTAAAGTAGGCCAAATGACAGAACCAAAGCAAACATTCCATTGCCAAAAAGCCAAGAGGATTGGAGTGCAGCCGGATTAGTATCTTCTTTGTGGGCCTTGGGTACACCAAACTCTTCCACAGCTCCCTTTAAAATGGAGATATGAAGTGGAAATTATAAAAATTTGTATGAAATATGTCACTCAAGAACATATCAGACTAGTAGATTCACCAAGACAAGTAGATCAATTGAGGTCCTCCCTAAAAGAATCACAATAGCAACTGTTCCATTATGGTTCTGCCATTTGAGTTGAATTAGCACAAAGCACACTAACCTTTATGGCCTGCTGCATGAAGAGCGTCGCAATGAGCAGACCAAATAGTTCACCTGCAAGGCGTGTAAATCTGTTGATCAAAGAGGATGCGCCTAGAATGGCCAGCATGAAGAGAAGCAAGGCTGTCGAAACACACACCCTAAAAATCAAGAAGGTTAACAAGTTAATTCAGTTCACCAATAAACTCCCTTAGACTGAAAGTAAACACCAGGAGAGTTTGAGATATACCATCCAGCCCAAGCCAAGAAGAGATTGTGCCCCAAATCCTTTCTATCTTTGGCAAAGTTGTACATGAATGAGTACATTAGAACTGTTGGCTCAGCAACACCTAATATCAGGAGAGGCTGCCCTCCAATGATCGAGTGGATAACGCCACAAAGTCCAGTTGATGCTAAAGTCTGAACTGCAGTCAGAAGTCCGTCTGCAGAATTTAATCGATAAAGCCTATTTTTAGTAAATGATCATTTCAATACCAAAAAGCTAGTTTCAATTTGAAGAGAATTCTTGTACTTGTACCCGTATTTCTCTCCAGTTGCTCCCCAAAGGAGATAACTGGAATTGCTGAAGCAAAAAATATGTATGCTGTTGGGGCAAGAATCCTGAATAACAGAACATAAGACTAAGAAAAATTATCTTTCTGATACCAGACTTGACTAACAGTGGAATTCATCAGCAAGTCAGTCAGTAACTGTAATATGACAATCAGCAAAATCCTGTCATTAGTCTGTTGGGGATTACAGAATAAGAAAAGTCACAAACCTTATACCAGACTTGAGACCACTGGTCCAATCTTGCTTGTAACACAGAATTCTTCCTTTGATATCATTCTTGATACCGCGTAAGGGAACGTATGTTTCTTCCATGAAGCTCTCAGAATAACAAAGTCTTAAGAAACCAGTAGGAGAATTTACATTTTACAGAAATATGAAGAATGTTTGGATGTCATGTTGTGATGAACAAAAGCATAAGTTAGTAATTGAACAAAGTGTACATGGATCGAAAATACAAGTGAAACTGAGGAGTATTGGTGGATATATAAAGTCAACCTATAAAGATACTGGAAATGAAGACACTTTCCAGGAAGCAATCAGATTTTTTTCCTTTTTTGGTTACATTGTTGAGGAAGAAGACTTATGGAAGGAACAGAAGGGATGGAAGGACACCATCGCGGCCAAGATTCAGATGTACTCAGAGGACAGTCTCAGAGAAGATATGAAAAAAATGGTACGCGGAATGACAGGAGCATGTGGTGGCCATAAGGTATTATATGAAGTCCCCGAAGACAGAGTATGGAGTGCCGTAGAAAGAAATAAAATGCAAATGAGAGTTTGACGGAGGCAAATGCCCCGGAGAAAGACACACAACTGTATAGTAAATAGCGAGTAAAAAGGTTCCCCCCCTCCCTTAAAAAAAATTATATGGCCGGATAATACTTGTTTGGATTCTTGAAAGTGAGGCTTTATGAAATTTTAACATAAGTTTGCAGCTTTATATATATATAATTTTATACCTAACAAGGCTTTAGTTCAAAATGTTTGGGTGGATTTTAATTTTAGTTGTTAATAAATAGAAGAATATTAGATATAACTATTGTTGTTGAAAAGGAAAATTTATTAATATTTTAATTTTTGAAATGTTCCAACCTAAAAATGACTTTAGTTAAGATGATTGAAATTCATTAATCATCTAATTTTTAAAAAGAGTTGTCCCATTTAGTGATTAATCGAATATATATATATTTGTAATTTTGTTAGAATTTTACATGTAAAAATTATTAAAAAAAAAATTACAATGTCATCTATTGAAATTATATAAATATTTAAATTTAAAGTTACAAATATATCTAGGTAAGAAAGTTTCCAAAAATTTATAAGAAAACAATATTATATGATTTTTTCCCTTTACAGGAAGAGTTGAGGTAATATGTCCTGGTTTTAAGCAAAAAATTTTTTACTGCAAATATAAAATATAGGATTTTTTTTATTTTTTATTTTTATTTTTTTGAGTTCTAATTTCTGAGACTTGAAAGGAGACAAGGGTGGCTCCAAAACTTTAATTGACACAATTTCTCAACTGCCGCCACTACGAGCAAAGTCAAGAGGGAAAAACATGCGCATACTACATCCAAATATATTAAAAAAATTTCAATTATTTCTGATAAAAGATGTAGGTCAAATTTTCACATTTTTGGCTTTTATTATCCACTTTAGATTAAAATTAAAAAACTATGATTCCGCAATCATCACAAAAAAATTAATTAAATGGAAAGAATATTCCGTGTCTGGTGATAATAGGTGCGCTTGATATAAAAGAAAGCAGTTGCAGCTGGAGTACCCGTGGATAGTTGTGCACCTCGATATCTGTTCTCTTTTCATTCTTCTTTTTAATATGAGTAAAAGAAAATTTCTTGAATTTATTAAAAAAAAGTGCTATTTTTAATGCGAAGAGAAATAAGAAGATGGTAAAGATTAAAATGTGCAATTATCATTATCCGTGTTTACGGTAAGAAAAGGAAGAAGGGCTGTACATCTAAAGTTCAAAGTTAGAAGAAAGAAAAAAACGCCACCAATAAATCTGAGTAATTGGAATTTGATATTTTTTAAATAAAATTTTAAATTTAAATTTTATAAATAAAAATAGCATTAAAAATTTTTTTATATTAAATCTAATTCAGCACGACTTTGAATTAATTAACCTCCGATAAAACTTATTGGACACGGGAATTCCAAGGAAAAAGGGAGTTAGAAAACCGTACGAGGTTGAGAATGCGTGGGTCAGGTTAAGGAGTTTGGGCGCGAACGAAAACAGGGCGAGGTTGCTTGGATGCGATTTGATGGGATGTACATTTTCGTTGCATCGTGCACCCTTTCCCAGCGAATTTTGTGTTAGTTCCAACCCTCCGAGAGGGCAGAGCCTCTTTTTCCTTTAATAATAATTAAAGTGATAATTTATTTAATGGACAAACATAAAATTTTAAATTTAAATTTTAGATATAAAAAAAATAAAATTATAAAAATAATATTAAATATTACTATACTATTAAAATACAATAAAATTTATCAAAAATTTTCTTCCTAAATATCAATTTTATGAAATTATCAATACCAATACACGTTCGAAGAATAGTGAATGTATGAAATTATAACCTTGTTTAGAAAATGTCACCATCATTTTATGATAGTAGTTTACATGCAAAATTTAATTTAAAATTCTAGAATATTAGAATAATCCTAGAGGGAAGAGAGAGTTTCATACATGAGGATGAAATAAATGTAGTTTATATAGATTTTAACATCAACATAATATATTTTCTTTAATATCATTAGTGATTGTATTCAATTATACTAATATTCATAATTATAAAATTAATTTCGAATTAGAATTGATGCAAAGTTAATTAATTAAATCACATTTGGGTAATGTCAAAATTAATCTATTTAACTAACTTTTTAATATTCTAAAAATGGTGAAATGATGTTATATTTACTCGTTTAAACTCACATATTATCTGCTCTCGTTCATATATTTGTGTGACTCGGGATTCTAGATTTCATACATGTGATGTGAGAGGAAGTATGTAAAAGGTGGATTAATGAAAACGAATTTTGATACATTTAAAGAGTGAAAAAAAAAAGTTGCAAACTTATACATTGAAGAATGCAACTTAAGCAATGAGACTGTTAATAGACACATAAAATCAAACCAACCCCTTCAAAATTAAATCGGTCGTTCTTGTTAAAAATAAATTTAGGTTACTTTATTTTTTTTGGAATATATTTTTTGCAAGAAAAATTATTTTATTTTTATATAAATGAGAGGATAGCATGTCACCTTCATACTTTATTATATACGTATAATTATTAGAAATAAAAGAAAATAAAATTTTCTTTAAAAATTTATTTTTTATTAAATTACTTATATTTAATATTAAATATAATATTTTTCATCATCTAATGAAATTATAACTATACCCTTATAAAAAAATGTTTTCTATTAAAATAAACATAAGCTTAATTTTCAATTAATTCCGGTGTTATTAATTATGTTTCATTGAAGGAGATAAAAAAATAGCTACATTATTAGTTCATGAATTGTGATTGCCATCAAAATTAGGCAGGTTAAACGAAAGCGGGCCTCTAAGAATAATGACGCATTTAAAATGAATGAAAATATCATTTATAGAAAAAATGTAATTTATAATTATAGATATTTATATAAAATAAAATGGATTAATAATTTAATGTTACATATAACAAATATGATTAAAAAATAACATTTTATATTTTAGAAAAGAAGTGTTTTCTTTCAATTCTATAATACTTTATATTCTTTTATTAATTACAAAATATACAAATAACATAACTTTTTATTTATTTATGCACAAATAAATAATATATTTTTAAAAAATATTTTTTTCCGGAAATAAACATAATGTGAAAGCGTCATGCCAAACCTGATTATCTAAGACTAAAATATCTGGTTTATTAACAGGGTGCCAACTCCAGAAAATCTTGCATTGAAATCTGTGCGATATTATTCGATTCCTTTAAGGTTTTTTTTTTGGGATCCAAGAGAATTAAAGAGAGAAAGATTATAAAAAATATATATATACTTTTTTCTTCTAGTATTTGGTTGGAAAAAATCGGAAAGAAAGAAAATAAAAGAATTTTATTTTATTTGATTGGATAGAAAAATGAAAAGAAAGAAAAGATAATATGTTAAAATGATATTAGTATTCTAAATATAAATTTAATATATTTAAATTTTTTACTAGTTTTAATTTGTAAAATTAAATATATCAATTAATTTATTAAATATATTAATATAAATTAATATGTTTAATAATTTTAAGTAATAAATTTTATTTTATAAATATATTTGTTACTTGTAATTATAATTATTTATTATTTTTTCATTAAATGTATTTTAAATCATTAATTAAAAGTTTTATTGAGTTTTTATAGTCATTTTATTGTAATTAAAATTTTATATTTTATTATATTTGAGTATTTATAATTTAATAATTAATTATTTCTTAGATAATATTTATAAAATTTTAAACAGATTGACAAATCTATCCATTTAATTTTATAATCAACTCTAACCTAATTCATTTATTATTCATGCTAAACATATTGATCTATTTACCGTTCAAACTTTGAATAAATTCAATCCAGAGCCTTATAAAGCACCTCATGTTTATATTAAATTATTGTATCATATAAAAAATTATTATTTTTAATAATTATTACTAAAATTAATAAAATAATTACAAATAATTATAATAATTATTATTAAAATTGATAAAGTTAACAAAATAGGTAATATTTACTATAAATAATAAGTAATAGTTATTTGTTTTTCTGATCAGCTGTCATCTACTCTAACTCTATTATATATACAATGAAACCATAAACATTATTTTTTTATAAAAAGTAGAAGAATAGAGAAATAAAAAAAAAAATCAAAAGTCTTAGCCAAAGTTAAGGTTAATACAGTAAAAACATATCACGTAGATTTATAATTTCAATTTCTTTCATGTCTTCTCTTTACCGGAGGAGAGATCAAAAATTTTTTAAGATCTATTAAAAATTTATAAATAATTTTTTCTCTTTCCTCTTTTTTTAGCTAATTAAACGGGTAAAAATCATATTTTCTATCCTAATTTCTTTAGTTTAAATTCTTCTACTTCTATTTTCTATGCAATCAAACAAGCGGTGAAAGATTTGTCAATATTTTCTAGCGTGGTCCGGTTGGTCCTAGCTGTTGCCCCGTATAACTAATTTACGTTAAAGAACCCCTTATTTGTAATACAAAAAGCAAGAATTAAATTCACGTGAATATTTTTAACCTAAATTTAATTTTAGATGTATTAAATTCTCATTATTATTCCAAAAAAAGTGTAAGAGATATTTATAGTTCGGATTTTTCTTTGTTGCTGTCTAGAGGTGTCTTTTTAACAATGCAAAAGGATTAGAGAAACAAAAATACATAAATAATTTGATTATTTTGTATTTCTTATCTTTTTTTAAATAATTAATAGTTAAATAGGATAACTGCTTCAAAAATTAAAATATTAAAAAATTTCTTTCATTTTAATAAAAATTATCTATAGCATTCAAATATTTATTGACAAATCATAATCCGTTTGATGTCAATATGGTTTTCATTAAATCAAACCTCGTTGGTATCTTGCATTTCTTCCCTAAGTGCCTCTCAAACAGGATCGAACTAATAAGCTATAATGTTATGCAGAGGAAATTTTGAAACGTAAAATGAGTTTTTTTCCTAGGAAGATATTTCTTTAGGAATATTTTATATATTTTTATAAAGATGAAGAAATAATAAATTATTTTTATATTTTATTATTAAAACATGATGTTTAAAGTTATAATAATAAAGAAAAATAATTGCTTTTTTTTAAGTTATCTTTTATCAAATTTTTTACTTTTAGGAACTATTCTGTGTAATAAATAAATTAACATATAAGTTAGTTTTTAAGGTATTTCATGAATTAATTTATTGAAAATGTAACTAATTTATATTAAATAACGCCTTATTTGTAATAACAAAAAGCAAGAATTAAGTTCATTGAATATTTTTAACCTAAATTTAATTCAAAAGGGATTAAATTCTCATTATTATTCCAGAAAAAGTCTAAGAGATATTTATAGTTCAGATTTTTCTTTGTTGCTGTCTAGAAATGTCCTTTTCACAATGCAAAAGGATTAGAGAAACAAAAATACATAATTAATTTGATTATTTTGTATTTCTTCTCTTTTTTAAATAATTAATAATTAAATAAAATAACCACTTTAAAAATTAAAATATTAAAAATTTCTTCCATCTTAATAAAAATCATTTTTAGGATTCGAATTTTATTGACAAATGGAATCCGTTTGATGTCAATATAGTTTTCACTAAATCTAACCTCGTTAGTATCTTGCATTCCTCCCCTAACTCCCTCTCAAACAAGATCGATCTAATAAGTTATAACGTTAGGGGGAGGAAATTTTGAATAGTAAGATGAGAATTTTTTTTTATAAAAAAAAGAAGATATTTCTTTCGGAATATTTTATATATTTTTATAAAGATGAAGAAGTGGTATATTGAAAAAAGATAAAAGGAACTTGATAAAAATATTAAATTTTATACATTTAAAATTTAAGCATAAGTAGTAAATAATATTTAATATAATTTTATCATATAAATTTAAAAATACATATAATTTAATTAATAAATTATAATAATTAAAGCAACAATAATTCCTTTTTTATCTTTTTAATGTTTATATAATAATTAAATGAAAAATATAAAATTATCAAAAAGTATTTTTAAATAGTTAGATTACTAAAAAGCCTACCTATATAATATATGCATATATTATCTATATAGATAAAATTATAATATTAAATATAAAAAATTTTATGGGATAAATTATATTAATACTGCCTCATGGTCCAAATCTTTTCCAAATTAAAATTTCATTCCATAAGACAAATTTTCTTACCATATCCATATCTCACTGGGGCAAGCATATGCTCCTAAATTTTACCATCTCTATATATTGATCAACAATATTTTTTTTTTCAATTGAATAAAAAAATTATATTGTTAATTTAACGATAATAAAATATTAAAAAATATTAAAATTAATTCATGATTATTAATAATTATTTTAATTAACAAATGTATTTAACATGAAAATGAGAGAGATTGAGTGGATTTAATTTCAATATTTAAAATTTATATTTCTCTATCAAAATTATTTAAACATTTCTTTTTTATATTATTAAATTAGTAGTATTTCACTTAAAAGTTGTTAAACTCTAGTTATAGATGTACAAGTTGGCAATCCCAAAAAAGAAGGACAAAATACATTTGTCAACTAGTTCAATTAATTGTGAGGATTTAAATAAAATTATTATAATTTTTATCAGAGATTTAAATTTCTTTCAACAATAATCATTTTATTTAATGTACAATCATTTTCAGGAAAATTTAATGTGCATGTTAAGAGGCCACTTGAACCACTATTTTTCTGTTTGCATACTATCTTTGTAAAAGGAATTTATCTTATATATTGTAATTTAAAATGCGAAATTAACTCACTTATTATAACTTATTCTATTAACAATTATCCACATCAATTGTTATTTTTAAAAAAGAAATGCAATCTTGCCTAATTTGTATCATTGTTAGATAATTGCATGCATCATGTCCTAACTTATGTTGCTTCTTAAAAATAATACAAGTTAGGAGGTGATGCATGCAAGTGCCTAACATGCTGGTGCACAGCTACCATAAATTAAATTGTCTCAAGATACTGGATTCTTGTCATCAATCCAAAGGAGGGAAGATATGCAATGCAAAAAAAATCCATAGTGCAGGAGATAATTCTCTGAAAAGTTTTTAGGTAACTGTAAGGTAAATATTCTTATCCTGATTTTATTTTATAAGAGAAAGATATCAATAAAAGAGTGAGGGCATGTAGATTTTATTTAAAAGTTTTGAATTTGACATTTTTTATTTCTATATCTTTTTTAGTAAAGTAATGATTTAAAGCAAACATAATAATTAGGCTCTCAATTATAAAAAATTATAATTATTACACCTTTCAAATTTCAAAACAAACACTATTAGCATCTTATTTTTACTTTTGCTATTATTAGTCATCCCTTTCTTTACTCATAATGCTAAAATAAATGGTTAAAAAAAAGAGTAAAAGTAAAAAATAAGTATGTATTTGACTAAGGTGGCAATCCATATTATTTGAATCAATTTGTTTATTAAATATATTAAAATAGATCAATCCATCTAACTAGTTTAATAATTATAATGAATAAAATTTATGTTATAAAATTATTTATTAAATTTAATTACTTATTATTTTTTTTATAAAAATATGTTTAATTATCAATAAAATATTATTTTAAACTTTCATTATCATTTTATTAAAAAATTATATTTTTATTATACAAATATTTATAATTTAATTATTAATTATTTTTTAAATAATATTTTTAAAAATTTAATATAAATTCTTAAATGAATTAATACATTAACTTGAATTTATATAAGTGTGTCTAATTATCATGTAGTCAAAAATTGTCATCCCTATATTTATCATTATTAAAGTAAAATTTAACAATTTACTTTCAACATTTTTAATTTATTTTAATAATAGAAATAAATAATTATAATAAATAAAAATAAAAAAATTAATAATTTTAATTTTAAAATTTAAAAAATATAACAATCACTTAGATAAACATTGAGTTTTTTCTAATAATTTACTTCCCACTTTAACCCCGCAAGAAAGAAAATGGAACTCACACTTAAATAACGTGCTGCTCATGTTCTTATTATGTGAGTCTAATATTAGAAATAAATGTATAGGATAACATTAGTCATATATATGAGTTAGACTGTCGGATTTCAAGCTGAATTTTTTTTTGTACAAAATTGCATGAAATTTATGATTCAAGTTCGAATTTGATCCATTTCATTTTTTAAAAAAATTAACTCTATCCAATCCAATTATTTTTATACATGGTCCAAGCGCCCAATTTGAAAGCTCGAACATTATTTTTTTATTTTCAATTAAAAATAGACTTTTAGAATAAAAATATATGTTTAAAAAGATAATAAAATATTTATACATATAAAATATTTAATTATGTTAAATTAATTTTTTATATTAAAAATAATTATATAATATATAATTATATTATTAAAAATAAATTAATATAATTAGATCGAACCGAACTAGATTCATTTTTTTTATTATGACCCCAAGGTCGATACCATAAGAAAATAGTTCAACGAACCTATCAAATTATAAAAAAAAATCTATATCTTATATTTTTTTAAATCGGGCCTATTGAACTGAATGTAATTCTAGTGAAAGCAAAATTTTAGATTGTCAAATTCATTTGAAGCATAGCATAATTAATTAATTAATGAAGAGATAATAATATCAACTAATTAATTTAGATATTTTTAAAGATATTTTTAGAAAAAAATTATTTATATATAAATAAAATAGTTTCAAATATTTCTATATATTATAATTAAAAAATAATATGTAATGTGAGAAATTAACTTCACAAATAATGCTATATATTTTTCATTGCATTTTTTACCATATTCCTCACATATAATATTGAATAAAAAATATTTTATGTTATCTTATTATGTTAAATTTATAAATATAAGTAGATAAAGTTATTCTTGCAAAAACACATATTTAAAAAAGAAACAGAGTGTCTTATACTGAAAAGTAAAAATATGACCAGCTCGCATCACTCAGGTGATAACCCGAGAATTAACATGCATTCTTATGCTCATGAAAAGCATTTTAAAATTTGGATTTCATTTATTTTATTGGAAAGTATTTTTTATAAAATATAACTATGAAATATTAAAATAAAAGAAAAGTATTTTTTATTTAATATTTGAAGAATTTAGAGAAAGTAACTTTTCCTATTTTAAAAAACAATTTGCTTTATTTCATTTTTAAACTTTTAGGTATCATTTTTTTAATCATTAATATAATAGCATATTATCTCTTTATTAATATATATGCAAGTGAATTTTTTTTACTGAAAATATTTTCTAACAAAACAAACAAAGCCTTCAAGTCTATCTAAATAATTTAAAATTATGGCTTTATTTGTTTCATTGAAAAATATTATTTGCATATATATTAATAAAGGGGTGATATAATATTTATATTAATAATTAAAAAATAATATAAAAAAATTTAGAAACAGAAAAAAATAAATTTCTTTTTAAAATAAAAAAATTACTTTCTCTAAATTTTTCATATTTAATATTAAATAAGTAAAATAATTTCCTTTTATTTTAATATTTTATAACTGTATATTTACAAAAAAATGCTTTTCAATAAAACAAACAATGAATCAAATTACAATCTTAAATCAACCGTAAAATGTTAAGCGCATGGAGTAATGGCATGAAAAATTCTTCATATCCAAAAATCTTGTTTCGGTCAAAGGTGGCTTGGTGCACTGAAGTTAGGGGTATCCAAAAATTTACAATCCGCAAATATCCGACCGAACCGATTGTTAAATATATAATTTAATATAATTTGATAAATTTAATAATTTAAAACGGGTTAAAAATTTTTTAAAGAATGATTTATTTTAATTTAAACGATTTTGAAATTTTTTAATCAAATAAACTCAAAATCGATCGAAATAATAATATTAACAATTTTTTTATAGTAAAAGTGTACTGTTACAGCTACGCTTTACGATCATGTTTTTTGATTTATTGTCACCTATTTTGTTTTTACTTTTCTCTTTATTTTATAATTTAATATTAATTTTTTTATCTTTTTGAAAATCTCACTCCTTTCGATATATATTATTTTTTGTCACACTTTTCTCTCTCCTTTCACTCTTCCGGAAAATCTCTTTCTTCTTCTTTTCTAGGTCAGCTTGTACTCCATGTGAGTTGCAGCATTTTATTTGATTTTGCCTTCTGGTTTCTGCATTTCTTTTTATAAATTTGAAGTTATAATAACCCAATTAAATCCATCCGAACCAGCACGTAATTAAATTTAATAATTTAAAATAATTTTTATTTTTTAAATGGATGAAATTGAATGATAAAATTTACAATCCAATCTCATCAATTCGATTAGCAATTTTATTATAACTCTGTATAAATCGACCATGGACACTCCTAACTGAAGTAACGGGCAATTGAAGTAGCTGAATCCGAAAGTAAAAAGAAAGGTGACTCTCACCACTCAGTGAGAAGGAAAATAGGAAATTTTCACTCTTAACCTATGAATAGAAAGCATTTTAGGTCAAACATATACTAAATTTGAAAAAATCAACTTGCATATATTTATATTTATAATCTTAATTAACTCATGCCTTGAAAACCATAATATTTATGTACCAAGTTAAGATCATTCAAACTGTAGAATTTAATTATATTATCATACATCACTGCTCCTGCATATTTGGAAGGGAGTATTAAGAATATATGTCCTCTTTAATCGCGTTATAACATGTTGTATAGCCTAAAATCATGCCGTAACTGTTGTTTATATAGCCCAAAGCTATAGTATTTGGACCTCTCCCAAGTGTCTCTAGTTTTTCCTTCAAAATCAAGAGCAATTCTATCATATATAAAATATGACTTATTGGTATTATTAAGTTTTGAAAAATAAATGAGACGGTGGTTCTATATGCCTTTGTTTTCGTAGCAATGTGAAAACTTTTCAAAATTTTATCTATCGGAATGCAATTCAATTTTTTTTCAAAGGATTGAACATTAAAAAAGGAAATTGAAAGTTCTCCTCTAGTTATTTCCAGAATTTCTAAAATTTTCCATCCTGATTATCCAAACAAGTTGTTTTTTATTAAGGCATTTTAAATATCTTGTATATATAATTACGTTTTCTCTTTAAATTATCACATCCAAACGCAACCTTAGAATACTAAGGATTTCCCCATTTGTTTTTTCCTTTTTTTTTTCAAATATTGAGTGAAATCAAAAAATAAGCGCGACAATTGGAGGCCTTATATCAACTTAAATAATGTCTACATGCACATGCATAGTTACAACACTTACGATATGTGATTAGGACTTCCATATTTCAAACATTATTCTTTTAAACAGGGTTGCTCTGTTATTATGCTTGAGGTCAGAACTTAGCATTTCCATTTTTTCTTTTTTTAGAAAAAAGAAGAGATAGAGAGAGAGTTGCCAGGTTGTCTCTTATAATATTTTCAATAGCCTGCACAGAAGGCTCGGTAAGATTACTATTGGTCAACCATAATAAATTAAACCCTAGAAATATATGGGGAATTCACGTGAAGAATGTATGAGGTATACGTAATGCCCTGAGCTGCAACTTTGTCTAACATTGGTGAAGTGGAATAGTTCTTTCAACTTAAGCCACCATTGTTTTGTCAAAAATATGTTTTATCAAGAATTTCTATCTGCTTTTATGTATAAAGAGAAATAGAGGAGTCTTATGTTGCTGATATACTTTAATTAAAAATTATTATAAAGATCAATTGGGCTAAACTGATCAATTTGAACTGATTGATGAATCATTTTGAATATTATCAAATAATAAGATATAATAATTATTGTTGTAGAATAAGCGATATTATTTTTTGTTGTTCTCTTCATGTTTAATTTTAAATAAATAGAATATTTTTTATAATTTTAATATTTCATAATGGAAGATATTTTTCATTAAAATAATAACACTCTTAATTACTCTACACTTATTTTTTTAACCACAAAATACCAAGAATAATCTATAAGTATTAAATTAAAAATGAATTCGTGAGATTCAAGTAAACCATGGGAGTGGTAAAATATTTTTCTTAAAATTAAATATTTATAAATTTATTTGATTCACTAACTGAATTGTTTCAAATTTTTTTTTATAGAAAGGTTTAGGGATAGAGTAGATTACTTCACTTTAAAAATCAAGATATGTCATATGTCACATAATTTCATTAAAAGGCCATTTATATCTCTTTAAATTATTGACACTAAAATTTAAACTTAAAACTTGACACAGAAAACCAACCATATCGATGGTATGGCTCGAAGAAGATCCCGATGTATATTGAGGACACCTAGCTGACTTTAAAACCTCTTGTCCTAATATTAAAATAATAATGCATCCGTAAGCTTATTTATGATCGATGGAGTTATTGTTAGGGATTACAATTTTTGATATTATAATTTGATATGAATACAAAATTTTTATATGAATTCGAATCACAAAGGAGTTAACTTATTTAATACAAATAATAAATGA
Source organism: Sindora glabra (assembly GCA_020226215.1). Taxonomy (NCBI): domain Eukaryota; kingdom Viridiplantae; phylum Streptophyta; class Magnoliopsida; order Fabales; family Fabaceae; genus Sindora; species Sindora glabra. The sequence goes on from CM035232.1 coordinate 9,251,958, forward strand.
AGTGGATTGTAGTTGTAAATAAATTGATATGTTATTTTATTTAAAAATTTATATTAAAATTTTAAATATATTATTTAAAAAAATTAATAATTTATTTCTAAGTCATTATGCATAATAAAAATATAAAATTTATATTTTAGTAAAATAGTAATAAAAATTCAAAAAATATTTTATCAATGATTAAAAATATTTTTATATAAATTAATAAATAATTATATTTAATAAATAATTTTATAATATAAATTTTATTAATTAAAATTATTAAATAGACTAAATAAATTAATTTATTTTAATGCATTTAATAAACTAATTAATTTAATATAACATAATTATTATTATTCTAAATGATTTTAAATTACTATGAATCTGTATTTAGAAATTGACACTTCTAATCACCATGGGTCAGCAATAGGTAGTGGATGCAATATCAAATGTAATAAAAACAAATTGTGAAAGCCACACCACCTAATGGTTGTATTGTTAATGTAAAAAAATAAAAGGCAGAAGTGTCATAGAGTGCTTGCGCCATCATTCAGAGTTGTTAATGCTTATATATACAATGAACTTTACATATTCAAAAGTAGTATATATGAAGTGATGGATTCGTTCTCTTTGGAATAATATTTGTGGAAGGATTCAACTTCTTTGAAGTCTAGGATAACATTTTAGATAACAAAATAAAGTATTACTATTCTTTTCCTGACAAAATTAAGAGCTCAAAATTTAATAAACAATAATTAATTTAAAATAATTTTTAAATTTATAATAATTCACACTATTAATTTTCTTATAAAAATAAAATTTTACTGACATTTTTAAATTTATTATCTCTTTTCCATTAAAAACTTGTTTTTTAACGAGTTAGAATCATTTCGTAGAAAGCTATTAGCCAAGGAAGGATTAATGAGCAAAGCGGGGCAGGTGGGGAATCCAGTTGTAATGGGGGCCAGTGTTAATATTAAGCTAAGAACATTGTTTAGGATACTTTAGAAAAACGTTGGCTAATAAACAAGATTAGGTTAATGCGGTTTGAATCTAAGGCTTTGTGAGACCTACCTTTTGACGTTGAAATATATTAATAAAAAAAGATGAGATTTAAAATTAATTTTTTTAATTTTTTATAAATTTATTTTATTATATATTTAATAATAATTTTTAATTTATATTTAAAATTTGATTTTAAGTTTTATTTTATATATATATATATAATATTATTATAAAACATAATGAGGAACTTTTGCCTTAACAGGAAAAAATTTCTTCAAGTCGGTGGATTAATGCTAATTATAGAATATAAAAAAGGCAGTTAAGTAACTAATTGTTCGATCTCGGACAATTCAAGTTGAAAATTGAAAAATAAGCCTTCCGAACTGTTCATGCGCCGTAAATGATGATGAAATACCCAAGTCGGTACGGAAGTTTTATGATTGGCTACTTTGGACGTGATCGTTAGTAAAAAGTCAACCATTATTATTGTTATTTTATTTAACATCACAGTTTAGACAGCATAATTGGGAATGGGATATAACCCATTTGTCCATTATAAATTTATTTCAACCAAATTTTTAAAAAACTACTAATATTATTTACATTAAAAATAAGATTTAAAATTAGATTTTTAAATATAAATCAATTATTTTAATTGAATATGAAATAATATAATAATTTTTTAAAATTTAATTTAATTGATATAAAATATTTAAAATTTAATTTTAAATTTTATTTATACATATAATATTTTTGTGTTTAAAGTTTTTACATAATCTACTACAGCTTCGAGACAAGTTCCATTTTCTAGCATTCTCTTGCCTTTTTTAACTTAGGCTAAGCATGTGTGACAATTAATTATCTGCATCACGTGAGGGTCAACGAGAGTTAGACCCAAAATAAGAAGAGAAAAAAAAAAGTCCTTCCGCCCAATACACACCCTCCGAGCGACTCCTCTTTTTGGAAGGGTGGAAATAAGTCCAACCAACTTCGAGGACTTAATTTATTTGACTAAAATCCTATTTAATTTTTAAAATATTTAATTTATATTGATTTTATTGTTGAGGTAAAATCTATATAATTTATTTTTTAATTTGTTTAATTTTTATTATTTTATTTGACAATTATTAATTTGTTTAATTTGACCAAAATTTATTAATTTAATTTTTATTTTTGAGGTAAAATCTATATTAATTTAAGTAAAATTTTAATTTTGTAAAGACTAAAATTTATATCATTTTAATCTTTATAAAAGATTAAAATTTTACTTGAATTTAAATTTTTAAAAATAAAATTGATATAAATCTTACTTTAAAAATAAAATTAATACAAATCAAATATTTCAAGAACTAAAATAAGATTTTAATCAAATTATTTTTGTTGCATTCTAGCTATCACTTGATGTAATTGATTTTTTTTCATTTAAATAATATAGATAACACTAATAAATATATTTATTTAAATAAATATTAGGTTAGACTTATTTTATCTTAGGTTCAATCCATAAGCCTATAACCCAACCTATTTAATAAATAATACACTTATATATAATGCAACATATAATTATATATATACACAAGATTGTTAGTCTATTTTTTTATAAAACCCTTTACTTCACCTCTTAATTTATTTAAAAGATTATTTATACAAATAGATTTTTACATAGATTAATAAGTCGAGTTAATCTTTTCTTACTAGGTTATATCAAACAAAAATTTTGACTTCCCATAAAGCAATAGAAGCGTAAGACCAATACCTTATGATGTAAATATTACCAGCTAATTATGAATAACTCCAATTTTTTAATAGGTTAGGTATTTATTATTAAATTATTGTTTAAAAATTTAAAATAAATAAATTAAAATTAAAAATATTAATATTAATATATTAATATAATTTAATGATAAATATATTTAACTTTTAGAAAATTAAATTCTCCATAATATTACCTTAAAGAATTTTTATACCCTACTCTTTTGAATGTGAGCATGCAGATAAAAATTATACTATTAATTTAATAATAAAATAATATAAAAATATATTGATTCAAAATATTTAAATCAATTATACTCATTATTTTTTTATCTTCACAATAAATATATTTATTAATAGACGTAATTAATGGTAGTAATAAATTTACCATAATATATTTAATTATTTTTTATTAAATGAATTGTATAATTTTTTTAATTAAATAAAAAATAAAAAATATTAATTTTTATATATGAATATAAAAGATAGCAATCCCATGTATACATACTTCTTATTTTGCCTTGAAATAAAAATTTTATTTCTTCAATAATAGAATGTCTATGTGATAGGCTGATAGCGCAAATAATATAATCTGTAAAGTAAGCAAGACAAGATAAAGAAGGAAAAAGTAAAGGGGTTGTTTGAAAATTAGTCATTCCTAACTAAGAATTTCCCCAATATATCGACTTAATGACATTATAAGTATCATTAAATATTAGTGATACAATAATAAATTATTAAGATAAAATAACAAGAAACTTGCTAGGCTAATAAAAATTTGATGGCATGATATTTATATTTGTAATCATAACTTTTAATAATTTTTCACATGAAATTATAATAATTTGGTGAGAATGAATTTGATATAATATAATCTACTGTAATTATGCACATGCAATGTATAAATATTTATATTAAATTTTAAAAAAATTAATAAATTGCTATATTTATTAGGGGATGTGGTAAATCGATATTCATTCTAGACAAAAAATTAAGCATTTTTATTATTAGTCATACTTATTTTAATTTATTTACAATTATTTATTTACTGTATATTTAACATAATTGAAGGAGTCTACAAAAAATAAAATAATTTATCTAGATTATATCAAATCTGTATTAAGTAACGTTGAATGAATACGGGCAGGTAATGCTGATACAACGCATATGCAATCGCATATTTATGGCTCTTCATAACTGTTTCTGATTTGATAAATTAATGGACCCTGCGTATTAGATCGGCCTGTTTTTGGACTTTATGGTACACAGCTATATTATTATAGGATCTGGATTCTTTCATTCTCTTTGTATTTTTTTTTTGTCATTTTAAAAAAATAAAATTAGAAATTTTATTTTAAATTTCATTATCCTTTTTATTGATATCTATAATTTTAAATAAATAATTTTTTGTATCTATGTCTCTCTTATTTACATTATTATGTGGGTCTACTTGTATCTCTCGCGTCGGATTACAAACTATTTCATTCATAACTTTGTCAGTCTTAACAGGCAAGTAATTTTTCCTGATTTGCGATTACGCATAAGAACAGGGATATTTTCAAATCCACTGCTCCAGACATCTCATTTCAATAGATAATATTTTTTTTTTTGAAGAATTGTTAGTGATTTTCTTAAAATTGGATGATAATTTTCTCAACAGATTATACGTAATTGCGGTGGTAATTATAATAAGGACAATATATTTTTTAAAAGAAAAGAAATACTTGTTGCACTCTTAAAATTTAAAAGGGAAGTGAATCATCATTTCTTTTAAATAAGCAGTTGAATTTATAAAATTGTAAACCTCGTAATTTATAAGAAAATTAGGAGTAAAAAATAACATTGCTCACTTCAAATAGGTAATGAGTGCAGTGCTACTGGCAACCGGTGAATCTCATTAGTCTATGGACCATGCTTGGTTATCTGCTTAATAAACCTGAATTTATTGGGTTTGATTTCGTATCAAACTGATCCGAATCAAGGTTCTAAATGGGCTCCAAGCAACGACATTTGCCACCGAAAGTGGCTAAATCTGTTTTCGGCGGATGTATTCGGCCCGCATCCGTACCTAGTTCTTCGTAGGCCCACAAACACTGGCTGGGTTGACAATTTCTGTTTCCTTGTTGGGTTGCTAGGTCCTAGGAGGCAAAACTGCACGGGCACAATTGTATACCGGATCCAGCGAGAAGCTAATTCATCCAGGAATATGGAAGAACTGTTCCAACAAGTACAGAGATTGCCCACAGAGTTCAGAAAATTCCCAGCTACGCTTCTCCAAGTAACCGATTTTCATTTACCACTGTCTGGCTGCAAAGAAAACGGAGAGAGAGAGAGAGAGAATAGGAAAGAAATTGTGAGAAGACGAAGGTTATTTGTTTGCTTGAGGATTGCGAACGGGAAGCCACCAAAATGCTGGGACTCGCATCGAAGAGGCTATTGGGAATCGCGTCGAGGGAGGCACCGTCGCTGGCAGCTCAGGTTCTGCCGCGATTCTACCATGGGAGGGTTGTTGATCACTACAATAACCCCCGAAATGTTGGGTCCTTTGATAAAAACGACCCGGATGTGGGAACCGGGTTGGTCGGGGCGCCCGCATGTGGGGATGTAATGAAGCTTCAGATTAAGGTTGATGAGGCGACTGGGAAAATTGTTGATGCTCTCTTTAAGACTTTCGGATGTGGATCAGCCATCGCCTCTTCCTCTGTAGGTGTGTGCTATGGCTTATCGCCTTGAAAATATTTTATTTAACCAGCGAGGAAGTCGGTGTAGTCGTGTAGGTTTTGCTCTTGTTGCTTATGAAGTTTTTGCTAAAATGTTTGGCCGTATTTTTTATTGATTTGTGTTAAATAGTTACTGAGAGTAAGAAGAGATTGATTGTTAGATTTTCGATTCTCCTGAGTTTCGTTTTGTTTTAGTCCCCCCCCCCCCTCCCCCACCTTTTTTGGAAGATCATTATATTGAAGAGTAAACACATGAGGCTTGATAATTGGAATGTGATTGGATTAATGGACTCGAGTTCGTTTATGGAAGGGGATTGGGTTTATTTGAATAGGAAAATGTTTTCCATATACGGTTACGGATGCTACATATTACGTTTTGAAATGGATTAGGTGCTTCAATCTATCATAATATGCTTTCCTTGCGGCTATTCTTTCATCTTTTCTACTTTCAGAACTGACCTCAGTCTAGGTCTTGCCTCATTCAGCCATTGAAAAGTTAGTGATATCTGGCCTAGCTCTACATGTCTAGATATTCTTATTTCTTTAGCTATCTAAGCTGGCAAAGCACAGGCAGGACATTGGTGGAAAAGAAGGGTAATTCTATGGGTTTAACAGGATTGCCTTTAATGCATTGAAAATTGTGTTTTTTTTATCTTGACTCAATTGCTTCGAGATTTGAGAGAAAGCAATCTGATATTGGAAACACTCAATCTAGGAATTGAAGCTCCTCATAGAATTATCCAATTTCCTGAGAAAGAGTATGTAGTGTTTGCATACTACCTCTGAAATTCATGGAGTACTCATTGTTAGTTCTATTGTCCTTTGGAAAAAATTTTAGCTGCTGTAATTGTTTAGTTCGCTGTTTGTACTTGATTTTTTATTGTGCAACTTATGCTTATTGAAGTTGTTTCTAATTCCTGACCTTTTCACTTTTCAGCTACTGAATGGGTAAAGGGAAAGTAAATGGAAGAAGTTCTATCCATTAAAAGCACGTAGATATCTACCTCTCTAGGAGACAGGTTACTAATGTACGTTTACTCTAGAGTGATTTCTATTTCTCATAGTATCAAACATAGTATGCTTAAATACATGTTTGTCCTTTTAATTGACAATTGGCTGAGTTTGCACTCTCTAATCTCAAAATGTCAGTTTTAGTCTCCACCGAGTGTTATTTTGGTTCCTGCTGCTGCAAGTTGACTTTCGAACCATAAGTTATCTGATTTTGCATTTATGAGAGACCAAACTTGATATTCTTCAACTTAAGGGGACCAAACTCCACCGATTCATAATTCTTTCTAGAGGGGGGGGGGGTGGAGGATTGTATTTTAACCAAAATATAGGTATGTCTATGGTGTATTACATATCAATGACATGTTATGGCTCTTGACAGTTTGCATAATGGTATAATTTACTTGCTGGTTGGCTCTCTTCTTGATTGTCTCCACCTTCTGATTGTTCGAAAGGGAAGAATTAGTGTGTTGGCTGCTAGCAGGGAGCAAGTTATGAGAATAGAATCCACCAGTATTTTTATTTGGCTGTTGATCAATATTAAGACTTAAGCATGCATTCATATGACTGTTGTCCATTCAGGATTAGTGCTTGACGTTGGAGAAAAGAGTGATAAATACTATGCAAGACTAGATCTGATTTGTTTGAATGGTATATAGTGAAAATGACTAATGAATTTTTTTGCTCAATGTAATAAAATCTGAATGGTGTCATTCATATGTTCTTCTGATTCTTATCTTTTCATATGTCTATTTGATATTACCTGTTGTCATCCTCCAAAATAGTTAAGAAAAAGTAAAGATAACTCTCAATTTCCTTTCCTTCCCCTTCATTTCCTTACTCCCTTACAAATTGTGCAAGTTTAGTCCTGCCAGATTATTCTAGTGTTGGTTATACTTAAAGATTTTTGTTTGCAATTTACTGGATTGAAGTTTTTTTTTTCTTTTTAAATGAAAAAACGATTGATGCCCTGCAGGGAATAGCAAAACATCTCTCGCTTCCACCAGTTAAGCTTCACTGCAGCATGCTTGCGGAGGATGCTATTAAAGCAGCTGTTAAGGACTATAATGCTAAGCGTGTGAAGGCAACCACTGATGAAGGGGCAACATCTGGAGAGAAGACCGCTGCTGCTTGATATTTCCTATGTCCTGAATGATGATGAAAGCAGAAACCAGTGTGTCTTGGTTTTCAAATGATGTTGGTGATGAAAACAGAAACTACCGTGTCTTGGCTTTCAAATGATGTTGATGACTTCCGTTGTACAAATGATTGGAATCTCTCTCCATATCAGATTGTCATTGGGTTGGAGCCGGTCAGTTAGTCTTAAATTACATCAGGTGAAACAAATTTTGTGGTGCTGGCTATAGTTACGAGTCATATCATTATATTGGCAGTTTGTATTATTTAAAAGTTTTATGGTTCCATCTTTGCCACATGAAGTTTCCAGATCATTTTTACATTCACTCTTTCAGAACATTTTCGCGTCTTACTCACATATCACGCCCTTATTTTATTGATGAACTGAGGATGGGAACAGCTAGAAGAAAATGAAATGGACAGTTCTTCCATACTTAGAATTATGTTTTTGGTGCAGTGTACTGAAGTTAGGGGACTTGGTTGCAATATCCTGTGTTAGAAATTGAGATTTTTTGAGATACTTTTGAGCCTAAACTGATATTTTGCCTCGTTGAGTCCGAATTCTGTTTTGTAAACTTTGTTGGCGTTAGGTGGAAAATAGCAAGGTTACTTGTAAGAAAAGGCCATAATCAATCAATAGATCGGTTTCATCCCTCTAACCCCTGAGGTCTAATGATACGTGCATAAACGTTTTCGAACTTAAGCAGGATGGTGTTGTCGAAGTTTGAAGTACTCTCGGCGCGAGGATCGTGCCGATCCATGCCTCGTATCGGCAAATGAATGAAAGCAAAATTATTTTAACTTTTATTTATATTAATATTGGGATTTGCATTAATCGATTTGCATAAAACTGTATCGTTTTGATAAGGGGAAAAAAGTATATATATATATATATTTTAACCTTTTCTCCTACATCTCTTCTGCTGATATTCCTCTTTCGGGCAAAGTATCAAATTACTGTTTTTTTATAAATTTATTTTCGTTTTACTGTTATTTGAAAACATATTATCAAAATACGCACGAGGGAAGGAGGCGCCAGGGTAAATGACGTCCCGGGGGAGGAGGCGTCAGGGTGGATGGCGTCTCAGGAGAGGAGGAAGGTGGCTGCGCCATTCAAAATGGCGCCCTCACTCTGCATGTTCAATATTCAAAATTGTAGTGTATAATTGACTTAGCAGTAAGAAGTCTTTGCAGATGTATTTTTATTGACATTTCAGTGGAGTTGATAAGCCAACGAGGGTACCAATGGGTTGAATTGGACTAAAGTGTATGCAAATTTAGCTTATATGAATTTATTTTTTAATTGATACGTTCGAGGAAAGTTCGGTTTATTTTTAAAATAAATCGGACTAATTCATAGATAGTTCATTTTTTTAAAATTATTTCATTTTATTTTTATTATTTATTATGCTTTGTATTTTTATGTTTATTCTATATTTTTAAATTTATTTTTATGTTTATTAATTTTATTTTTTATTTTAATTTTTATAGTGTTAATTATTTTGAATAATTGAATTTAATTTTTAATGATTAAATTTTATTTTATAGAGTTGTAATAAAAAAATATTTATGTTTACTCTATAAATATTTTTTTTTAGGTATAAATATTGGTTAAAGCCAAATTGTTTAGTGAACCAATCTATTTTCAGGCAACTAGTACAGGAATTCATGCTACAATTTCCAAATTCCTTTCGGTTTTTTGAGGTTACAGTAGTTATACCAGATCAGAACACTACAACTTAGTTCAAAGTTATTACCCAAAATGGCGCCAGGTGGGATAGCGCCTCTAACCTTGGGGCGCCATCCAAACTGGTGCCTTTACATGTTTTATGCGTTCGTTCCAAAGGCGCTAGACAGTGTGGCGCTTCCAAGCGTGCGCACGCCATTCAAAATGACGCCCTGCGTATTTTGGTAATATATTTCCAAATCACGATAAAACAGAAAAAAATTTATAAAATAATCGTATTTTGTTATTTTAACCTCCTCTTTCCTTTCTCTACAAGTCGTCTTCTCTTTTTCTTCGTTTTTTTTTTTTCAATTCACCGATTATCATCATCTTCTTTGGTCTCATCCCTATCCATCGGAGTAAGTTGCAAAACCCGCAAATCTTCCCAGCTAAATCCACAGAAGTACACGTCCAGATTCCTTTACAATTATACACAGGAACTTCTCATTTAAAAATATATAAATGAATAAAATAAAATTCAATCTCCTCTTTTTGGTGAATAATAAATATCAATGTATTTAAAATTGGATTCATAAACAATTTAATGCATTTTTTTTTAATGAAGGTTTAGATGACTTTCCATTGTCTTCTTTTATTCATATTTTTTACTCCCATTGAACAAACCTTAGAAGTTACAGTCCGGAGGGAAATCTTTATCTTCCATCGTAGGATGTTATTAAAACGGAAGGGAGGTGGTTCGTTTATCAATCGAGTGGTTTCATCTTTAAAACCAACTCTTTCACAACATTCTGGCATGTGACTTGCTTATTTTCTTATTGATAAAGTGAAGAAAATGAAAGCTGCACAACGCAAGAGATCCGGTATGTCCATGTGAATAAGGTGCAACCACTTGATATAAAACTGCGCTAAAGTGTGGAGATTCCGCCCTAAATAAGCTCCTTGTATTTGTTTAATTTGGCTGACTTAAAAGCTACAGGAATCAGATTCTAAAGCAACAGTAGTTGTGAGAGGGACGCTCCTAATCCAGAACCAAAGTGCCTTGCACTCAACAAATTAAAGCAACTGTTTTCTGCGTTTCACAATAGGTTTCCTCCTGGTTTTTAGATTATAAATACTCTTTTAACTCTTAATTTAAACTTTACATTAAAGCCCTGTCTTTTCTCTAAGAGTTATACTAAATGGAGACTAACGCCGTTCACTTGATGCTTAAATATCTCATATTGTTCTTAATGATAAGAATACAATGTCATCTGGCCTTTATCAACCAATTCTCCGAGTCATTTTGCATGCTATGGATGCCAACATAGAAATAGCAAAACAAACTGCATAATTCAAAGGGGTTCAGCTACACTTCCTTAAGGGCTTAGTGTTTTCAGTATAAGTTATTAAAGGAAAAAGAAATTCAATTGCTCAACAATTTTCAACTTTCATACAAAAAAAGTGATTAAACAAAACAGAGAATCAAATATATATATATATATATCTTTGGACAATATATAGAGTTAAAAGATTTTGAAAAATAAATTCAAAAATTAAGTTGAGAGAAATGGGAGAATTCAGAACAGGGGATTCACATGAAAAAGACAGGAAGAAGAGTGGAAAGAAAAAGTGGTATAAATTCGATGAATCCACCGTCGAAACCGAATTCGGATTATGCCGAATGAACACAACCATTTCACAAGAAACACAAATTAATTAATTATTCTTGGAACAACAAAGAAAAAAAAACAAACAATAATCAAAAGTAAGAAATTTTATCTTACTTCTCTAGAAAAAGAAATTCCTTATTTTTCTTAAAAAAAGAAAAGAAAGAAAGAAAGAACGAGAGAGAGAGAGAGAGAGACTGACTCTTGCACCTAGATTATAAAAAACTAATATTAATCATTTCCGTACTATAAGTCTGTCTTGTCTTATTTCATATCCTAAAGCAAGAGATTAACCTTGCTTCAGGAGTAATCCAAAGCCCGTACATAATAATTATCACTTCGACACAATTGGATTGGACCCACTAAACTCTTCCTCTTCTCAATCCAGAAGATCATCCCTCGGATTCGGAGGGATACTGACATCCTTGATAAGTCCCCTCCTATACGCTGTCTTGTTGTGAACAACGTCCAACAAAAAGTTTGTGAAGAAGTTCTCGTACGATGGCATCTTCGCAAACCCAGGACAATAATTTATATCAACAATATAGTACTTCGTCGGATCTCTGGCATCTCTGATCAAGTCAACATTGAAGAGATTAATCCCCATAGCCACCCTCAGTGCTTTTCCCACTTCCTTTATCAAGCTCTGAGGTGGCATTTCGGCTTTCTCTATGTTGCTCAGGACACTATCTTCTTCCTTGTCATGCTTATGTCCATTCTCCTGGACGCTCGCACTTGAAATTAGAGAAAAAGGCATCGTTCCACTGAAAGTCTTCAGCTTTTCTTCTGGAATATCAGGTAAAGATTTCCTCTTCACGCAATCTACTTCTTGCCCGGCAACATAAACCTTGAACATGACACCGCCATGGTTAACAAATTGTTGCAGCAATATCGGAGTTTTCAAAGTCCCGAGGCCGTCCTGGTCGAAAACCAAACACAGTTTGTGGGACACAGCGCTGCCATCCACGGACAGAGGCTTGGCAATGACGGGAAACTTCAAACCGAGCTCTTCAATGGCGTTTTCGCCATCGAACGCTTTGGAGTCGTCCACGACTGCTTGTTTGGGAATCTGAATGGTCTCCTTCTCGAGAGGAATCTGCAACTGCACCACCGCGTCAAGCATCGAAAGCCGATTGTGGAGCTTTTCAATAAACTCGGGCCGATCTATAACGACGACGTTTGGGTTTGCGGCGGAATATTCGTTCAACTGTTTCTTCCAATCTTCACTGTAGAGTTTGTGAATGAGACAATCAAAAGGGTCTTGTTCGATCAAGGGCTTTTCGATGTCAATCTGTACGAGATCGATGCCATGTTGTTTGGCTCTATCGATAACGGATGGCAGGACGAGGTTTTGCACTTTCTTAGGTTCGACAGCATAAGCTACACGGTAGGTCTGAGCTGCTGGTTCAGGCATGGCGTCCATGGAGATGAAAATTGAAGGGATATCTAGGAGAAAGGGTGACGCGTATGTTGCAGAGATTAAGGTTTTGTATGAGAAGCGACTTTGTTGACACCAGAACGAAGCATGGGATTCTTCAAATCAAAGACACGTATTTATAGAGTCAGATGGACGAAAGGAATGACCTAAAGCTAGAGGCCTAAGCCGGGGGCTGGGAGGAAAAGTTTGCTCGTTATTAGCGCAGCAAATTACACTCATTTTGAATTTTAGGTGGTGTTTAACTTAGTAACTAAATTAATTTATAATTTATTGATTTAGCGAATAAATTATAAATTAATTTTAAAAATATTTAATATTAATTTATTTTAAATTTATTTTTTAATTAATTAATATTTAATTATATTTTAAATAATAAATACATAAATATATAATAATGAAAATATAATTGTTTATATTTTATGTGATTATATTTTTAGTTTAAATGTATTTATTATATCAATATAAATTAATCTTAAAATAAATATAAATTAATGTAATTTATATATTTATTTATATTAATATTTTGTTATTTTTTTTATTTTTATTTAATTTAATAATTAATTTTACTAAATACCTATAAGCCAATCAACTAAATTATTAATTAAATGGCTTAACCTTAAGCTAATTATATTTGTATTTCTTGTAGTTTGAAAAGTACATAATTATATTTTTTATTTTTCAAAAGAATAGGAAAATATTAAAAATAAATAAATATAAAAATTACTCCTTAATTTATAAAAATAACAACTATTATATTTCTAAAATTTCATAACTAATATTATTAATCCTTTATCTTTATTTTTATTATAGTTATCGATTACTTCCTTCACTCATAACATTAAAATAAATTACTAAGAAAAAAGGAATATAATCTTATTTAGTAATCAATTAATTATATTAATAATTAATTAATTGTATTAATAGTTAGTTGATAACTGATTTAATTAACTGATATAATTGCTTATTTATATAAGAATATTTAATAAAATTAATGATTTATTAGTAACTATTTATATGTAAAATGATATAAAAGGGCATAAGTACATTTTAAGATTTAATAATATGTAATGTTATATCATTTGTTAGATAAGATGAAATTCCTTTTAAGAAATAAATCGAATATATTTAAAATACAAATAATAAGTAATATTAAAATAATATTCCTTAACATTTTTTTACTCATATATTACTTAAAAATCATATATTAATATTATTGAGTAATCATAATATTTAGTCTTTTATTCATGAAGTTGATGATTATTACATTTCTCAAATTATATAATTAGTTTTACTAGTCCCCTATATTTTTTGCATATGTTATAATTATCTATCCATCCTTTCCCTTATAATATTAAAATAAAAAAATATATTAAAGTGAATTAATAAATTTCACATAAATAATGTCAAATATATACTTAATTTTTAGTTATATTATTTATTTTCAATTTTTATTCTAGTGTTATTAACGAAGATAAGAGCAAATAATTATAATAAATGTACAAATAAAGTACTAATAGTACTCGTTATAAAATAAATCATGTAGGTAGTGTAACTTGTTGTATGTGTCAAGTTCAAAAGTTCATTGACTTTGAACATTGTTATCATTAAAAAGATGACAAGTATTGCTATGAAAAATGAATAAATGTCTCATTGTAAATGGTTAAAAGGTGGATAAAAAAAATACTCCATTAAATATTGGTAAGAGTGTCTTTTTTGTATATAAAAAGAAAATTAACTATTTCAAACTGCTAAATTTTTCAAGTTTTTCAAATTAGTAGATTGAAAGCTAATTCATTAATTAAAAAAATGATTTATCAAATACTAAAATCAATGAATTAATTTGGTTAATAAGCCAACACCATTTCAATTAATTAAAAACTAATCAAAACGTTATTTATCAAACTTTCTCAATAATTAAAAAGTAAACATATATTTAATATTACTAACATGTAATTTAACAATCTATTTCAATATTTTTATTTATTTTTAATATTATAAATGAATAGAGATGAATGAATAATTATTGCAAAAGCAAAAATAAGAGACTAATAATACTGATTGTAAAATTTGAAAGATGTGATAATCTCCACTTTATAAATAAAAAATTAAATATTTTATTTACTCTTAAAAAAATTTATGTATACAAATAAGCACATAAAACATAACAATTTGAATACGATGACATCAATATATAGCAGTTTATCATGATAAATTAATAATTTTATTTTAAAATTTTGAGATGGGTTTAAAAAGTTTTTTAGTTATATACAATTAGAAATTTATCTTTAAATAATAATTCATACATATAATTAAGTTATTTCATGCAAATAATTTTACTTTAAACAATACAAAAAATAATAAAATTATAAACTATTAATCAATAATAAATTTTTAACTTTATATAATTTATAAATCATTTTATCCTGATTTTATGTTTTTTAAGGATAAAATTATTAATTTTATCTAGGACATGAGTAATGGAAAATTTTGATTTTGTTTTGATAATTGAAAAAGAAATTAGACTGCACGAATGTTTAAAAAAAATATGAAACACTGTCTCTATTTTTTTAAGTGCCATTTTTAAAACATTATTCTTAACTTAAAAAATCAAAATTCTATGTATTATTATTTTTAAATATTATTCATATTATTTAAATAAAGATTTAATAATTTAATCTATCAACATATTTTTAATAAAAATATATTAATAGATTATAATTTATTTTTAATTAAAATTATTTATTTTTAATTTTTATATTAATTTTATATCATTTTTAAAAAATGAAAGAAGAATATAAAATATTTTTTATGCCGTTAGTATAAATATATTCGCACGTACTCCTTAAACATAGACCGAGTCTCTGGAGACTTCAGCCGGAATCAATCCCCAAGATCATATTTGGCTGGCCATCAATATATGCAAGATTCCTTCTTGGCTATTAGACACCGTACAAGAGGAAGTCTGGCGGCGGGGACGTCCGCTGGGAGATATTATATGAAAATGGAAAATTTTATAATATATTGTTAATATAATAATATATTAAATATATTATCAAATTTAATTATATATTATTAGATAATGTACCAATTTAACTATAATAATATATATAAGTAATTTACAGTTAAATTTAATAATATATTGATATAATATTACATAAATTTATATAAATTCATTAACCCACTTTGCATTTCGGTGCATAAATTCGTGAAGAAATATTTTAAATTATTATATATTGATGATAAAAAAATATTTTTTATTTTAAGTGATATTGAAATAGTTTATTTATCAAAATTTAAGTAAAATATTTAATATTATAATAAAATTAAAGATGAACATATTTTCGAAATTGGTGCATTTGGAGTGACGCCGCCTCGATCCCCGTGATGCAGAACTGCCACTTTCACTGACTCCTCAAGAAGGTATTAATTTCAACGCATTGATATATTTATTTATTTATTTATTTATTTTGATTTCTGAGGTATTGCATGCGAACCCTCTGCAGAAGGGGAAATTCTTAGTTAATTCTGGGTTAAAGTACTGTACCTGGAAAAAAATGGAGTGGGATCTGCATATAGAGCCTACTCCAAGTTTTGTTTCTGTCTCACACTTCCAAAGTAAGATACTGTTATTTATTCAGGAAATAATATAGAACTTCTCCTGCAGAAGCGGTGCGTCTTGTGGCCCCATGCCTCGCTAAAAGAATCACGCTTGCTGTCGCATTTAATGATCGAATGATTATTTTCATTGACATTATATTTTAATCTTTATAAAATTAAATTTATATTAATTTAATTTTTATAACATTAATTTTGAGTTAAATTTTAATATTTTATATGTGAGATAATATTATTGAATTATTTTACGAAGAAATTAAAAATTGAAGTTAATTTAATTTTATAAGAATGAAATTGATACAAATTTTTAATAAAAATAAAATTAATATAAATTTAATTTTATAAAAATTAAAATAATATTTTTAATCAATCAACTATAATAAAGTGAGTTCTCCATTCGTTGTATTTTACTTGACGTATAGAATTTAATGTTTCATATTAAATTTTATATTTTTTAAATAAAAATATTTAATTTAATGACATGTAATTCATTAATAAAATTCATTTATGTAACTTATGGATGCATTAAATTTTAGTTAGAATTGACCTATTATAATTATTTTGTAGGTTCCCATACAATCAAATGGGTTTCGTCTAAACATAAATATTCATTGCTTAAAGAAAATAATGCCAGATTATGATACATATTCAAATACATGAAATTTAATTTGTTAGATAGGTTGAAGTTTTTATTTTCATAATTTCTTTTAATTTATAATTCGTTTAATATTTTTTCTTGCAATCAAATCTATACAATATAATTTTATTTCTAATTAACTCCCAGTATAATTAATTTAGAATTTTTTTATCTGTAAATATTTAATATGATAAACTTTTATCTATTTGTACAATTAAGTCGAGAAATTATAAACAATAACTACTAGAAGAATTCAGAATTATAATTCTATCATGGATTTTTTTTTTTGGTGTACTCGATACCATAATATCTATTCAATTTTTTTTACTATAAATATTTGTTATTTCAATAGACAGCTCCGTATTGTTATGTTACTATTATAACTGTAATAGCCGTAATATTTTGATAGAAAATATCATAAAGGAGGGATTGTCTTTTAATTATTAATATAAGGCATATTAAGAGAACGTTTGATTTATTTTTCCTCTTTTTCCTATTTTTTAAAGAAATTCTACAGTTTATTTTTTCTTATTTTTAATAATAATAAAAATAAATAACCTCTTGCTATCAAATCCTACGTATAAAAAAAATTTAACAGATATGAAGTATCATTTAATCGAATGACTCTCAAACTATTTCTTTCTCATTCTAAATCATTGCTAAGGACATATTTTCGGCAAATTGATTAATTTTATTAATATGGAATAATTTTCCTGTATTCTATATTAATGCTCTCTTATTCTTTATATTGGTATATATTTTCCTTGGTTGATAAATTGCCATATATTTGATAGTTTTTATTTTACCTTACGTGTTTAATTTATGATTGTAAACTTATATTTTATATATTATGTATGTGTATATATTTCTATTGATCAAATATATTTTAATTAATCCTATAATGTACTATATTATTTTATATATTTTACATAAATTTTAATTAATAAGTTGTTCCGATTTTAAAATTACAATGTATCTCAAAAGTTTTTCTTAACGGGTGCATAACACAAAATACTGCGCCATTGTCACTAATGTCTGCAGAGTCGACGCCTTGCAAACGAAAAAAAATAAAAAAGGGTCCTCAAATGATTAATAATAATATCATTCCATAAAATATGTATTTTTTTTAATTCAATACATAGTACTTACCCATTTTATTTTCATTATAAGTTATTAAAGGATATCTGAAATATCTAATACCTACAGTAAATTAAAGCCTTATCTTATCTAAAGTTCGAACCTAGGAATTTATGTGTATGAATTAAGTAAATTATTAGTTTTATTATTAAAAAATTAAAAACATTTAAAATTTCACTAAGAAAGAATTGAGAAAATAATTTTTTTTATGATTGCGCCCTATGTGTCATTTTTAATAGAGTATTATTTCAATTAAAATTATTATTTATAATAACTATGCATAAAACAGAAATGAATTTTTTATTTTACAACAAATGTGATTGGCTTAAACATTATATTCATATTTTTCAATAAGATAAAATTTTCTGTTATATCTACTATTTATTTTGTTTTAACTACTTTTTGTGGGGCATTACGAAATTTTACAAGAGTTTCATGAGAGTACTGTATATTTTAAACATATAACCCCATTTAAGTGTTTGTTTATTAAAGTGGTCATTCTACTAGGGTACATCTACCCCTACTACTTGGAAGCCACCTCAACATTGTGATAATTTTTAAGTATATCTTACGATTTTGAATTTTTTTTAAAAAAAATTATGTATAGCCCCTACAATTTTAAAATATTTTCTTTAAAATTCTTAATATATTATAATTTAATTCCTTTAATATTTCTCTCCTAATTTTGTCGTCGCCTTTGAATATTCGTATGTCAATAATGTCAGACAAATATAAATAAAAATTTCAAAATTAATGTGTATGAGAAGTTAATTATTGCAAATAAAAATAGAATTATAAATTAGAATAAATTATAAAATTAAAAGTTAAATTTAACCTTTTTTTTAACAATTGTTTATATTAGCGCGGAATCCTTTTCCCACGCGACCTTTCAAGGTAAAGCGGAGTAAAATATTAAAAAGTAAAAAGTGTTGGTATAGCGTAGAAAAATATTCGAAGATGGTAGATGTTTTAGATCGACCGGATAAAAAGGCGGAAATGCATTAAATTAAATAAATGTTTGAATTGTAGCTATCAGAAAAGGCAGCCACTCACACCATGCTCATTCAATGGCTGCTTTCAAAATTATTTATTTATTCATTGCATGATAATGATGACCAGTGAATTTAAATCTAAACTTTTTTATATTATTAAAAAATTTTACCGTTCGCCACTGTCCAATCAGGAATTGATCAAATATTTTTAAGTGGGGAGATCAAATATTTTTAAGTCATTTTTAGTCAATCGATCTTGATTGGTTAATAGTAGGGTGGTTAAATATTTTTAAATTATTCTTAATCAACTAATCGGATTCGAAATTGATCGGTTAAGAACAGTTAATATACTGTTATCGTTAAGAGTAGAAAAAAAATTTATAAATTTTAAGTGATCAGTTAATTACAAATAAAAATTTTTAATTACAATTAATCGATACTAATAGAAATTTATATTAATTTTTTTATTTAAAAAATTATATTTATAATTTTATTGATTATTTTTATAATTTAATATATGATTACTTCTTATTATAGCTATATTAATGAAATTATAGTATTAACATGTGTTTATAAACTAATTTTAATATTTAAATTAATTTATTTTAAGTATTTTTAATTTTTTTCAGATTTTAAACCGATCTAAATCGAATTTAACTAACCAAAACTAAATTTATCGATTAAATTCGGTTAAGATTATACAATCGGATTCGATCGGTTAAAAAAATTACATTTTGATTAAAAATGATCGATTTAAAAATCAGTCTTAACCACCATTAATTGACGATAATCACTCCTAATTCACAGTATAAAAAATATTTAATTAATTATCATCCAATAAATTTAAAAAATAAAATTTTATAAAAAGTTCTACTTTTCCTAGAATATATGAAGTTACTTACTTTCTCTTACATAAATTATAATTCTTGTATTTTTTAATGAATATAAAGATAAAATTACTCTAATGAAATTTAATTAATAATAATTTTATCCTTTTATTATTATATTAATATATTTTATCTTTAATTTATTTTTTAATTCAGTTCAATTCCAAAACCTAAGTGTCATTTAAAAGTTTAATCAATAATTTTGTCCTAATCTTATTTTTACATACATTATTTAATTACATCCAATTTTTTAAAAATTATTTTCTATTAAATTTATATTTAATATTTTAATAGAAAATAAATATTTTTAATGAAATTATTAATAAATATTTTTATAAAAATATGATTGATATCAAATTATATATTATATGTAAATGAATGAAAAAATTAGTGAAATGAGTTATCTTCATATTTTCAGAGTAGTATAGTTCTCCCTGATAAAAAAAAATTATGAGGCATGAATTCATTTAATTTTTTTATGAAAATATAAGATTATAAATTAATAAAAATTATGATATAAAAGATTCTGCATATATAACTTCAAAAAAAGAGTCGAGAAAAAACTTTAAAAAAAGAGAATTAAAAGTAATTAAAATTTATTAACATGTGTTATAATAATATTGATGTGTAGTAGTCATTTTATCATTACTTTTTAAAAATGTTAAAATTAAATCAAATAAAATATAAGAAATTATTTATTTCTTTAATGTTAACTCATATCAATAAAATGATTTTGAATATTTTTAAAAAAAATTATATAAAAATTATTTTTTAAAAAGTTTAACTCATACTCAACTTAATTTAATCCATACTCTTCGCACACTAAAAATTAAGAAATACTTCTTGCACAATAAAAATATAATTTAGGTAAGCACTGCTCATTAATATTCATAGCTTTTACTATATCCGTTCTTAATATTAAAGTTAATCTTGCTTAACTGTTGACGTGGTTTCCTCGTATGGAGACGTGTAAAGATTCTTCCTTTTGAATTATTCATTTTTTTAAATATTCAGTTACTGGCCTCCCATTTAACCAAGTGGGGTCCAAAAAGTGGAAAAATAAAATTGCAAATGGCCTTCGAAAATATTAAAATAAATGAAACACAATATACGATTATGTCGGTGGAAGAAGTACTTTGGCCTTCAATGGCTCTTAATTAGAAAGCAGATTGGATTTTTATTAACGTACGAAGCTTCACGGGAGTCCATCTTTATGAACCAAATTTTAATTAATTAGGGTTAAACTAAGTTAAAGTAATAATATGTTAACGTTTTCTTTTTTTAACAAGTTTATTCTAATATTTCAATAATTATATTTTTTAGAAGGTGAAAATAAGCTCCCTATCATTGTTGAATTATAATCATCCTTCTTCTTCTTTTTAATAACAAGAATGATAATTTATTTAATATGTAAATCTAATATTTTAAATTTAAATTTAAGATATAAAAATGAAAATTTTAAAATAATATCTATTATCATAAAATTTTAAATTCAAGAGTGATTTAAAAAACGAGTGTGGAATTGAGAAATATTAGTTTAAAAAAATTATGATGCACACTACTATAATAACGCATTAATATATTATATTAAATTTATTCGTTAATATATTATTATATAATATATTTAAAATATTTATTAATTTAATAATATATTAATACTTTATATAAACTCACCTAATTAGCGGTTAGAATAGAGTTACTTTTCACTTTTGTTGCGCTGTGTTAAACACGTTTCCTGTGTATCATTATCATAAAACTGCTCTGTTAAAATCTATAAAAGATCGTTATCATAAAAAAAATAATGAAAAAAAAAAAAGGCAAAAGAGCCACCAACATAATAATCGGTGGGAACGTCGATTATTAGTACCCGGAAAATTCACTTTCACATTTCCCAACATCAGAATATCATAAATGAAAAAGTGAACTTTTCTCGAATTTCTTATTATATTTTAACTCCACTAAAACCATTCACAAAGTGGCCCAACAGGAAATTTTGTTTTCAATTAATTTCAATACTAGTAATGTATATAGTTGTAATATAATTATCCAAAATATTAAAATAAATGAAACACAAAAATTTATTTCCTCCGTAAACCAATTAACTTCATACCTAAGTTTATGATTGAATTTTTTCAGCTTAGGGAATAAAAAAAAGGGACAAGAGAAGGCAATGGATTAGGTGAGATTTAAACACATCACTCGAATTTCAATTTAGCTTAAAAATTACAATGGCAATTATTGTATTTAACCATTTAAAACTTTATACAGTTGTATTTTTATAAATTTCATGCATAACAACTACATTATCCGGTCCCTCATGGACCACACTCATACAAAGCGCACGAAAACTTGTCATTATGTTATGATATTCACTAATTATTTCATTTTAAAAATTATAAATTTAATATAAAAAGAGTATCAATGATTAATAAAAAAGTTTGAGAATTTTTATTGTGCTAATAAATTTATCTTTTAAGAAATAATTATAATTTAAATTAAATATTTTACGATAAATCAATATTAATTAATTCTACTCTCTCTTTTTGTGAGAAAAAGGAAAATACCAGCGCAGCTGGTTGTTAGCTGTATAATACTGAACAAAAGTTGTGTGTTTTCAGTTTTGCATATTTCACTTTAATCCGTGGGGGACCTGTCCATTAGACGGCCGATGAAAAGCGAATAAAACAATAATAGCCCCGAATGACAAAAGTGAAACGGAAGGCACTTTTAAAAGCTGTCCATTTTGATGAAGCTGGCTGCCCAGCAATTCCTTTATATGGTTTGCAGAATGATGCCCAGCTAATGGCAAAGTTTAGCAATGATTTCTACATACGCAGTCGACCCTTAAGAATATTACTATGTCTTTGAGGGGAAGAATATGGTATTGAGGAGTTTCAAATTCTGAATGGTGTGACAGAATCTCATTCATTGAATGAGATTATCAAAAATTTAGGTAAATGTCACACCACTTAGGATTTAGAAATCTTGGGAGTACCTTAGATTCTCCCGTCTTTGATGGCAAAAGCATAGAATTGGATTCTACAGCAAATCTGGTTTAGAGGACTCATCAAAGACATTGAAAGACACATATTGTAAAGATAAAACGGTTGCGTTACAGCATAGCCACTTTTCAACGATTGATTGATTCTTTTCCGAGCTGCTCGGTTTACGAATTAATCATAGAATGGGAATTGGTCGATGATATTCCAGCGCATCATGGATTCCAACCATTTTTATTACTCAAACTCCATCCCTAGGTAAATAAAATTACCCTATTTAAATTTTATTTCATAAATTATAATAAAAAAGATTATTTATTAAGTGTTAAGATTTTATGTAGAAGATAGATAAGCTTGCAAAAATTTTCTAAATCACAAATCAAATTGTATTCCATACACAAAATGATATAAGTCAACCACTGTCACAATATATCTGAAGGGCACCATGATGCACCCTTCTTGTGTAATGTTTGTTTTAATAAAAATAAGAATTGTCATTAATTTTTTAAGAAAAAAATTAAAAATCAATAAAAATTGATAAAACAAGACTTTTACTAAAGAAAATGATTCAGAAATCCAATTATAGACGGAAAAGGTGTTAGATACCCCACCTTACTCATTTAAAGAATGGTTACCTTATGGCCAATGTATATTTATTAATTCTTCAAATCATATAAAAATAATAAAAATTGATAAAATAAATTAAATAAAATATTATAAATGTTCCATTAATATTCACTTGTTATTCTATCAAAAGTAGAGAGATTAATGGACTCACAGAGTGGCCAAAGTCATGAATACAAGATAGAAGAGAATGAACCTAAAATGAAATATTTTTCAAAAGAAAAATAATGAGCTTGATTTACAAAAAAGATAAAAGTTCACATAGTTCATAAAAAAATATATTTTTATCATTTATTTTTTGAATATTTAAATAGAGATATAGTGTAAAATGAATTTCATTTGAAAGTAAAAATGTAAAGGAAAGTAAATTTAAAAAAAATGGTGTATCATGGATGATTTAAAATTTACTTTAAAACATAAATGAAATAATATATAAATAAATTATTTTTTATTTTTAGCATTTTTTAAATATTTTTAGCATATAAAAATAGAAGGAATAAAAGTAAAATTTAAGTGAAATAAAATTTATTCAAAATTCTCTCTATATAAAAAAAATGAAATTAGTGTAAATTCATAGATACAAAAAAAATATATGAATGTAATAAATAAATTAAATATGAATAAAGTTTTAACACGTCTTAAAGTTCTTCCATCTAAAAGTTGTGGAAGCCATCAAACATTCCTTTTAGAGATACTATTTTTGCCTAAAGAGAGAAATTGACGCGATAAACACCAAGTGCCTCAACTTGTTTGTGTCTCATCATTGATCAATAAAGTCTAGAACATACTAATAGAGATACTTATTTCTAATTTCATATATAAATAATACAAGAGTACAAGTGAAACTAATAAGAAGAAAAAAAAATAAAAACTTAAAATGGGACAAGGTATAGGTCAATAAGATAATGGTCTATGTTTTTATTATGTCATTAATCAAATTCTTAAATAAAATTCAAATTTTATAACCATATCTAGCTAATATTTCCATTCATGCTTTACGTCATATCTAAAATAATAAATACTTATTAATCAAAATAAATCAACAAGTCTCATTTTTATAACAAATGATTCTGAACAAAAGCCATAAATTGAATCATAAACATTCAATCTTTATGAATGGTATTCAATCGAAACAAAGCCATAAGCACAAATGAATATAATTGGTCATCATATACCAAAGTACTCTTAAGAATAGAATTACATTACAATATGTGGAAACTAATCAAAGTTTTTAAAGAGGGATAGTATAAAATAAGACTCAATCTAATACTTACCTTCAATCCAACTAATACTGGTAGATGAACTTCTTCAATCAAGTAGCAATAATTGTACCAATGTATGGACCAAAAAGTTTTTATAATACTTGAATTTTCTTTTTTACTCAAATTATTTGATTTTCTCTTCCTTTTTGATTTTTCCTTCTCTTTCTCTCTCTTTCTTAGTTTGATCATACCTATTTATAGTTGAAAAACAAGGTAGACTAAATTCAAAAATAAATTATCTTTAATTTGCAGTTAACTTGATATCTAATGAGATAACTAATAAATCACTAAAAGATAATCAAAGTATAAATGAAAATATCAATATCTATTTTTCTATTTTTGTGCTACAATGAATAAAATATTATTTTATGCATATCTAAATATATTAAGAAAGGATAACTAAAAAATTCTTAAAACCAGTGATAAATACTAAATTAAAATCATGGATAAATGGCTTAAAAGAAAAGGATAAATGTATTTTTAAAAAACAAATAATAAAAAAGTTAATTAGAAATAAAATAAATTCAATAAAATTTTATGATAATTAACAAAGCAGATCAAGATATCTAATATACATATTAAAAAATGTAATTAATATAAATGATTAATTGTATTAATAATTAAAAGACCATCATTAATTAGTGCAAATAAAGATTATTTTTTTTATATTTTTATTATTTTATCTTTAATTTTTTTAATGTGAACCAAATAAAATACAATGTTCACAATCAATTAAAATAAGACTATGCATTAATGATGTCAATTAAAAAATAAGAAGTTATCATCTATCACCATAAATTATCTTAATTAATAAAAAATTATATTTTTAATAAATTAAAATAAAATAAATATAATAAAAATTAGATGCTTATCTTTAAGCATCTCTGATAGTTTTATAAATAAATAAAGAGTTCATTTGTATTATTCACAAAAATAAGTTGTTAGAAGGATAAAAGTGAAGCTCTCCCAAAACTTTGATCAAAGTATTTGAAGTATCTAACTTTCATTAAGAACAAGTACTCAAATATTTTCAAGTGTAAAACCTCTGTGAAGATTCAACCTTTGATTAGAGATTAACCTTCTTTTGGCCTTTTATTAAAGTCAAATGTTCAATACTTGATTGGAGATCAAATTGCCTCGTAGCCCTCCTTGAAAGTCAAGTTCATCCATTTGATTCGAAACTAAGCTTTCCTAAAGCCTTCAATCAAAACAAAGCATCTCCTATTTGATCTGAGATCAAATTTCTCGAAACCCTTAATTAAAATCCATTAAAATTAAGAATTAAAAGATTTATTTTATTCTTTTTCAAGCACTATAAATAAATTAAATATTGCACTAATATTCATAAAAAATAATATAGTTTATCTATTTCACATTTTTCTCATCTTCATAATTTATTGGGTGAAATGTAATTTATCCTTTCAAACTATGAGGTATATATAAAAAAAAACTCAAAATTTCAAACTAAAGGCAATTTAATACTTAAACTATGATTAATGTGCAATTAACCCCTAAAGGCAATTTAATGTTCAAATGATGATTAGTGTGCAATTAACTTCTTAATTTTGAGTTCTAATCCAAATTGGTGAGAATAGTACCCTACGTCTCTCTTTTTTTTTTCTTTTATTAACATTCATTCCATTCTCTTTTTTCAAGACATCACTATCTTGTGATGTCTTGAACTAAAAAATTATTATTCCTTCTTCCTTTAGATTGCATTTTTTTGCTTTTTTCTATAAAATTTTAAGATCTCTATTTTTGGCTTGCTTCTTTTGTTTTGTTTTACCATAAAATTTAAATGATTAACCAATTACATTTCAAATCTATTGTTCTTATATTTTTATATAATAATTTTATAGATTAGAAGGATTTGTATAATTGTATGATGGACCAATTATGTTTCAAAATGATTGTTCTTATATTTTTTATATAGTAGTTTTGTGAAGTAGAAGGATTTGTATCAATATACAAGGAATAAACTGTTGCCCAAACATATAAACATTTTTTACTATATATGTAATAAGTATCCTTGAAAAAAAATTCTACTATATTCAAATCTCTTCAAAAGTTAATAAAGAATACAAAAAAATACATGGTATAACTGCATCCAAAAATTAACTATTGTACATTAAAAATATAATTAAGTAAGATACAAACTAAAAAGTCAATAAAGAAATTGTATTTTAAACCATATGCCACTACCTTGAATCAAAATATATAATGAACACAATATCACTATATTATATATTTAATTTTTAAAAAAGAACAAATAAATTCAATACTTGGGTAGGCTACATTTGTGGCAAATTGTAACATTACAACATTCTTTTGCATAATGACCTAACCTTTTATAGTTAAAAAAATTAAACTAAAAATGGAGATCTTAGAAGTAGAAGAAGAAATAATAGATTTTTCAGCTTAAGACAGTAATGTCTTGAAGATGAAAAATGAAGAAAACATTGATGAAAGGAAGAAATAGGGGATTGGGGCACTATTCTTATCAATTTGGATCATAACTCAATGTCATAAGGTTAATTAGACACTAATCATAATTTAGGCATTAAATTACCTTTAGTTTGAAACCATGATGCTTTTTACACATATCCTATAGTTTAGAAAGATGAATTACATTTTACCTTAATTTATTAATTAAAAAAACTTATGTATATAATATCATTTTCAACAAGAAAACTCAATAGTAGAATGCATAGGAAAAAAAACTAATGCCATTAGTAAATCCACTTAAAAAGGAAAGCCTCCACATTTTGGAACCTCTAATCATGTGCATAATATATAAAACACATATACACTTTATACAAGCATTCAATCACTTATTGGATATAACTATGGTCAAATTAATAACGTTTACTACCTACTCAATAACATCATAAGTATAGCCATATGTGACCTTTTAATTTTTTTAGACTTATTAACTCAATAATCTTTATTAGTCAATTTCGTCTCCTGATATACTACTACACTTTTAACTTATAAACATCTAGTTATTCATGTCATATCTTATACTTGCTCATCTTAATCTTTACCATTTGATCTTGCACTTTATTTTCAATTTCTATTCATACACAGTGCCCATCTCTATTTTTTCTTATCCTCATTTACAACAAACATAAGCCCTCATTTACAAATAGTAAACACATTCATAACCAACTAAATTAGTAATTAGTTTGCAGAATCTAACATTTTTTAGAATCTTAATATTCTCAGGAATGTGATTCCTAAAAATTTAATTTTTAAAAATATGATATTTCCATGTTTGATTCAATTATAATTATTCCTAAGAATGATATAATATTATATATTAATTATTTTGAATACCTAAAAAATATTATCTAATCATAAAAAATATTTTTATTAAAAATCAAGTAATTGTTGATGGTATATTATGGCTAATGGTGTTCATTAGTGGTAGGTAGCAACAGTAGTAGTCACTAATAGTAAATGGTGAGCGTTAGCCAGTGACAATCATTAAGAATGAATGGTGGCCAATAGTGATTATAACAAATGGATAGTGGTTAGCAACGAACACCAATAATGAATAATGATTGATAGAAGTTATTGGTGATGAATAGTGACTGATAGTGGTCAATAATATTCACTAATGATGAGTAATAATCGACTATAGTCATCAATTATGGATAATGATAGGCAGTGGTAACGAATGATAAGTAGTAATGAACGATAACCGTTAGTAATAAATGGTAGTTAGTGGTAGTCACTGGTGGTGGGTGGTAATGGATAATAATTATCAAGAATGTGTAGTGGTAGATAATGATAACTAGCGGTGTATAGTGGCCAATAATAGTCACTAAAAATAAGTAGTAGCTAACAATGGTCATTAACATTGAGTAGTGGTAGATGGTGATTTCCGATGGTATGTTGTAGCAGATGGTGATTGATTGCGGTAAATAGTGGGATAGGTAAGATATTCTTTTTATGTTAATTAAATTTTTATGTCATAAGAATATGAGATAATTATCTATCTTATAGAAATATTTTAAGAGAATATTAGGCTAAAAATATTCCCAAAAATATCTCCGAAATGTTCATATTTTTAAGACCATCTCTTTAAAATTTAAACTAAATATGAAAATCTCATATTCCCTTAAAATATTCTCAAAAATGTGAGAAAAATTATATGAATCAAACATCACTTAAAGAAAACTGGAAGATCATATAGAATGGTAACTTAAAGGAGTTTTATTATGATCATTAAGTCTAAATAGAGGCATTATTTAGATATACAAATTATCGCTCACCTAACTTGCAAGTATATAAATTGGAGTTTTTTTTTGTATTGATTTCTTTTATTCTCATAAGTATTAAGTTGGATTTGTAGTTGTTCAATTTTTAAGCTTAAAGTTCTTAAATCTTAGTGTCATAAAGGTCATATTTTTTATAATTTTATCATTTTAAAGGCAATTTTTCCTTTTAAAAATTTTCTTTTCTCTTTGTTTTTCTTTTTTTGATCCAATTAAATCATAATCATAAAAATAAATACCAAAAATTGATAAAATGGACAAAATTAGTAGGGTAAAAAAAAATTTTAGAATATGAAAGAATTATAAGAAAATTTTTAAATTTTTTAGAATTATTAGGATTAAAAAATAAATATTATTGTATAAATAGGTTACAAATATAAGTTGTGTGACCTTTAGGAAATACCTTAAAGTAGAGAAAATTCTATCCATTTTTTTGTAAAAAAAATTATAATTAATTAGTGTAAAATTAGTAAAGTTAAGGTTAAAGCTGGTGAAAACTGAATAGTGAAGTCCCAACTAGTTACAATTAGGTTCCAATTATGATAAGGTAGTATTAAAGTATGGTTTAGGCTTACAAGTAAATAGGTCAGGAATCTCTAATAATTAAGTTCTAGCAAGCATATTGAGTTCATGATTGAGTGGCCAACAATCATGAATATAAGTATAGAGGGAAGTACATTTCTAAATGTGCCTTAAACTTCCATAAGTAAAGGATTTAATGTTTAAATTAGCATTTAATGAGCTTATAATTATGTATTTATATATTTATGAATGACTGTTGTTGAATTCTTGGAATGAAAAGTTATTAGGATGTTGTTGTGATAATAATTTATGCAATTTTCTGCTGGTGATTTATGAAATAAGATTTGTAGTTGTTACATGCAAACTTCTATTGATCATTTGAATAAGATATAAGTATGAATAGTAGAATATGATTGTGGAATAAAGTTAAATTGTGAAACTTATATATGTATACTCATTTGTTTAAACCCTTATATGTGATTTGTTCATTATAACTAATTCCTTTAATAATTAGTAAAATTACTCTAATGTATTGATTATGTGAAAAAGGTATTTGAATTATGGTTTTGATCAATGTTAACATAGGCAACATTTCTTCCTTGATGAGTGGAAGGTTGCTTCTTCTTTATAAAATAAAACAAAGATGGTTGCCCTTTGGATTAGCTAACTTCTAAATTATGCTTGAGACGTTTATTTATATGTGACCAGTCTAGATGTGTTTAGCATATATGTGTAAACATGTTAACTTGAATCTATTGATTAGCTAGAAAAAGATGTTATAGTTTAGTTATAAGGAGAAATTTAGGAATTTAAGTAAATCATGAAACGTATTTATGGTATGGGGTAAGCAATAGTTAAAAATTTAATATTAAGCTATAATTGAACTATTTAACTTGAGAAAATTTGATGCGCAATGTGTAAGTTACATATTGCTACATTTAAAAGGTTATCATAGCTTGTTAAGTTTCTTGAACCTATTTGGATGAATTTCTAGAAAACCCAGATGAGTACTTAAATAGGGTACTTAAGTATTACTTGGCAGGGAAACACAATTGCTTAATATTTTAGTACTATACTCAAATACTAAGTGATCCTAACTTACTGGTTTCAAGTATTTGAGTATGGTAGGGTACTCAAGTACTACTTAGCAGGGGAAACATAATTGGTTAATATTTGAGTAACATACTCAAATACTACTCAAATAAATACTACTTAAATACTAAGTGATCCTAACTTACAACTTTCAAGTATTTGAATATAGTATTCAAATGCTAGCTAGTTGATTCTTGGCCTATATTTGAGTATCGTGCTTAAGTACCCCAAACTCCTTGTTATTATAACATTGAGTAATCGAATATAGTATTCCAATATGATCCTTATAATGGGAGACCATACTTGTTTATGTATAGGTATAGCTATTATGCTATGAATTGTATTGAAAGCATTACTTAATTGCGTTGGTTATGTAAATTTAATTTTTTTAGAAATAAATAAGATGGGTTGGATATTAAACCTAGGAGTTCAAGACTGTTTTACTAGTTAAGAGTAGTATATTCTCACCTTATTATAGTATCCCTACAATTTGATGATGCATTTTTTAAGAGGGAAAAATTGTAATATCTTTATAATTTTATTAGTAAATTTATTCTTTTAAATGCCCTATAGTATTTATTTATCTCAGTTAATAAGGATAATTAAGTTATATTTATTTGACTAATATTTTATTTTAAATGCATTTAAATAATTTTCATAGTGATATTCTTACAAGTTATAAAGAATTTCAATAAAAGCGAGTATGAGGATTTGAGAATATATATATGTTGATAATTTAAAAAATTATTCTTTTCAAAGTCTATAGAATCTTGAAGTAGTTATTTTAAATGAAGATGCTAGCTTTCCCACTAGCCAACAGCCCAATGGTGCCATAATAAAATTATAAGCTTACGACTGGCTGCAAGGTCATTTAGGCCTACTCATTTGCTAGTGTTTTGATGAGTTTTTGCCACCAGTGAGTTACCAATAGCCTTCTTTCGTAATATTGAATCTCTTAAGACAAATAACCTTTAATATTTTTATGGATATATGCATGAATAAGAAAATCCCTTGGTTTGAGTATTTTAAAAATATGATGATAAACTTGAAAATATGATTTTTATGCTATAAAATATTAAAATAACATGAGTAAAGTTATTTCACTCATGTTATTTTAAAGTATTATATCTCTATGTTTTCAATTGTAGATATATGATCTAGAAAACCTATATTGTGAGTAATATTAAACATTGATAATGGCTAGAAAAATAAGATTTTTATACTATAAATGGTATAATAATATGATTGAAGCATTTCTAGATAATTATAACCTAATATTTGAATTGATTTAAGTTTAATTTGGAGAATCCACCAAACAGGAGAAATGTAAAATGATGAAATTAATGAAATAGAGTTAAAAATATTATAATCTAAATGTATAGTTTTATAAGATTAAGTGATTAAAGCCTCTTTGGGGTGTTACATATTAATAATTGGATAAATTAAATTTGCTCTAAGAAAGCCTCTGAAACATGAAATTTGGTTTTATTAAGATAAAGATAAAAAAAAAAAGAAATGTAAAGATTTATAGAATAAAATGAATAAAACCTAGAATGATAATCTTTAGGTGAAAGTATATTGGTATCAAGTTAATTATAGAGTAACTTTGTAAATTGTTAAATAAGAAAAAAGAAAGGCATGGATATCCTATGCCTTCTGAATTGGTAAATGGCTTTAAGTGAGTGCATAACTATTTTTAAACACTTTATTTTTATATATGTAATTTCATGTTATCTATTTAGTTTATATTTATTATAGAAGTTATATATATATATATATATATATATATATATATATATATATATATATATATATATATATATATATATATATATATCTATGTAATTATAAAGTGGTGTATGAAGTTAGAATCTTTGCCCTTATGGTTATATAGGATATAATTTAATTAGCTCTAATTGCGTTTAACATTATGGTGCCTAATAATGGTTTTAGAGCTCCATTTGTTTATTGCAATATCTATTGTTTATTTCTCGAAAATGATGAAATGTTAACATTATATTGAATACTATTTGATGATTTTATAAATGTGTATTTTGGTTAAAAACATGTTTGTGCTTATAATGGATGCTTTGACTTTGTTTGTATTATGTATGAAAGTGTTCATATAAATTTGATGTTGCTTGTGATTGATTATTGTTATTGTACTTGAAATGTTGATGTGATAAGACATTTATATGTAATATCAAATCCGATTTGTATGATTACACTAATATATTAGAGGTATTCATAAAATTTTGGGATGGATAAGGTTAGGATTATAATTGATAAATATTGGAAGAGATAAGGTTAGGATTGTAATTGATAAATATCGAGAGACACAAAGTGATTAACTTCTTTTAACTATTTGATGAATGTTATTATTGTTATCTTCTATTTGAAATTATGGTAGTTATACCTTGTGTTGATACATAGAAATTGGTTGTGAATGTGTGTAGAAGAATAACTTGATTGTTAACACGAGTAACAGATTGGCTAGTACCTAGTTGGTAAATAGATAAGAATTTAGGTACGAGTTCCATTGTAACAATTCCAATTAATGTTTTAGTTTAATTCATCTTAAATTATTTTAAATGCTTTTAAGAATCAAATTTAGATACTTAGACATTCATTGAGTTTATAAAACTCATTTTCTCTTTCTTTTTGACACTTTCCAGATTTAATTTAAGAATATCAAGTTAGGTAGCTTGAGTGGAAGTTTAAGGATGAATTTGATAGTTAGGATTCTGTTGAAAGTAAAGTTAGATGTGATGTTTATGTCCTAATGTGTTAAAATGTATATCTATATAGGTATTGTTGCACTATTATTGAATTGTATAAATAAGTTACAAATATAAGGTCTATAACCTTTAAGGAGTACTTGAAAGTAGAGGAAACTTGGTTCTTTTTTTGTAAAGAAAACTTATAATGAATTGTGGTAGAATTAATAAAGTTAGTGTCAAAATTAATGGAAATCGAATAGTGAAAGTCCTAGCCAATCATGATCAGATTCGAGTCATGATGTGATTGCTTTTCATTCCATTGATAATCTCTAATTTAGAATTCTACCAATGAACCCTTTGCTTGTAGACAAGTTGAATCACTTTGTGACATTTTTTTTAACTAAAACAATATTATGTTAAAAGTTGCAAAGGTAAAATACAATTAAATAGAGGGATTAAAATTGTAAATAAACTAAATTATTTGTCAACAATTCAAATTCAACTTGTAGAATGTTCTATACATGTTTGAATTAAATAAGCTCGAGTCTAAACGAGTCTAGTTTATATAATTAACAAGCCGAGTTCAAGTCTAAAAATACAAAATTTGTGATGTTCGTAAACTTGAATGAGTTTTTATATAAGTTTTTGCTTATTATATTTTTTATGATTTTATAAAATTATGAGTCCATTTAATTACTTAATATTTTGATATTATAGAAATTTCTTATTAATTTTATTTTATAAAAGTAAAAAATTCAAAAAAAATAATACCTCCAATACTTAAAATCAAAAAATGTATTCTTGAATTGCTTGAAAAGGTTAAAAAAAAAATTTATGGCAAATTTTATTTTTATATTATTGTTTGTATAATTAGTATGCAATGTTTACACATTATTATTTAACTATTTTTATATATACTTGTTGAATTAAAAATAAAATTTATATTTATGATGTTATTTATTTGTACCAAAAAATTATCTTATAATTTTTTATTATTATTTATTAAAAATTATATAATATATATAAATTTATCTAAAATCATTTAAATTTATTTAACTAAAAGTTAAGCTAAAATTCAAATTCGGGAAACCTAACAAACCAAAACTTAAATATGATAATTTTAATTAAACTTAACCTTGAATAAACAAAACTTCGATTCGACGGCTTTTTAATCAGAATACTATGTCAAAAAAAATAATTTCATTAAATACTATGTATAAAAGACTATTGTCTAGAATGCTTAAAAATATTTTTTTTTATAAAATTCTCTGATCATGGGAAAGAGCACCCTGTGATCAGTTTGATTGGTCACGGGTGGGCCTCTTCCGTGATTAATCTTTTTTTTTATTTTATCTAATTTACACTCAATTTTTTTAATCCAATTTAGACTCATTTTATTTTAATTTTTTAATTATTTTTAATTTGTAATCCTTTCTTTATTTTACTTTTAATTTTTACTTAACTTGTATTTGATTTAATTTTTTATATTTTGAATGTTTATTTGATACTAATTATTTAAGATTCTAAATAATAATCAATAAT
The DNA here is from genome assembly GCA_020226215.1 of Sindora glabra. Lineage (NCBI taxonomy): Eukaryota > Viridiplantae > Streptophyta > Magnoliopsida > Fabales > Fabaceae > Sindora > Sindora glabra. Next base: position 9,286,642 of record CM035232.1, read on the forward strand.
ATTATTAACTATCATAAAATTGCATAATATATATAATATAATAAGATTAATAACTATTATAAGATCGTTGAAATAATTATTATCTCAATAAATATAAATTTTTACATATTCTCTTGTAAACTTATTAGTTGAAAGATTTAAGTCATAAAAATAAATTTTTAAATAATATTTTATCATATTGTGATATATATATCTATAAAAAAATTTAACTAAACATGAAATAAGAAAATAATCTGCATTAAGTAAATAAATATTTTATTAGTAAATTATGTTAATTCATAATGTGATACAATTTAATTTAAAAAAATAATCACATATAGATAATATATTTTTAAGAAATTTTTAAACAAAAATTATAGTATTATAATACATTATTTAATTTTCATTCTATCACATGTAATATTTATGTTATATAAATAATAAAAATAAATTATGCATAAAAGATTTTAATTTAATACTTGAAAATAAAGTGCTGAATAACATACTAACAAATTATAAAAAATTAATATATTATAATATTATACTTCTTATTGAAAAATAAAAAAAATCATATTATCTAATAACTAATTAAGGTAAAGGAATATGAAGTATAAGTTTAGTAAACTTCAATCTGTAAGTTTCAATTTTCTAAAATTTAATGGGACAAAATTTAATTATTTTAAGGTAAGTTGAAGATTGTATTTGACTTTAACATCTAAAATATAATAATTAAAATAATTTTAGGTTGGTAATTTAGACTTTACTTGTTTTATTAGATAATATTTTTCATAAAAAAATTATAGATATATATTAATAAAGGAGTAACACAGTACTTTTATTTGTAATTATTAAAAATGGCACATAAAGTTATAGTAATAAAAGAAAGCAACTTCCTTTAAGAAAAAAATAAAAAGTTATTTTGTCAGATTCTTTATATTTAATATTAAATAAATAAAATGTTTTGTCTTATACTTTTATTCTATAATTTTGTTTTATAAAAAGAGTTTTATGTCAAAACAAATGAAACCTTGGAAGGAAAAGTAATTGAAGGATAAACACATAAAATATAAATATTTATTCTTAATTAAATTAAAATTATATGTATTTTAATATTTTTCTTTAAGATGAAGGATAACAATTTTTTTTATTTTTGTGCCTGAAGATGAGTAGCATCCATAAAATGTATTTACTTAGTTTTTTACTTCTAGATGAGTAATTGATACCATTTTTCATAGTTATGTATAAATATAATTTTAAATTAATATCATAACCAGTGACATTTTAGAATTCTTCAAGGAATTGTAAATAATAATGTAATGAACGAAATTAATTCAATAATGTGATTTGAATTAATGAATAGGAGCAAAAACCTTTCTTTAATTTGTACAATTTATCTACAAAATTGAATAATATGATAAATGAAAGGTGAGAGAGTGCTAAATCTTAAGAGAAAAAATGATCAATCAATTAAGTAAATAAATTGGATATAATACTATAATACAATAATGAAATATACAATAATCAAAATAATAGTTCTCAGTCCTACATCGAGGGCGTCGCCTTACTTGTTGCGGTTGTTGAGCTAGGGAATGATACTGTTCGTCTTCATCATTATCCTCATCATCATCTGCATAAGTTAGATGATTCTGACCCTTAAAGGGTGGAGAATTCAAGTCCTAGTGGGAAGATTGAAATGTTGGAATAAGGTTTTCCAAGGTGAAAAACCTTTGTTGTTATTGCTCTGTAGATCCACTAACGTACTCTGTAGTAAATACAAATGGGTCAGCAAATAATGCCATTAGAGAATCGGGGACTAGCTGAGTTAATTATAATGGCGATGGGGTAAAGAACAATACTTGTGGAGCATCATACAGGTGCTGTAAGGGTAATGTCATGTTGTATGATGGGTTAGCATCTCCACCTGTGAAGAATTACGATGAGAGGGTATAAGTTGATGGACCCACACCTCTTATATTAGCCTGCATTAATGGAGAGGTGTAGGAGGAGAGGACATCTTTTTGTGTCATCGATGGATGACTATGAGGGATACTTTTATCATCATCTCCTTCCTCAAGTAAAATAGGATCCCTAAAAGATATGAAGCCGTGACCTCTCCTACCACGCCTAGGCTCGGGAATGGGTAGTCTCAGTAATTCATTAGTAGGATAAGTAGGTTCGAAAGCAATCATGTCTTGATACTCTCTCAGTACACGTAGCATGAGATAATATTCCCAATTCTTTAAATTGACTGTATGACTAAGAGGAGGAATCCTCGACACTGAGTATGCGTAATTTCTTAACTATATCAGCCTACAAAGAAGTACATTCTGATAATTTAATATATATTACATTTTGAAGAAATAATAAAAAGTGTCAACAAACTATGCATAGTACGGGGACATGTATAGTAATAATTTTGGAAAAAAGTTGTTCATTGACTTTTTGGAGTTAGGGGTGTTATAGCATGTTCCGTTGATTGATCTGATAGGTTGTGCAATTGTACCCAGTTTGCTTGCATAACTCATACCTTTAAGGTTTTAATGGACTCTCTTTCCAATCTATTTTGTTTCTTATTCGTGTGAAACGTGGTCGACCACTAAGATGCATCTATATTGGATTAGACACTAGTATTGGTTCATTTAATGTTGTCCAATGTTCCATATTGTCGATTGGCCGAAACTTATAACTATAAGCCTTTAGCATTGTCTCTAATCAAAAAACAAGATCGACATACTGTAATAGATCTAGCAAGATCATCACACATGCAATAAACATATGTTGGCAGGGCCAATTCTCCACTTGAAATTCACTACAATCACATGTTCGATCGCATAGGCTAACCTTGCAAGTTTGACCAAATTGTTTCCAAGTTTGACCAAATTGTTTCCAAGTTGAGTCATATGACTCCTCCACCTCGAAGGCTAACCCTTGGTAATTAAAACAACACATGTGGCAAGTAGATGCTTTCTAAATGCACTCTTAAATCTTTTTTCGAATGTCCTTGCTAAACACATTTCCTACCTGTAACTATGCTGTAATGGTCTCTACTCAGTTAATAAAGTATGTATTTATTCGATATAGTATAGCTTTAACTAACCCGATAAGCAATAAAAATCTAACCCCTTTGAATACGCTATTAATACACTCGACCAAGTTAGTTGTCAACTTGTCATATGCCCCTATTTTCGGCTTTCTTTATTATAAGCATGGCTCCATTGACTTTTTGGGATATTGTTGATTCAATTAATAACTTTGGGTGCAATTGATGTAGTTTATCTAACTTGTAATCCACAACATGTCGCTTATATTGGTAATCAGTACCACGCATCGTTGTAATTGAATAAACAATAATCATGATAGATAATGACAATTAATGACATTAGTGTAACTAATACACACCAATGCTAGTAAACATCTTCTTCAGCCACACTATCTTAAAAGTTAAGTTTAGATTGTTGGTGATGTGTCTAAGGTAGAACACATGATAAGTATGAGGGGGTTGGCACCCTACATGTGGGTTTGCAATAGCAGTTAGTATTCTAGGATGTCTATCTAATATTAAGCAAATACCTTGCTTGTCTTTAATGATACGCCGTCAAACATTTGATAAAAACCAAGCTTATGTTTCATATGTTTTCTCCTTTATCACGACAAATGCAATAGGTACAACTTTTCTATCACCATCTTATGATAGCATGATAAGTAAGACCCCCTTATACTTTCTATACAAAAAGGTGTCATTTACTTGGACTATCGGTTTCAAATGGTTAATCGCATCAATGCATGTCTTGAAAGTCTAAAACACTTAATTAAATAATGCAACCAGCTTATCTTCAGAACTGCTTAGTAGGCATTCTCTGCTAATAATCTCGAAGTAAGACCTAAGATTAAAGTGTTGCACTACCGCCAAACACCTCGATAACATAGAATATGACTTCTTCTAATTCCCAAATGTAAGAGCAATAGCTTAGTATTTATCCTTCCATGTTTTCTTATAGAATACTGAGTACTTAAAAATACCATAGATTCGCTTAATGACTTTTCAAATGGACATACTTGGATTTTTTATCACCATGGCCACAATATAGGATAAAATGACATCTGTGTTCAATTTTAGATGATTTTGGAAAAGAAAGACAGATATATATATATGAGACCCATTGTATTAACTCAGTTAATACAAAAGTGGATGCCTATATATTAACTCAGTTACGACTTGATTTTTATCAAGTTGTAACTTTTGTCTAACTAGATTTTTCAATGTATCCAGAGTGATATCTAATTTAATTCTTATTACTTTAACCTTATGACACTAAAATACAAATAGCTACAATTAACTATTACTACACAATTACTCATATTTATTTTAATCTTATTAATTAATTAATTATGATTATTGCAATCTTAGATATTTACCTAAATTATTTATTAATATATACTTACAAATTTCATTTAAGTTCAATTTTGACATTTAAATTTATCAAAATAAATATACTAAAATAAGTTTGTAAAGAAGGATTATAAACAAGTTTTCATAAAATATATAGTGTAAAATACTATTTAATCAACATTATGTATATTGTAATAGTTTTTAAGGTCAATGGGTTAAGGATAATAATATACACTTTTAATATTTGTTTTAACCTTTGGATTAGTATCAACAACAATTTTCATAACTATAAAAATTTAAATTTATTTAAAACATCCATAAAAATTTAATTATATAATGTTATATATATTACTTATTGTTTACAAAAATTTTGATATATATATATATACACACATTACCTAATGATATTAATATTTGAATCATAAGTAAAAGACATAGACATGAAAAATAGGAAAATATGAAACTAAACATATAAAAAGAAAAAAATAATAAATGAGTTATAAAAAATTAAGAATTAGAAATAAATTATATAGTAAAGTGAATTAATCTAATTAAAAAATTTAAAGCCATTTAAAATATTTTTAGTGTAAAAAGAAATTTTATTATGCTAAATTTACATTACTCAGTAATATTTGAGTTATGAATAGTATAATTAAAAAGGAGAAATAAAAAAAGTAAAATAGTACATAAGGTATAAAATCTTGATAAAAATATTAATTAATACATAATTAATTTGATACATAACATTAAAATTTTGATGTCAAGTAAATATTAGTAAAAATTAAATAAATAAATTTAATTTAAATATTAAAATATTATTTTAAAAAATAGAATATGCTATTAGTTAATTCAATTAATAATCTCTATACAAAAATTTTAACTTACTTAAATTTTTTATTGAAAATTAAATATAAAATACATAATATCATGTATATACTATTTGGTGATATTATTATCTAAATTATAAATAAAGGAAATGGGTGTGAAAAATAGGATAACATTAAATTATGCAAATAAAAGTAAAAGAAATAATATTTGAATCATAAAATAATCAGAGTTACAAATAAAGTATATATTAAAATGAATTAATTTAATTAAGAAAAATAAATTCTTTAACATATTTCTATCATAAAAATTTATATTATATTAAATTTATAACATTCAATAATATTTGAGTTGTAAATAAAATAAGTTGAAAGAATAAAAAATACAATAATTTAAATTAAAGGAAGATAAATAGTATATGATTTATAAAGTTCTGACAAAATTCTAATTAATTTATATTTAATTTAATATATGAATTTTTATTTTTTTCTAAAAAATAGTATATTACTATTTTTCCAAGTTTTCAAGTGTTCCAAATTTTTATTTTTTTCTCATAATATCAACCTACAAGCATAATAATTTCAATCATAATAATATGCATAAAATGCATAATAGGCAGACTACATACATAATATATACAGATACCATAATAATACAGATAAATTAAAATAACATAAGCAAATTAAGATAAGTGCATAATAATACAAGGAAACTAAAATAATATAGACACCGTAATAAACAAATAAAAATAATAACTACAAATATACTAATCAAATAACTAATCAAATAGAATAATAATAATATAGTCATAATACTTAATAATAATACGAAATAAAATTAAAGAATTTTTCTGAAAAATATTGCATTGAGCACACACTATATATTCATATCATCTAAAAGTACTTTTTCATAATTAAATGTCTTACTTGGAAAGGTTAATAATCTCCACGAGCAAAATAATACTTAAATGTACTACTCGAGAAAGCTAATATACACAAGCAAAATGAGGCTATTTGACCTAGATGCTTAGGCCACGGAAACAAATGCCCAATTTGTTGTGTTACCAAAACTGTAGCCTGATACACTTAAAATCATTTTTTTTGCGAAAAATGGGCTGATAAGGTGTGGGGCCAGATGTGATTAGACTGATCACGGCATGTCAGAGCCCGTGACCAATCTGATCACGTCGGGTTAGAGCCCGTGATTAGCTTTTTTGATCATGGCCTGACTCGCCTCGTGACTAAATGCTGTCCATCGCCTGCATGCACAACACGTGGGCCTGCGTGCGGCCCTGTTCACGCACGGCCTCCTGCATGGACACTATTAATGAACACGCGAGCCACTATTCATCCGATGCCATTTAACCTATAAAACTCCCCTCCCTTCATGCAGCATCCATTTACACCCGCCCTAACCCTTTTTCCTTCAGCAACCCATAATCCCCAACCCTAGAAGCTCAAGTATTGAGAGTTCAAAATCTGTAAGTTTTTTAATTTATTTTCTTTGTGCATGATATAAAGGTGGCAGTTCAAGTAAGATATTTTCTTTCAAAAAAATATTTTAAGATCATGAAAAAATTTATTGTATTAAGTGTAATAATTTTTACAAGTATTTTATTATTGTCATTGTGACTAGATTAGATTAGATTATTATTATCATACGTGACTATGTATTTTATTATTACTCTTGTATTAATAAATCTTATTTGCTTATTGTTATGTTTACACTGTTTTATTTCCCCTCCATTGTTATGGTTACAGGTTTGATTTTGATGTGCTAATAGTTTTGTAATTTACTTTTATTATCATGATAGCTGAATATATTATTGAGGGTTACAAATAATCCCTAATTTTATTTTGCACTGTTGTCTAATATTGCTGCTAGATTATTATTATTCTATATGACCATGTTATTTATTATTATATTTGCATTAAACTACTCAGTTGCCTATTATTGTATCTGCACTATTAGAGATCCCCTATTGAATTTAATTAAGAATAGATATTAAAATACATGTAGAAATTTTATTTTGATTAGGAATAAATAATTATATAACTAATACAAAAATTAATCATATTTAAGATTAAAAATACATAAAATTATTTAAATTTAAAAATTAATAAATTTTATAAAATATTATATTTATATGAAGTTATTTAAAAATATCTAATTAATTAATTAAAAGTTTGCTTAAAATTAAAATTAAAATCTTTATATTTAAATTTCATTAATATTTTTACAAAAGGACTTAAAAAATTATTTATTTCTATATAATATTGTATTATTACATATTTTCTAATATTATTGCATTTTTTAAAATTAAAATCTCTTCAAATTTATTTAGTTAAAAACCAATATATTTTATAAATTGTTTGAAGATTAAATTTAAAATCCATTGATTCAAATCTTAGTGAGTTTTTTTATAGAAAGATTAAAAATTATTTATTTCTATGAAATATTGTATTATTACAGATTTTTTAAAATTATTGAATTATTTAAAATTAAAATCACTTTCAAATTTATTTACTTATATTTCTATATATTTTATTAATTTGTCTGGAAATTATTTTTAAAATCCATTGATGTAAATCTTAGTGATTTTTTTATAGAAGCATTAAATTTTTTTAAAATTAAAAATTATTTATTTCTATGAAATATTGTATCATTGTAGACTTTCTAAAATGATACAACTATTTAAAGTTAAAATCACTTCAAATTTATTTATTTATAAAATAATATATTTTTAAAATTTTCTTGAAAATTAAATTTAAAATCCATTGATTTAAATCTCAGTATTTTTTTTTACTAGAAGCATTAAAATTTTTTAAAATTAAAAATTATTTATTTCTATGAAAATATTGTATTATTACAGATTTTCTAAAATTTTTGAATAATTTAAAATTAAAATCACTTTCAAATCTCTTTATTTATAAAATAATATATTTTATAAAATTATCTGAAAATAAAATTTAAAATCCATTGATTTAAATCTTAGTGATTTTTTTATAGAAGCATTAAAATTTATTAAAATTAATGATTATTTATTTTTATAAAATACTGCATAATTACAGATTTTCTAAAGTTATTGAATTATTTAAAATTAAGATCACTTCAAATTTATTTAGTTATAAAATAATATATTTTATAAATTTACCTGTAAATTAAATTTAAAATTCATTGATTTAAATCTTAGTGATTTTTTATAGAAGCATTAGATTTTTTTAAAACTAATGATTATTTATTTTTTATAAGATATTGTATTATTACAGACTTTCTTAAGTTATTGAATTATTTAAAATTAAAATAACTTCAGATTTATTTACTTTTAAAATAATATATTTTATAAATTTATTTAAAAATTAAATTTAAAATCTATTGATTTGAATTTTAGTAATTTTTTCATAGAAGCATTAAATTTTTTTAAAATTTAAAATTTATTTATTTTTATAAAATGTTGTAATTACAATTAAAATTATTTAAAATTTTAATTAATTATAAATATGGAATTTTAATTAAACTATTTAAAAATTAAAAATTAAAGTTTAATGATATTAATTTTATTAGTATTTTTAAAAAATTATATAAATATTTTACATAAAAAATTACCTAATTTTTTAAATTATTGTATTTCTATAAAATTGGTCACAAGTAAAATTATTTAAAAAGTTTTTATGTGTTAATTATTAGACTTTAATAAAATTATTTAAGATATTTTTAGGGATGTTACATTCCAAGTCAATTTTATGAAGACTTGAACTAAACATACGAATATCACATTCTCATGTTGTATTCTCAGGAACATTTGTGTACATAAACCCTAAACCAAACATAACATGAGTGTTTTCAATTTACACTACAAGTAACCACTAGAACAAAAAAATTATTTACTTAAAATTTTGTTTGAAGTGGCTATTATATAGTGCATCTTGTTATTTTCAATTTATGTAACAATAGTATGCTTATAACCATAGTACTTTTTATTTATTGTGTATTTCTAAATGTCATATAAATTCAGCTATGGTAGGGTTAAAAATGAGTACTTGGGGCGAAAATATTTGTATTTATGCAAATGGAGAGATATATGAGAGAGACAAAGGTGACACATTTACATGTCATAGGGTTAAAGTAACAAAAGTTAGATCAGACATCACCCTGGATGCTCTTAAAACTGTAGTTGGACAAAAACTACGACTTAACGAAAATTAAGTCGTAATTGAGTTGGTCTATAGGCACCCGCTTTTATTAAATTCGATATGGTATAAGGTATGTTTGTTAGAAGATGATGATGACATCCAACAAATGTGGGAAGTGAATGCACAATTTTTGACACAGTTGTCTTGCTTAGAATTATATGCATACGTCTCAACAAGAGAACTTGATTTGAACATTGCAAGCCAACCTATTGATGATAGTGGCCCATGCACAGAACCATTTACCACCCAACCTTATATCTTTGATGCAAGTCCATCATGTTACAATCCATACCGTCCTAGTATAAATAGTCAAACTGAATATGTATAGCCATTGCACTCACCTATCATCGACTATTCTCCGAAGCCATGCTTTTCTCCAACCCAACATGGTTTACTCCAATCTCCCTCTTCCCTAGAGGGGACAGAGGATATAATGGATTATTTTTAAGAAGAAAATGCATCTGGTGGTATTCCCGAGGGGTTTGGGGTTGATGATGATTGTCACGATGACAACGACGACGAAGAAAATGAAGTGAATACAATCCCAACAACACCGGTAAGCCAATATGTAGAATCAGCAGCTATTTTTTTTCCATAAATAAACATAGAAGCTGCAGCGAGTCTTGACTACCCCGAGGTAGGAGACGTCAATGATATAAATGATGACCAGGAGCCATATGAAGGCTTACGGTAAGTGGACTAAAAAATATTTCGGTGTGTAATGAAGATATATTCAATCTGGACTCACCACACATTCTATGTGCACTACTCGTCAGCCAATTACAAAGAATATCGATTCCCTCACTATGACGTTCAATACAATTGGAGGGTTAGAGCATGCCACAAGCCGATAAAGAATCACTCGCAGATAACGAATTATAACGAGCCGCATATGTGTGTATCCGCCTCACTCTCCCTGGATCATCCAAAGTTGGACACAGATGTTATTTCTTCGTATATTACGACCATGATAATTGAGAACCCAGGTGTGTCCATCCGAGAGGTCATCGAGCGAATCTGGGGTATTTTTGGATACTCAATGAGAAGGCATGGAAGGGCAAAAATTGTGCCATCACCCTGGCATTTGGGAATTGGAAAAAGTCATATTCCATACTCTCCAAGTGGCTCGCTGCAGTGCAGCACTTCAATCCAAGGTCTTATTATGAGATTGTTAGCAGGGAATGTCTGGCAAGCAATTCTAAAGATGAGCTGACTTTGTCATGTGTTTTGGACTTTCAGGTCATGCATCGAGGCATTTCCTCATTTGAAACTGATTATCCAAGTAGATGACACTTTTTTGTACGAAAAGTATAAGGGGGTTTTGCTTATCGCGACGTCATAGGATGGAGATAAAAAAGTCGTGCCTCTTGCATTTGCCGTGGTAGAAAGGGAAACATACAGGACATGGGCTTGATTTTTATCAAACCTTCAATGGCGTGTTGCACAAGGCAGACAGAATATTTGCTTGATATTAGATAAACACCCCAGAATTATATCTGCTGTTGCAAACCCCCGTGTAGGGTGGCAACTCCCTCACGCTTATCATGTGTTCTGCCTACGCCATATTGCCAGTAACCTAAACTCAACCTTCAAGGCAGCGTGGCTGAAGAAACTGTTTACCAACATCGGTACATTTTATTTAATATTGACGTCACTAATTGTTATTACCTGCGGTGTTCATTATTTAATCAATCATTGTGGTGTGTGGTATATGTTACCAATACGAGCAGCATGCTGTGGACTCTAAGTTAGACGAACTACACTAATTACAACTAAGAGCTGTTGATTGGATTAGTAATATCCTAAGAAATCAATGGAGCCATACCTATGATGAGGAAGGATGTCGATAAGGCCATATGACCATCAACTTGGCGGAGTGCATCAATGGTGTATTCAAGGGGGTTAGGTTTTTACCTATCACTGGGTTAGTGAAAGCTACACTGTAACAAACAAATGCATATTTTGTTAAACGCGCAGAGTCCATTGTAGCACAGCTACAAGTAGGAGAGGTGTTCAACGAAAATATTCAGAAAAAGATTCAAGCGTGTATTTGCAGAGCATCTGCTTATCAAGTTCATCGATTTGATCGTGTAGGGTCGACTTTTGAGGTGGATAAACCATGCGACCTGACATTGAAACAATTTGGTTGATCATGCAAGGTTAGCTTGTCAGATCGAACGTGCGACTATAGTGAATTCCAAGTAGACCATTGGCCCTGTCAACATGTTTTTGCAGCTTATGCGAAGGTCTCGTTGGATCCACTATTGTACGTTGATCCTATATTCCGTTTAGATATAATGCTGAAAGCTTACAATTTTGAGTTCTATCCTATTGAAGGCATAGAGCATTGGCCACCATTCAACAGACCGACACTACTATCAGATCCAGCCCAGATGCGCCCAAGTGGTTGACCACGATCCATACGAATACGAAATGAAATGGATTGGAGAGTGACTCCTTCAGAATCTCAGAGATGTGGGTTATGCCCGTAAACTGGACATAACTGCGCAACCTGTCAATCCACCCGATGAAATTTGCCATGATGAGCCTATTATGTTTTTTGATGCATTTGTAGAAGCTAGGAAATTTGTTGCACCTATTATGTTTATTGTACTTTACCTCATTGTATTAAATTATTTTATCTTTAACTTCTTAACAGAATACATGCACAGTTTGATGGTTTTGAAATTTACATTATTTATCTAGTCCTATGCAGTCCGTAGCTACTTAATATAATGGCAGGTCAATATTGTGTTGTGACACTTGGGCCCGATGATGAGTCTCTTCTATACTTATAGTTTAAACATATTTCCCAGGTCATGTGGTTGAGGTATTTTGACTCACTAGGTGATAATTGATTACATGTGAATGTGCTAACTATATTTTCATTTGACATGTAAAGGGGGATCGAATTGTACGAATACGATGAGTTACCCATGGAGATCGTCTATTCGATCCACCACCCGCAATTATGCCTTATCTTGAGTAAGCTGGGTTCTACGGTGCCATTCAGTTAGGACACTTTGACTTTAATGCAACCTTAGTCTCTGCTCTCATTGAACGATGGCGTCCCGAGACACATACCTTCCACACGACCTTAGGGGAGTGTACAATTACCCTACAGGATGTCTTTATCCAGTTAGGTTTGCCATGCGAGGGCGTCCCGGTATCTGAATACGTCAAATACGACTAGCTAAGTGTGTACAAGAATTTACTCAGGATCAAACTGCCCGATGAATATTTACAAGGCCAGCGACTGAGCATCCCTTGGTTAGCGGCTATGTTTGGGCACTTACCCGATGATGCAGATGAAGAACAGAGGCAGTGCTTTGCATGTGCCTACATATTGAGGCTCATTGGCAGTTATCTTATGCTTGACACTTCGGGTCACAGAGTGTTGTTAATGTATCTACCATTGTTGGCAAATTTTGAAGATGCTGGTTAGTATAGTTGGGGATCGGCAGTCCTAGCATGCTTGTATAGGGAATTATATATAACAACAAAATATGATGAGATTAATATCGATGGGTATTTGTGCCTCTTGCATTTATGGGCATGGGATCGCTTTCCCATGCTAGCACCAACGAGACCCACATATCTTGATCCTCAACTCGACATTTACCTATTACTCCCACCATTGGGCTTCAAGTTTGGATCAGACATTCTACTAATATTCAATTTCTTGCAATAGCTCATAATATTTGTAATAATAACACCCTTTGTTTTATTTCTCGCAGGTGAAAGAACACTAGTTTACCTCCTCGACCGCCAGTAACGACGCTGCACTAGTATAGAGTATTGCTTGATTAGATGAGGGATGATGAGGTTGGAATCCTTGCTTTACTGACTATTACGCCCCTAATACCAGATCTACTAATATTCTTATTTATATTAAACATATGTGATGCAGATTATTTGGTGCCCTTATGACATCCCTGATGTGCAATAACTTATACCAGGGTATTGCTTGACCTCACTTAATATATGATTGGCATCAGTCCCCGTCATCTGCTTCCACATCGTGGAATGACACCATGCAGATTATGTGCTACAATAGTTTGGTAGGTGCCAACCAATCCCGCAGTAGCCATTCAATCTCAGTTCTTGTCATACCCTGCATCTTCGAGGGAAAACTTCAAAGGACTGGCGCCAAGAGCACATAATTTTTATTGCCTGTTAGAATGCATAGCAACAGACACTTTAATTGATTAAAGTGTCAACAGATGCCCTAGGTCATGACTCGGGTTAGGTGGTACTTGAGACACACTAGACAGTGGATTCATCCAGTTAGTGGTGGCCTAGGATTTGTGGTAACCTTGCATTTTTCACTATCTTTTCAGATTATGCATTCAAAATGTGACGATATTAAATTGTAACGCTGAGACTTCTTTTGCAGGTTGATGTAGCTAAGAGATTACGTAGGCTCAGTGTCAAGGATTCACCTTTTCAGTCGTACAGCCAATTTAGAGAGACGGTGGATAAAGAATGTGGCCTTATGCTGCGTACACTGGGAGAGCATCGAGATATGGCATCGTCCCAACTTGTTTATCTAGCTACAAAATTACCAAGACCTCCCATTCCTAAGCCAAGGTGTGGTAGGAGAAGTCACGGATTTATATCTTTTAAGGATCCTATTCTGCCCGAAGAGGGGGATGATGATGAGAATATCTCGCATAGCCATCCTTCAATGCCATAGGCACCTGCCCATTCCCCTTACACCCCTTCATTTACGCAGGTTGATATTGTAGGTGCGGGTCCATCGTTTAACACTCCTTCAGCACATTTCTTCTCAATTGCAGATGCTGACCTATCGTATAGTATGACACTACCTCCACAGCACCCTTGTGATAGTCCATAATCTACGTTCTTCGACCCTTCGTCGTCGCATTCAACTCCACAAAGCCCCGGATCATTAATGGCGTTGTTTACTGATCTGTTCGCATTCATTGTTGAGTACACTAGTGCATCCCTGGATTAACAGCAACAGGATTTTTTATCCCACAAAACCTTATGCCACCATTTCAGTCCTCTCAATGGGACTTGAACTCTCCACCCTCTAGGGGTCAAGCCGGCCCGAGTCACATAGATGCTGACAACGATGAAAACCAGGATGAATAGCATCAAACCCTTCTTCAACGATCGTAACGAGTAGGGTGACGCCCTAGATGTGGGACTGGAAGTCATTACTTTGGAGATTGAAATATTCAATTTGTGTATTTAATTAATTCATTACTTTTTTACTTCAATTTCAGTACTCTTACAACTTTTATTTGTCATTTTATCCAATTCTAAAGACAAGTTGTAGAAGTTGAAAATCATGTATTCCACTGTTGTCAAGTAATCCAAATCACATTATTCAAGTCACACTTCATTACAATAGCCAAATATTAAGTGTTAGTTTAGTAAAATTCAATGTTCAAAGTTCAAATTCCTGATTGAACTTCAACGGTAAAACATTTACTTATTTTATGATAGTTTAAAAGTGATATTTGCCTTCAATATCCAAATGTTAGTATTTAGAATAAATATACATTATTAATTTAGTCGCCACTAGTTTTATTAAATAATATTTTCCACTAAAAAAATAAGGGATATGTTTTGACAAAGGAGTAACATGATACTTCTATCTATGGTTATTAAAAACGATTCATAGAGTTATAGCAATAAAAGAAAACAAGTATATTTGATATTTACACAACATTGATGAAAATTTTAATTTAATATTAATAAAATCAACTAATTTCGAAGTATTTTTAATTGACATATAATATATGATTAATACACTTGATACAAAAAATAAGAGAAATTTGTAAAGTATTCCCTATAGTAGAATTAAGTAGATATTTCATTAAATGATGTGATTTTTTTAACGGTAGCATAAGAATTACAACATTATAATCTCTTAATTTAGAAAAATTGTATAACTCAATGCATTATTTTTAAGTATTTCTTTAAAAATTCTTATGCATAATCTATTTTTACTATTTATATAATATTAATATTATATGTGAGAAAATAAAAAATAAATTTCGTATAACAATTTTATGATTATGATTTAACATATTCTTAGGAATATATATTCTGCATGTAATTAATTTTTTATAGATTAAATTATTTCAAATAATGGGTTAACATAATTTACTAATAAAATATTAGCTTTCATGGTAAAAATTATATTCTAATTTTATGTTTAGTGAAATAATTTAATGGATATATACATCATCCATTGATAAAATATTTTTTAATGATTTAATTTTATAATTTAAATCTTCTAATAAATAAAATTATAAAAAAATCAATCAAAATTTATATTCATTGAGCTTTTAATTGTTCTATTGATTTTTTAGTAGTTACCAATTTTATTATGTTATGTATATTATACAATATTTTGAGAGTAAATTAAATTATTAATTATTATTTAAAATCTTCAATAGATACTATCACACCAAAATTCAAAATATCAACAATTAAATTTTTTATAGATTATCTCAAGATTAAATATAAAAAAAAGTGCTAACAAATCATGAATAATTATATATTTTAAAAAATTTAGTTCTAAATATATAACAAAAATTTTTAAATTTAATCAATTTAAAAAAAAAAAAGGTTAAGGGAACACGATTTCTGGCAGCTGGAGGCTGGAGGCTGCCACGTTTTGAGAAAAAAATTTCCGGCACAGCATTTTGGACATTTGTTTCTGTGCTTTATGCATTTCGATCAAATCACCGGCAAAATGAAAGAGACTTCACAATGAGCTTCAAAGTAGAGCTTTTCAATTGGAGCCGCAAGGCTGTGGAGGAGTTTTGGGTAAGGCTGCGTATGTATAGAGGACCACAGGCAAGATCACTTATATGGAGCTCAATTCATAAGGGAATAATGGGTTGGACTGATCGCGGGTGGATCCTCCCTGTGACCAGTTTGTTGGGCATCTCGTGATCGATTAGGCGTCAAGCCTGATCATGGGGCGGATCCCTCCAGTGAGTAGCAGACTGATTGATCATGGGTTTTTCGTTTCCTTGATCCATATTTATAAAAAAAAAAAAAAGCATTTCGAGTATTAGTTCTGGCTGTGCAGTGAACAAGAAATTTGTTTTTTTGAAATAACGATTTACTGTAAAAAAGCCTCGATTCGACTCATTTACATTCCCGGCGGCGACTATTCCGCATTCTGTCTCGCTACAGTTTTATGACTTGTAACATATAGGACCTCCTCTTCGGTGCTTATCACTCAACCAAAGCACGCGCCCTTTGGCGCGTTAGCCGTATGAGATTTTGGGCTGCGCTGACTCAGGTGAGATGACCATTGAGCTGGGATAGTATGCGAGCAACCCCTAGCAACAATTTCATAAGCAGCAAACGGGATTTGCAATTCAGCTCCTTCTTGCTCGTGTCCTCCGTCCTAACCAATCAAAACATTCCAGTTTCATCGAGTTTGGAGGTACATGTTTATGTCTATTTTTCTTCACTTCGTCAAGCCCTTTTCATCTCTCACTGATCTCTCAGCCTCAATTTTTATAATTGCTTCTTATCTTAAAGTAAGTACTTGATACTATCCGATTGCGTTTATGCTTCTTTTCTCCTTTAATTTTGGTGCAATGATCATCCAATGGAAACCCGTTTTATCGGCTGGTTAGATGCATTAAACATCTTTGACTATATCTACCTTTCGTATTTCATCCAAAAGTCAAAACTTTATTGAAATTTGTATTTTTTTCGGCGTTAATTGGGTGGTTGGACAATAATCAATTCATGTAAATGGCTTGACCTGTGCCGTTTGATTTTGTTGGTTCTAGGTAACTTTGGTACCCTCCATGTTGTTGTATTTGTTCTTTCCAGCGATTTTGATTAATGGTAATTTTTACTTTGGAAAATGGTAAAGAATAAAATAATTCGGAATTTCCTTTTTTTCAGCATTGGATAGGACGAGAACCAGTAACCAAATAAGCATCTGACGGAGGTAGTTTGGTGGGGTTAAGGACGTTGTCTGGCGTGGGGATCTGGTATAAATGGCTGGCCCGGTAGAAGACGATCAGGTTATTGGAATTGACGGTATAAAGGACAAGGAAACTGAAGAGAAGGACAAAAGCATAGAGGATAGTGAAAAAGGTGAGAGAGAAATGGCACCTGCAGCAGGGAATTCAATTCACCGGTCGAGTTCAAGGCCTCAACTAGATGTTAGCAAAGCTGAAATTCAAGGGAATGTTGAGGAAAAGTATCCCACAATTTTGTTACCCAACCAGTCTGATGATATCTCTCATCTGGCTCTTGACATTGGAGGTAAATTATAAGGCTTATGCTTTTGAATGAAGTTGTGTTTTTAGGTTTTAGATTTTTTTTTTTGGGTTCCTTTAGTGATTGGGGCGTGGGCCAAGATAGATTGTAGCTTTGTGCACCTTGCATGGATTCCCTTCTTCAAGTGGATAAATTTCCTTGTCAAAGACTAGAATAAGAGCATTATTTTTGTGCGCAGAGCGGTTAACTTTTGCTTGTTAAGGAATCGTATATAAAAAAGCTGTAGTCTTTTGGCGGGAAATCTCACCTTTTTAACTCCAAAAAAATGTTCGTTATTCTGTTCGTTGTTGTCCGACATTAATCTACCTAGCCTGGTTGCAAGGGAATATGGGAGAGTATGCCTTTTTATTGGGCTTTCTCCTCTCTCTAAATTGGAAAAGAAAAGAGTAGGGTCATCACCAATACATGTTTCGCATTGAATCTTTGTGGTGGTATTATAGCAGTTCGAGCCGCTCATGAGCTCTTATTCATTTTTGCTTTTGATTTTGTTTTTTGAGAGACGTATCACTCTTCATCTACTTGTTAACTGATATCAAAAAATTAGATTGGCGGAGTCTAAGATGTCTGACATATTCTGTACATATGGACAGGATCTTTGATAAAATTAGTGTACTTTTCAAGACGTGAAAATCAATCCCTCAATGATAGGAGAAAGAAGAGTATTCAGGAGCGATTGGGAATTTCTAATGGTAACAGGAGAAGCTACCCAATTCTAGGTGGGAGGCTTCATTTTGTGAAGTTTGAGACGAGCAAGATCAATGAGTGCTTAGATTTCATATATTCTAAGCAGCTTCATCGTGGTGGTATTGCTTTTCTGTTCGCTATAAAAGTTAGATCAGTTTCTTTTCGCCCACTTTTTATCGCTAAAATGTACTGCATTGCCCATCATTTTTTAATTATGTTGCTTTCTCTGTATTCACTTGTTTCCTTTTACCGTAGGTCTGGATTCACGGTACTGTGATGCTGTGCCCAATGATAATGTTGTAATTAAGGTAACTTTGTGTCTCAAACTGTGTTTTAGTGCATTCTGTGTGAAATGTTTGTCTTAACACCCCGTGAATCTTGTCAAAAACATATTCAGCAAACTGAAGTTCTTTATATATCAGGTTGTTTAGTGGGAAAGTCAGAAAGCTATTGTCCTTTTTTTTTATCACCAAAAAAAAAAAAAAAGGTCTTAACTTAGACACTTCAGTAATGCATTTTCGATTTTGGACAAAGGCTGCTGGTGGTGGAGCATACAAATTCGCTGACCTTTTCAAAGAAAGACTTGGGGTTTGTCTTGACAAAGAAGATGAAATGGATTGTCTTGTGGCAGGAGCAAATTTCTTGCTGAAGGTGGAACCCTGATTTAATATAATTAGTTGTTTCTCTTATATTTTATTCAAAGAGCCTGCTTTATAAAATGAACATTATTTGGGCTGTAATGTATGTAGGCATCTGCATACCATGATCTGTTTTCTTTTTCTTATGTGCTATTTACCATAACTGTAGACAAATTCTAAATACTAATCACTTCTTATTTCAATAGAGATGGGAAAAAATATAAATGAAGAAGGGAAAGTATGTTTCTTTTGCTTCTTTAGTCAGATTGTAGTTGTTTCCTTTTGCTCCAGAAAGATCTTCCATCATGAGGGGTGGAGGAAAGCTGTTATATGTTGAGCTTATGCACATGACTGTTGATTCTCCTTTCTTTGGAAATTGCTTGAAGAAGAGCTTGAAATCTAATTTTGTCAAATAATTTGCTTGTAGGCATAGTTGACAGTCAATCTCATCTATATTTCACTTCTCTAAATTATTTCTTTCTTCTGTTGACTAAGATCTGAGTGAGGTTGATGGTAGCCCTTTGTTGTCGATAGAAGATACCAATTATGCCTTGTTTACGTCTCCTTAAGTTTAAAATGCGTGGTGGATATACTATGCTAAATAATTTATTCTTGCTGATTTATTCCTTTTTTGGTCATCAATGATTGCTGATTAGAGTTCTGCCTCTTCTTAGTAGGCAATTCGCCATGAAGCTTTTACACACATGGAAGGCCAGAAAGAGTTTGTTCAAATCGATCCAAATGATATGTTTCCTTATCTTCTGGTTA
Organism: Sindora glabra; assembly: GCA_020226215.1. Lineage (NCBI taxonomy): Eukaryota > Viridiplantae > Streptophyta > Magnoliopsida > Fabales > Fabaceae > Sindora > Sindora glabra. The sequence continues at coordinate 9,306,411 of CM035232.1, forward strand.
ATATTGGATCTGGTGTTAGTATGATCAAGGTCCATTTCTCTCCTATTCTCACTTGTTCAACCTATTTAGAATCACATTGCCTTAGGTGTGATAGAGACTAATAAATTGTGCTCTATGCCTATAACTTGAGTTGGCTTAGGTTGATGGGGATGGGAAATTTGAGAGGGTCAGTGGGACAAATGTTGGTGGCGGTACTTACTGGGGCTTGGGAAGACTGTTAACAAAGTGCAAAAGGTCATTTTCTTAATACAATTTATCTTTCCTCGATTTACTACTATATTTGAACTATTGCCAATATGTTTGTTGCAATGAATTCCAGTTTTGATGACTTGCTGGAGCTGAGTCAGAAAGGTGATAATAGAACCATCGACATGCTTGTTGGGGACATTTATGGTGGTATGGACTATTCCAAGGTAATTTTGTTGTTGATCATGTTCTTATTTAGATATTCATCCCATGGAGAAAATTTTGCTCCCAATCAACTTTATTCATGTACTAGATTTTTATCATAAAAGATAAGATATTTTTAGAGAAGAGAAAGAGTTAAGAACAAAACAGCGGATGAGATATTTTCTTGAAAATAGAAAAAAAAGGGGAAAACAAGAAAGCACATTGACAAACTAAGCTTTGTTCTCTCGCATGGTCTAGGTTGAAACCACTCTAGAAACCAGTAGTTGATCTCAGTAAAGAGGTCTAAAAGACCACTTTATCCTGTGAAAAAGACAGCAGGGAAACTTATCCCTAAAATCTTGAGATTTATGTATTAGTTTGACTTTTTTCCTTGATTTTTTTTATCAGTCAACATGACTCGGTATTCTGATATTAAATGATCCTAGATTGGCCTCTCTGCTTCAACCATTGCTTCAAGTTTTGGCAAGGCTATATCTGATAAGAAGGAGCTTGAGGCCTACAGACCTGAAGACATTTCCCTCTCTCTTTTGCGAATGATCTCTTATAATATTGGCCAGGTGAGCTACACAAACGTGATTTTATCATACCTGTCTGTTTAGAAAAGTTCCAGCAGGCAGAAAATTTCTAAGCCTACTGTAGTACTCAAATAATTTCAGCTGAAATTTGTATTTTGACTAATCATAAACTTCCTCCCAAGTTTTTGGCGTCTAAATCAACCATAATGTAAAAAGTGACTGATTTGTCAAAATACAAGAGGCAGTAGTATTTAGATTTCTGTAGGACTAGAAGATTTTTCAAAGATGGCAAATGTATATAGTCCCTGAAATGAAACTCATTTAAAATTTCTACTGTTTCATTCATCTTATTAGTGTTAATTTATTTCCTTGTTTCTTAGGGGCACTAAAATAAACCAGTTATCTAGTGTTTCTGATTTTAGCTGATTTACATTGTATAATGAATGTTTTGACTCTAGCATGATTTTCTAGATATTTTTTTCTTTTTTGATTTTTCTGATCTGAATGCTGCCTGATGAAAACATAGAGACACATGTCTATAGTTGCTGATAAGCCTCTATGACTAGAGTTCTAACTTAATATTTTTTAGCATTATTGGGATTATTACCTCTCTTTTCATCCACAAATTGTAATGTCCCTTTTATCATCTCTTCTGTGCAGATATCTTACTTGAATGCATTGCGATTTGGGCTGAAGCGTATATTTTTTGGGGGATTTTTCATAAGGGGTCATGCATATACCATGGACACTATATCTTTTGCAGTTCAGTTCTGGTATGTAGATTACTAACTGGTTAGGATGTAAATTTTGACCCCGTTCTCTTGGTCACTTTCTATCAGCTTTAAATTTTGTCATTTTGCTTCGTGCTTTTTCTTTTTATATTTTAAATACTGTATTGTCTTAAGTATGATATACTTTTTATTTAGGTCTAAAGGGGAAGCACAAGCAATGTTCTTGCGACATGAAGGATTTTTGGGAGCCTTAGGTGCATTTATGAGCTATGAAAAGCATGGCTTAGATGATCTCATGGTCCATCAGTTAGTTGAAAGGTTCCCAATGGGTGCCCCATATACTGGAGGCAAGATCCATGGGCCACCGCTTGGAGACTTGAATGAGAAGGCAAGTGCTAAAAATTAGAATAACCTTGAGTATTGGTGGCCTGCTTGGGATAAAACGGACAAACTGAGGGTGTCTTTCCTTACTCTTCCACTAATGGACTAACTTCGAAGCCATTTTAATAAAAATGATTCCTTCTGTCAATTTTATACCTTTTAATCAGATCGGACTATTGTGTCTGGGGTTTCTCATTCAGTTTTTATGACACTATTGCTAAAGTAACCCCATTAATGAGATTCTTTGGAATATTTCAACGTCATCCTCTGGAGTCATATTCCACCAAGTTGGCATACTTGGCCACTGTTGGACTAATAATAAAAACCAATCCCATGCCTTGTCTAACAGCTTGTGCTTATTGATGCAGGACAAAAAGGGGCCGGTCAATGTCACATTGAAATTTAATATAATTTCTGTAGGGTATATATTTAGTGATTTTATTTAGTTACTTTAAGGTTATTAAGGTAGAATTAGAATCCTAGCAAGATTTTTTATTGTTTAACAGTATTTTAAAAGTTTATTGAAAAAAAGTATTTTAAAAGGTTTCTTAACCTTGAAGTAGTTTAAGCAGCTTAGGTTCCTTCAGGGTTAAGTATTCACACCTAGGTTTCTTAAGGGTTGAGTATTTTTACCCTATCTAAAGAAGATGTAAGGCTTTAACAACAGAGTTCAGTTTTATTGTAATACAAGAGGACACTTCTTCTGTTTCCCTGGTTTCTAACCAGAACACCAGCCCACTCTGTGGCTGTGTGGTTGTTTCCCCATTCAATCCGCTATGCCCCAATCCTTAACCATCCTGCCCCTGCTTCGGTGTCACTTATGGGATCAACTAGTACTTGATATGGTATCGGAGCTTCTTTGACTCTAAGGTCAAGGTTCAATTCTTGCCACCTCTACTCTAAACATTAAATATCTGCATAAGGGAGGTGGGCTTGTGCTGTGTCCATGTTTTAAGCCCAAATGGCTATTGGGTGAGGGGGCGTGTTAGAGAAATAACAAAACCAATCTTAGGCCTTTTTTCTAACAGCTTAAGCTTGTGGGAACAACTAGCACTTGATAGCCACAAAAGCTACTTTAGAAAGCAATGAAGTATGGAATCTAGAAATTGATAACAAAGGAACCTTGGAATTTGAAGTATGCAACTGTAAAGTGAAAAGAGAAGAAGCAAAGGTGGTCAACAGGACTGGCATGGTATCTGAATTGATTGTATTGGTTATGGTGAATTTTTAAATGGGTTGGAACATAATTACATAAATATAGCATCTCGACATGAATTTTATGTTTGATTCTGTACAGTGAGGTATGATTTTAGCTGTTTCAATGCAGATTTCTTGGATGGAGAAGTTTTTGCGGAAGGGAACTGAGATAACTGCACCTGTGCCAATGATTCCACCTGGAACAACTGGGCTAGGGGGTTTTGAAGTTCCTTTGTCAAAAGGAAGTACCCTCCGGTCTGATGCAAGTGCTCTAAATGTTGGTGTTCTTCATCTTGTACCAACTTTGGAGGTGTTTCCATTGTTAGGAGACCCAAAAACGTATGCATAATTACTCCATATAATAGCTGTTTTGAGAGTAAAATTTTCCATATATCACTGGGTTCCTTTTGAGCTGTTATAATTTAGCTAGATGCTCACTCTGTTTAGGAATCTGTAATATGTGTATAGGACATTTAGTATCATGGATTTTGGTTTATTTTCAGAAAAAGTAATGAGGGCAGAAGAGGGGAAAAATGAATAATATATACCGAGAAAAAAAGGTTAGATGAGTTTCTAGGATCTGGAAGTGTAGATTTTTAACATTTTTTTTTAAACTCTAATCAATTTGTCATTTAATATTCATAGGCATTTGATTTGAAATCTTAACCCAGTGTCCTAACGAGTGCCGAAATCAGAGAAAAATGCTTGATGTTAAGGAAGCGAACTTCAAATATTGATAATAGAATGATATCTTTGATGTTAATGAATAATATATACAGAGAAAAAAGGTTGGCTGAATTTCTAGGAGCTGGAAGTATAGTTTATCTTACTCAATGATCAATTTGTCTTTTAAAATTCCTAGGCATTTGATTTGAAATCTTAACCCAATGTCCTAATTAGTGCCTAAATCAGAGAAAAGTGCTATGTTAAGGAAGCTAACTCCAAATATTGAGACAATAAGATTGAAAATAATTGTGATAATAAATATCTTTGATGTTAATGAAAAACATATAAAGAGAAAAGAGGTTAGGTTAATTTCTAGGAGCTGGAAGTATAGTATTTTTTTTTAAATCTTAATGATCAATTTGTCTTTTAAAATTCCTAGGCAATGATTTGAAATCTTAACCCAATTCCCTAAGTGCACAAATAAAAGAAAAAAAAATGCTTGGTGTTAAGGAAACAAAGTCCAAATTGGGGGACAGTAAGATCAAAAATACTTTTGATAATAGAATGATCATCTTTGAAGTGTATATCCATGAAAGCACAGACTTTTATTTGCAAAATTTGCTAGGCTGCAGTGCATTCTTCCTCCCTTGCATTGTCATCATGGAGCAAGAAGTTCTATCGCCCATGATAATCATTGAATTTCAGTGTGAGTTATTTATAAACTGGCAATATTGCACAGACATGTAATGCCATGGGGGAAAGATATAATTAACTAGGAATGGTGGCAAAAAAGTTTTCCACTCTCCATGAGCTCCCTTATGCATGGGTCTGCTAGTCAGAGAACGCTTTCAATTTCAATTTTTGTAGTTTTCATACCAATTTCAACAGGTATATACAGCTTGGCTGTTCCAGCATTATTAGTAGAAGCAATCTGCAGTAATGCTGTATTTGTGAGACTGTGACTGTTGTTTGCTTGCTTATTATTGCTGTCTATCAAGCTCAATTTTTATTAGGTGATAATCTATTTTGCTATTTCACTTTTTTTAACATGGTTTTCAAATTGCATCTCTGCAGGTATGAGCCTAATACTATTGATCTCTCAGATCGTGGTGAATTAGAGTGAGTAAAATGATTCAAATCTTTTGAATTAATGTCCAACTGTGGGCTTAATAGTTTCTAAATTTTTAGTGTTTTTCTTAGATAGTGATGCAAAATTCGTGTTTGATGTAGATATTGGTTCACCATTTTGTCAGAACACTTGCCAGATCTTGTGGACAAGGTAATCATGTTGTCTTAGAAGTTGGAAACTCAAACCACTGTGTATATGGCAAAAAAATACAATTTGGCATATCCATGCACTTTGTTGATGTAATATGACAAACCATAGTGGTTAACACTTTGTTGTATTGTAATAAGACAAGATATCGGCCATCAACTAAAATGATGATGTAAACTGTGAATGTTCTAAAACAATTGATCACACTTGGCTCGATTTGATATAGAAGATATCCAATAAGCTAAATTCATTTCTGTTTATATAGGTTGATTTCTTACAGATTTGTTACTTCAGTTTGTAAAACAATGATTTGATAACATAGTAGCCAAAATTGACATTCAGACTCAGTTGCACATCTTGTATAATAAAAGATGTTTTTCTATTGGAGGAAAAGAACCTTGATTCTATTAAGAGGTTAGGATTTTATTGCTGTTAGATAATTAGATTTAAGCTCTGGTCCTCCTTCCCCCCTCCCCTTTGAAATCAGGTGGAACGCATAGTATGAATGGTCATGCTAAAAGTTTGTGTATTGAGCTTATTAATGGGGTCAGATTTAAACCCTTGCATTACTTGATTTATTGTTTCTTTTTACTGCCTTAGCCGTCTCTTTGGAGACATAATGAGAAAAAGCAAATATGTAAACAATTTTTCTAAGGCAGTGTATGATTGTGAGGTTTTCAAGTAAATGTGATAGGCTGTAGCAAGTGAAGGTGGGACTGACGATGCCAAAAGAAGGGGTGATGCTTTTGCACGTGCATTTTCTGCCCACTTGGCAAGGTATTTTTTCCTTTTAATGGCTTAAAGGGTTATTGAAGGGTGGTTATAATGGGTATTTATCCGTTTATCCTGATGCATATTGGTTATGTAAAATTCCTTTGATGTATTTTATCTTTGTTAAACTTAATAACTTTCCCTTTGTTTCTGCTTTTTCCACTGATGGCCTTCCAAACTATCTGAAAAGGTTGATGGAGGAACCAGCTGCATATGGGAAGTTAGGCTTGGCCAATCTATTAGAAATGAGGGAAGAGTGCTTGAGAGAATTCCAGTTTGTTGATGCCTATAGAAGTATAAAGCAGAGGTAATTGTTTCTATTTAATAAAAGGAAAAAGTTCATCAAGCTGTAAAGATTCTTTATCTAATTTTCATTTGTGCTGCTTTATTGCACATGTAATTTCTGTGCAGAGATTTCACCTTGATAAATAGAAGTTGTCTAGTCATGTGAGTGTAAGATTGAATTAGGATTCTTTGTCGCTCATTTAAATATGCATATGCCCATTCCGCATATGTTCTCCTCTCTAAAGATATCACTGTGGAAATTTTTTTCTCACTGTAAGAATTTTCTTTTATTTATTTATTTATTTTTTTTGAAAAAAGTTGGAGATAACCTTGCTAATATACCTTTTGTATATTTGACCCTAATCATAGCCATAACCATGCGAAAACCCAGAGATTCTTTTATGCTTGTATTTTCTTTGTAGTTATTGTGCAAGATACAAGGATCAGATGCACAAAATCTAGAAACAGAGAACAAAATTAGGGAGTTCCTGTTGTGAGTGTAACATGGTCATCCATGCCATGTGCAAACCTTCATTATCTAACAACTTCCATGCGGTCTCTTATTTATAATTTTTTTCTTTTTTATAACAGGGAAAACGAAGCATCACTTGCTGTTTTACCTGACTTGTTGATGGAGCTTGATAGCATGGATGAGGTATGCCTAATTGATATTATAATCTTCTGAATCTAACTTGGTGTGAGTAGCTCAATTTTAATCCTTTTAGACCTGGTGCTTATGATCGTTTATCCAATTATTAAGTTGCTTCTATATATAGCAGTTATCTGTTAAACATATCAAGAAAGTGAGTAAAAGTGAACTGCACCAAGTTAGATTGGTACAGATGGCATGACGGGTCTTCACTCTTTCATGTGGGAAATTTGTAGTCACCTTGTTCTAGCGGGCATGCTTGAGGCACCACTGGCTTCTCATAAAGTAACTGACTTGCTGCAATCTAAAACCTATTTCAGGAAGCAAGACTACTTACTCTAATCGAAGGTGTTCTTGCTGCAAATATTTTTGACTGGGGATCTCGTGCGTGTGTGGATCTCTATCATAAGGGAACTATTATTGAAATTTACCGGATGAGTCGCAATAAAATGCAAAGACCTTGGCGGGTGAGTAGAGCCTGATACATATATTAGCGATTTCTAATTATTTTCATCATTACTGATAGCTGAATACAAAGCTAATTGGTGCAATCTAGGTTGATGATTTTGATGTTTTCAGAGAGAGAATGTTAGGAGCCAGGAACAAGCAACTTCCCCCACACAGAAGAGCTTTGCTTTTTGTGGATAACTCAGGAGCTGACATTGTTCTAGGGATGCTTCCCCTAGCACGTGAGCTCCTCCGTCATGGAACCGAAGTGAGTTCACTCTCTTTGTTGCAGAAATTTTGATTTTGACATTGGACTTCTCTGTATTTGTTCCAACCCCTTCTCTCTTTCTCTCTCTCTCTCTCTCTCTCTCTCCCCCCCCCTCCTCCTCAAAGTGATTAACTATTAGTGATGCCACTAATTGGTGTTAAAACCTTCAGTATGATCTCATTCCAAACTCATCAAGTAAAACCATAAATGTCCTCTGTATGTCTGGCTGCTCCTCTGTTATATGGAACTATGTCTGTGAATTTTGCAATGTGATCACGATAATAACGGAGGTGTTTCTGCAGGTGGCTCTTGTTGCAAACTCCCATCCTGCATTAAATGATGTAACTGCAATGGAGCTTCCTGACATTGTAGCTGAAGCTGCAAAGGTTGGTCTGTCTATTCTCATGAACTTACATTCATCTTTGTAATTTGTGTATAAGGTACCGTAACAATTCCCTTCCTATGTTCAGATAATTCCTTCCTTTACATGACTAAGAAATTTTTAAACTTAAATCCAAATAAAGTTCTGCATGAATTTGTGAAATAGCGGAACTAATTCTTCAATCCCACAGCACTGTGACATTCTGAGAAGAGCTGCTGAAGCCGGAGGCTTGCTGGAGGATGCAATGATAAACACTTCAGATAGCTCTAAAGAAAACACTTCCTCAGCTGCCTTGATGCTTGTTGAGAATGGGTGCGGAAGTCCATGTATAGACCTGAGGCAGGTCAGCTCTGATCTGGCCGCTGCTGCGAAAGATGCTGACCTTGTGAGAATCTCCTTCCCCATTTCGGGTTAGAGTCACTAAGAGGAAGAAGCCATATTCTAATCAAGGTTTCACTGTGTGCAGATAATTTTGGAAGGGATGGGTAGAGCCCTTCATACTAACCTCAATGCTCGGTTTAAGTGTGATGCTTTGAAGGTAAGTCCATTTCCTTTACAGCTATTATAAATACATAGGCTCCTTAAGGCTATAATAAAAGAGTACTATATATCTCTATACCTTATGATTAAAAAAAAAATGACTCCTAAAGTTATAATAGTGGAGGAAAATATATATTTTTTAAAAAAGAGTTGACTTCCATCAAACTCATCACATTCAACATTAATCATAACTATAGAGGATGTTTTCTACGATGACAAACGGGGTCTAAGACTTTTGTAGCCTTCTCTGTAATGATCTTGTCTTGCGTTGAAGACTCAAACAAAGCTAAGATTCAGTATTATATGTCAATATAAACGTGACAGGGTGTATAGTTGCTCTAATATTTTGTAGTCCTCAACCTCCATGCATGGCAGTTTTGATTAGAGGAATTTAATACATCATGCAATTTTGTCTGTCTCTGCATGTTTTTAATCTTCATTTTCATGCGCAGCTGGCAATGGTGAAAAACCAAAGGTTGGCTGAAAAGTTGATTAAAGGGAACATATACGACTGTATTTGCAAGTACGAGCCTGCTAGCTGAAGGGATCTGGACGACACATTCGTGGGATGATTGCTGTCTTCAGATGGAACCTTTGTTTTGTACAGTTGAAAGATTGTTGCATAGACAAGAATATCTATCCATATGCATTGGAAGATTAATGGTGTTGATTTCATAATTATTGTATTTTCAAATTTGTAAAATTGTAGGCTGTGGCTTCATTGTCGTTTGGAATCAATTCTAACTCAAAGTCACTGGGGAGTCAAACCAGTATCGCATGTTTAGATTGTGTTTATATAAATAGTACGTTCTTAAATTTCAATCTAATTCATTGGAAACTTCACTCTGACGACAAGAGAAATTCATTTACAGGCAAATTATTTTGGGTAAAATTATATTTTACCCATTTTAAGTTTTGTTGGTTCTCATTTAATCTACTTATATTTTTAAGCATTACAATTTGTTCATTTGTGTTTTCTATTGTTAATAGTTTACTCACTTAAAAGTTTTTTCATCAATTTTTTATAAAAAAATTCTATAATATGAGTTAAGTGAAATTGTATGCAATTACATATGAGTAAAATATAATTTAATATCTTTTATATGTGTGTATGTGAATTGATGTAAAAAAATTTCAATAAAAACTAAAATATATAAGTGATGCATTGTAGAGTTTTTTTTCAAATATTAAAGTAAATAAATTAAAATTAAAAACATAAATTCCAATACACTAAATGCAATCAAATGGTGGAAACATTTAATTAAGGTAGAGCTCTTCATAATATTATCTAAAATATGTTAATTTTATTTTTTATTTTAATGATAGACTTTAAATAAAAAAAATTATTGCAATACATGATATGGGTAAAAAAATGAATAAAAACTCTTAATATTTGTAGATAACAAAATTTAGATTTATTACTAATAATTATGTAAAGCATATAAAATAATGCTAATATATTTTTTTAGTTTTAATTGAGAATTTTGAATTTTAATTCACATAAATATTATAAAAAATTATAGTTTACTCTCTAGTAATTTTTTACGAATTCATTTGATTCATTTTTCATAAAAGACTCCATCAAAAACTAGATAAAAAAAAGTAAAGATAAGCAAAGTGTTAACATTAAAGAAAAATAGGGGTGAACAAATTATAATGTACAAAAAAAATATAAGTAGATAAAGGGAAATATAAATGGATAAGTGTAATTTTTCATTTTTATATGTTGATTTTGTACATCTAATATATTAAAAGTATTATTTTATTTGTTTATAAAATTCCGTACGTTCCAATTATAACAAATATTCTTAGTTATATTCCATGAATAAAGGATAATTATCTATTATATTATCCATTTGTTAATTCCTTGAGATTTATAATTATTAAAAATTTAATTTTTAAAATTTTTAAGATACGAAAATTTATAAAAATAAATAATTGTCCTTCGACTATTACAACAAAAATACTTTACCAATGGACTATATAAGAATTTTTTTTCACAAATAATGGGAACGGAGGACTAATCATGAGGGGTTTTAGGCCACTCCTAAAACTAAAAGCCTCCCCAGCATTTCCGATTGAATTAGGAATCAAGGCAAACCTTACACAAGAATTTTGAAAAATACTTTTTAGAGGCTCAGCGTTGGAGAACAACATTTGATCTGTGCTTCATTTTTCATTCATCTGTTCATATCATAGTCAAAATAGTTATTAGCTTGTTGGGAGGCCACTTCCCTCGCAGTGGCACTGTGGCAGTATAAACTGCGCATATCTATCCATATAATAATGGAAATAATTGCGGTACATTAATTGTTAATATATTATTATATAGTATGCTAAATTTGATTAAAAAATAAATTTAATATATAGTTAAATTTGATTGTTTACCGATAGTTGATTGTATATGATCTCAATTGTTTCCACCACTTGATGTAACTGACCGTATCCGGGCGTTTGGTCTAGTGGTATGATTCTCGCTTTGGGTGCGAGAGGTCCCGAGTTCGATTCTCGGAACGCCCCTCTTGTATTTTAAATTTTGTCTGCCCTCCCGATGGCAAAACGACGCAGTTAAAATGGCTATATTTCCCATTGCGGTTTGATTTCAGAGACCAGGTGAAGAATATGTTAATGATATGACCTCTCGCACAGAGAGTTGTGCAGATTTTTGTCTCTGCTCTTGTCTCGCCCAAATTTAGCAAAACCACATCACACCTTCTTTACTTCCCTTCAAGGCCTCAACTTATTCAGTAGCGGAAAATCATGTATGAAGCTATACTGATTGCCCTAAAATTCCATTGTTTTAGCCAATATTTTTCATTTAAGCCAAGCTGCAATTTTTTTTTGTCTAAGTTACATTTTTTTTTTTTTTTTGACATTTTTACTGATTGCACCAAATTAGCAATCGCAACCATTCAACTCAACTATAATTGGAATCAGGTTTTTTAAGTATTAGACAAATTGGATCCGATTAACGGCGGCACAGATAGGTTCGAGTTATGCTTTTAAAGCAGTTATAAGTCAGATTATGCTTGTAATTTGAAACATATGCAGAGACAAGGGCGTAAAAGATAATCGATCAGCGCCACTATATTATCTTTAATTAGCTGTGAGTGGACTACCATATCTTCCTCGGTGTTACAACAAGATCCTAAGGCTTCCAAACAAATACACCAATATTATATAAACCAAAAGCAAGGCATGCATCGAGGCGGTTCTTTTGGACTCTTGAGCTTCTCATTCACACTCTCTTTGTAAGTCCACGGCACAAAACAAACTGCTGACCACCTTCATATATAGAATAGAAACACTACAAAAGAGGAATATCAGTAACTTTCCCGTCGAAGGTTTTAGGTGTAAAATAACCAATTTTATCGTCATATAATAATTAAGAAAACGCGTGATTGCTTATAGGACATAGGTCAAACCAACCTAGAGCCTTTGATCATCATCATGAACAAGCAGTAGTAACTAGGATTAATCAGTTTTAAACCATAGGATTTGTAGTCGAAGATCCATAGCCGTTCATCATGCCAGACCATGATCCCATGCCATTGAGAGCATCGGAGCTACTCTGGTCCTGCCATTCTAGGGCCAACAGCTTAGGGTTTGGTTTCACATCCATCGCTGCATTTTGTTCCTCAATGTTAGCATCATATGGCAGCATCAGTCTCTGGCAAGAGTCCATCATGTAATTAGTCCCACTGCTACTTCCTTCGAGGGACATTCCTCCAAAAGACCCAAGACCGTGAAAATTTAAGGGCAGCCCATTAATATTGTGACCATTGAGATGGTCTCCAAGACCCACAGCCATGCCCATATGATCACCATTTACCATGAAATCAAAGTTCCTAGAAGAAGAGGCCCCAACTATGCCTTCCAGCTTACTTTCCATGAAGTCAATAGGCCTAGGGTTCTCCAGCATGCCAAAATTAGGGTTTCCTAATGCCCCATTCGGCCCAAGAAAATGACTAAGGTGAGAAAACTGCATATCCGGGAAAGAAAGCTGAAGATCTTTGGGATGGGGTTGGTTTTGAATGTTATTAACGGAAGGGTCATTTGGTTTCTTGGCAGAAACTTTCTTATTCTTCCTGCAGCCCCCGCCAACTGGGATGTTTCTGAGAGTGCCTCCTTTTGTCCAGTACCTTCTGCAAGTCTTGCAGAAGTACCTTGGCTGAGAGAGGCTGTAGTTATTGTAGTAGCAGAACTTGGTGTGGGTTGAATCGCACCTCGGGCATTTTAGAGCTTGGTCGTGTGGAGGTCTCAGCCTTCTCTCCATTAAAGGCCTTGAGCATGTCAGAATGTCTCCAGATGGTGATGAAGAAGAATCCATTCCAGACTCCTCGTGAATTGTGCCCTGATTACATTTATTAAAGAGACAAGTAAATAAAATCTTGAAAGTACAGTGTACTCAGTGTGTTGTCTCAAATTTTTTGTCACATTGCATTCATTGTGTCTTTTCTTACTTTGGTTTTTCCTTCTTCTCTTTTCTTTTCATTTTTCTTTTCTTCTTTCTAATGGCTTTTTACCCCCCCCCCTTAAAATACTAAAACATACTTCTGTTTACTGTCAAAAGAAAGCAAAACTGATGACATTATAATATTCCTAGCATTAACCCCTGCATGCAGCTGTGATGATCGAGTTCCAAAGTAGAATAAACCTTGCTACTTCAACCAAAACTATCACTCGAAATTTGAGTAATGTGCGAGAACAATGGAGTTGGCGTTCATCACGCGAACTGTAATGATTTCAATAAAGAGGTACAAATCGATAACTTGCTTGCTCACATTCTTATCCAACTGCTTCTTTTGCTGTTGTTTATGAATGTGATTTTATAGAAGCCATGAAAATGAGAAAGACAACACTAGCTAGCAACAACCTATGTATATACATTGTGAAATCATGCATTTTATACCTGCAGCCAATGGTCTGATGATTCCATGCAGACGTGCAGAGAAGAGAAACCCATTCACAAGAAAATCTAATTAGCAACGAAAAGGAACAGCCACTGATCAAGTTTTCCCCCCAAGACCTTCTCTTTAGATATGCTATTCTCAAGTGAGGTGCCACTAGCAATAGCAGTCAATAATGATCAGCCTTGCACAGAGAAAGAGAAGAATGTGATATCCATGTAGAGAGAGAAAGAAACACTGTTAGTGAGATTTAGAAACGGAATGTGTTTCTACGTGAGACAAGGCAGTGATTAAGAAGGCAGAAAAAGTTGCCATGCTCCGTCGGTGAAAACAACAGTGGGCCCCATATTACTCCTTGATATGTCTCTACACTGTCCCTAGTTCCTACGGTGGCCCCACAGCTTATCTCAGCTTGACTAAATCTTCACTGATGTAACTCAACGGTTGGATTTCATCAATGGCTGCCTCGAGGAAATGCAGCCGTCGATTCTGGTTTCCATGTCTGACGTGACAGGAACTTAGAATATTTGGGTGCCCGATAAAGAAGGCATACCGAAAGAGCACTCTACTGGCTGGACCCACTCTCCCTCCTCCCACAAGCAAGGGATATATTCTCCACACGCGCTTCGCGTGCTCCTCCCAATATTGCTGCCATTCTCTCTGCATGCATCGCCTTAAAACTCTCAGGTACCGTAATTCACATGAGAATGTCTGCCGGGAATCATGATTTCAAATTGCCATTATGAATTGTGATTATAGTTGCATTAATTTATGATTAATAAAATTTTGGACAAATCTTATCGATCTCTACTTGAATGTTTAGTGGTTGCAGTTTTTTTACTGATCATTAGAATTGGAATTTGGACGATATCTCATTCCATCTTGAATAGTTTATATATATAGGTATTCCCTTTTTATATTGCAGAGAGATACAAATAGAGTTAGGTTCAGGGCATTACTTGTTACAAATCCAGAAACCTAGTTCAAACTTCAAACATATATTCCTGAACAAGGCGGGTTTGGTGACGAATCTTATATGGTCCCCAGATTTTAAAAAACAGGGGAAATAAACCGAAAAGCTTTCAGTTGAAGTGTGACACCTGAAAGAGCGGCTAGGACACTTTATTTTATCCGCTGAGAAGAAGAACATAATGTTTGTAGTGTAAGAGGAGATAGATTTAGTTGGCGTGAAGAACACACCCCCACCCTACAGGACCCAAAGTACCCACTGTGTGGTCAGGTGAATAAAGTGAGTTTGTGCCCACGTTACCCTCTCACTTGATTCACAGGTTTTCCTTCTTCTGAGGAATACATTTTATACACAGTTAACACACACACACACACACACAAAATCTAATCGAATTTGAATTGCAGAGGAAGGCTAATTTTTCAAAGAATCATTGGATGTCATTTGAGATAAAAAAATGATATTTCCTACATTTGAATGTATAGTTCATTGTGATTTAATTCTTTATCATTTTAATCAAATTAACTGGTGAAGTTATCTTTACTTAAATACTACCATAAAAATTGTAAAAGTATTGTGTGTGCATCCAACACTATTCTTCCTTTTAGAATTGGATGATCATTTTCTAATATGCTTTGAAAAAGATGGATTAAGATTTCAATCATAAGCATGTTATCATTTCTATATAATATTCAGTGCTTGTCGTAGTTCTAGGTTTCCGCAGTTACTTTAGTGAGGGATAACGGTATTGCAGTAATTGCAGTAGATGGAAGGTGCATAACGATGATACAGTTTGAGCCCAAAACACCAATGGGGAATTAGTTATGAAGGACCGGTTCTTAGGACTTAGATTACTATAATTATATGATATAGTTTGGTTTACTTTTAGGTCTGAAGTCTTAATTAGTCTCTTCTTTTTTCATGAAAGTTGGGATTAAAGACACAAAGTTGCAAGTAATATTCGTTGGATTTTTATTATAAAACAAAAAATCTTTTTTACTTTTCTTTCTCATTAAATATATATAATTAATTTCTTTTAACAAAAAGAGAGAGCAGCAATAACTAAAGTTTGCTACATACTCTTCACGGGTGGGGATTATTGTAATAGTACTCTCTTAGGATTAAAAAAATTTTAGTACTACATTAATATTGAAAGTTTAATTTTTCTTCCATACAAATACTATTAAGTATATTATTTTTTTAATTTAGTAATCTGATCTTAAAAGTAGTTAATTTTTTGTCATGGTTTTCTGTTAGATCAAATTGTTGAATTAAAAAAACAATAATATAGTTGACAATATTTATATGAGACTAAAATGCTAATGCTAATGCTAATGTATTGTTAAAAAAATTTTCTTCAATACACCATGTAATTCAACTCAACTATGACTACTATTTAAAACAGTGAGTCTATTGCCATTCTAATCCCACTAAAACATTAACAGTTTCAAAGTGATTAAGAAGCAATACAAACTTGATTTTAAAGTCTGAAGTATGTACATTGCACATGCTATTCACATGCCTGTGCGATCATCAGCAGACAGTAGGTATCTTGTAAATTAACAATATCGATTAAAGTATCTCCTTTTGATGTAAAATTTAAAACAAGAATAAGCTTCATCCTCAAGCTACGTATCTTCTACCCTCGATCTATTGCTTTCTTCTTCTTCTTTTGTTTTTTCTCTCTTTTCTTAAAAACTCAAATGAAAGTTGGCAAAAAATGAAAAGCAAGTAAACACCAATACAAATTTGAAAGCTGGAGTTTTCTGAATCGATTTTAAAGCGGGAAATTCTTAAAGATGGATTTATTTTTTTACCTTCGAAAATTCTATTCTTTTTTGCCCTTCCATACTCTTTATCTTCATCTTTTCTTCCCATTATTTTTCTAAAGATGGGTTTTTCCTCCCACTGTATATCATGATAGTTTAAGGATCCATCCCTTTTTTACCGAATTATTGGCTAATTCCAAATACATTTGTGAATCATTATTACCTATAGGTTTTATGTTGCTGGAGATGATTAACTATCTAATTCAAAAGGTGACTGAAATGGCAGGAAAAATTACTTCTCAAGTAAATTACTAATTCAGGCTATTGAAGATTATTGATCTATCTATTGTTTAAAGTGCATAGTTATCATTGCTTTTCAAAAGGTTAATGACCTGAATTAGAACAATCTAGTACGTTCATCTGGTGTCTGGTGTAGCAAAATTATGTGCTATGCAAGAAAAACAACCTTATTATATTTGGACGTAGTTATAAAATTATTACATTATGCTTACAACACCAACATTCATGTTTCTGCGCTTAACCCACTCTCTCATACAGAATAGGCGGGACTCAATTCTGGTCCAACCTGTGAAGTAGTTGAGATGTGAGAATATAGAAGTGAGTTTAGATTTTATTTTTTCTTTCTATGCATATAAGTTATGGTATATATTTTGAATAAGTTTTCCCTACTCTTATTCTTAATTACATCCCATGTCCACCTTCTCTCACACATCGGTGAACAATGGAGTTTAAAATTATGAATCCCACCAATATTTGTACATAATCAAGAAGTTGTAAATGATAAGGGTGTGGAAGTAGCATCATTAACACATGCCTGCACAAATAATAGGTATTAAGTGATAGATTAATACATTTGATTTAAATGGTAAGGAAGTCAGTACTTTTTAAATAAAATTTTAAATTTAAACCTTATGAATAAAAAAAATAAGTTTAAAAGAGCTTATTCCATCTTTAAAGTCCAATCCCATTTGATTCCGAATTAATCAAAATTCAAAGTAACTATTAAATATTGCAGGGTAAAAAAAAAAAACCTAAACTAGATGGTGGGCAATCTGTAATCTGTCGTGTAAGAAAAGCAGCTACAGTCCATACCATATCCAACTTTAAAGGTAGGTGTCGGTTTCTCATAAATTACCCTAAGTTTCCAATCTGTTATAATTAATTGGAAAAATTTTACTATATCAATATATTATTAAATTTAAATTTAATTCTTAAAAAATAAATATAATATAAAATTACATATAATAATATATTAATATATTGAGAAGAATTCTATAATGTTTCGAAATTTCAGAATTCAGGGTGACATAACACATTTTAAATTATTAAATAAAATTACTAAAATTTTTAATAATTTTACCCAAAAATTTATATTATGTCATGTCACCCAAATTTAAAACTCGGGTTACCGTAGCAATGCTAATAGTTGATCAAGCTATTACTCACTCTAAATGCATATGTGGTCCGTGCTCTGATGTTGGCCAGTCAAACATTCTCAAACAAACGCCTCGTAGTACGTGCAGTCAATTTTGTTTATTTTATGTCCTTAGCACTCAGCCCCCACCCCACACCATGAATATATATCTATCCACATGCATAGCAATAATGCACTCATTCTCTTGAGTTTGTATAAAGGGGGACCAATATTATAATTGCTTTAAAAAGTATGAAATTATAGCCCCATACACAGCTTACGATCCCACCGCACATATACGACTTACGACTTACGAGCAATACACAAAGTACATTCCTCGGGGCTGGTGTCGCAAAGCAAGATCTTCAATCCACGTTGTCTCATCCCTTGTTTGCATGCAATGACATCGCTTCGTGTCTGGTTTCTTCTGGTTCAATTTATTTATCGCTTCAAATCGTAAGTAATAACTCTATCAATCAGTGATTGAAAAATGAATTTAAAGGGGGTGACCAAGTAAATATTTGAGTTCGATAAGCTGAAAAATTATCTGTTTTATTCACGACTAATATTTTTTTATTTTTTTGGTTAATTTCATATTCCATGTGAAAAATATTAGCATAAGAACGTCAATGAACCAACCCTGTGGACCGCAACAGACAGCGTGGATATTAATTAGTATATAGGCGCATGCGCGACACTGCCAACTATAAGTGCGGCTAAGGTAAACAAAATGCAACGTAGATACAGAAGTCGACGAATCTATATATGGGGAGCGGTGGACAGGATGTTGGAAAAAATATATGTTGAATTGGATGGATTTTACTTATTAAGAAACAAGAATTCGAATTTCAAAGATAATCTTCGTCGAGAAGAAAGAAGCTTGTTAATATTAATAATTCTTCCAACAATTAATTAATGTCTCACCAGAGGGGGATCTGCAAGCATTAGCAAGCAGACGCCAAGTAAAGAATGTTACAGAAGCTAGAGGGAGAATGGATTGTGGGAAGATAATTCGTTGCATCCAATTTTAGTTGCTGATTCAATGGCTTTTTACAATTGTGATTAATTAAGAATGCGGCATCAATGACGATTAAGTGGCGTTGGATTAGTATTAATAAGATCACCCTTGCCAAAGGATCTAGCAAAATGCACTTTAAAATATAAAGATAAAGTATAACATCACAATTATTAATGAAAAAATCAATGACTATGAATTAAATAAATAATAATTAATTAGAAATATTTTTTAAATTTATAATTATTCACACTCTTTATTTTTTCATTAAAAATTATAATATTCCACTTTATCCTGTTAAATGCATCTTACACTTTCAAAAAAATCTAATTCCATACTAAAATAAATTCATTCTTTTTTTTTTACATAAATATCTTAGTTACTACAAATAATAATGTTATATGAAAAATGGGTATAACTTCAAATTTTCCTCTCATTCCGTTCTTTTGTTAGGAAATATATCTCATAAAAAAAATCATTTACATTTATATTAACAAATGAGTGATATACCACTTATATTTGTAGTTAAAAAAATAAAAAATGTATATTCATTGAAAATGAAATTCAAAACTAGGTTCTTAATCTTTTCTATTTATTAAATTAAAATTTTCAAATTTGTTTCATCATAACTGATATTCCTTAATTTATATTCAAAGCTTAATGAGATGTTTTGAATATTATGTGATTAACAATATGTTTTACTAAATTTTAAATGAATAAAATATGATTGTAGAAAAAGTCATATTTTAGAATAGGTGTAATGTTTTTTATATTCATTTAAACTTAGTTGAAATATATATTTGATTATAAAATGTTGAAGAAGTATCATATTATTTGATTGGGAGTCCATATGCCAAAAACATTATTATTTTTAGCAGATTTTTTATCAAAAATAAAAAAATATATTAGAAAATAAAATTTCTCATGAATTTCTAACAGGTATTGTTTGTTGAAATATTCTTGGACAGAAATTATGTTCTAGCATAATTTTCCATAGAAAATATTTTTGACGGACTTTTTGACGAAAGTCAAACATAAGAGATTAATATTTTCTAAATTAATCTATGAGAAAGGTCATTGAATTTTTTCTTTCAAAAAATCCATGGAAAATTTATCAAATTTTTTGTTATAATTTATGTCAAAAGTTCTTTAATAAATTACTAAATTTTCTCTTGGGTTTTGATATATATTAAAAATGATATTTAATTAAATAAAGAAATTTATAATATATAAATACCAAGAAATAACAATAAATGTATAAAATTAAAAAAAGTTAACAAGATATATTATTCAAATCATAGTAAGTACAAAACTTTAATCAAATACAAATATATACACATACTCTAACTTAAATTGGTGGCCAAATCATCTATTGAATCCTAGGTGGCATCTTGATAAGATTTGTCATGTGTTACACCCACAAAGATTAAAATATTTTATGTAAAATTAATTAATTATAAGAATGATATGTAAATAAACTTTTCTATGGAATGATTTTCGGATGAATGAGATGGGTATGCTTTATGATTAAACTTGAATGGGAAAGAGTAAGGAGATATGGAGATCTCCCTTTTACCCTAAGACTTTTGCTCTTATATAATCCATTTTAACCTATTTTTGCTTATTCTTCCTTAAAAGGAAAATCTCCAAGAAAGGGAAGCTCTCCCTCCTCCTCATCTTTTCAATTTTCTAGATAAGGCAAATGATTTCTACACCTTAATTCTTGAAAGAATCTTCTTTTAATGCTTCTTCTTGGAGTATGATTGATTTATGAATTTCAATTAAACAATTTTAAGGCTTCAAGACTAAGAAGGAATTTTGTAACCTCACTTTAAATTCTTGCTTCTTAATATGTAAAGACCGGCAAATCACCTCACTCATCTTTGATTTTTCTTTTTTTAAAAATAGTGAATACCATTTCAATTTGGGATTTGCATTTGTTTGATTGATTTGACTTTATTACATTTATGTTTTCCCCTGTATTTATGGAATTTGAATACAATGATTGGTATAAATTTCTTGTTGAATCTAAGAAATATGATGTGGTGCTAGTATTTTATGGTAGTTTGGTTATGTATTTTTCCTTAAGAATTAAGTTTTGGATAAATTTCTCATGAATGAGTAGTGAAAAAATCAATAAAATTTGAAGATATTTTTAAGGTAATCAATATCCTTAGTGAAAATAATAAAGTAATCAATTACCTTCTCACAAGACCAAAATTTAAAATGAGGTAATTGATTATCTCAATGAAAATAACAAGATAATTGGTTACCTTCTCATAGAACAAAAATCTAAAATGAGATAATTAGTTTTCTCAATAAAAACAATAAGTTAATTCAATGTAATTGATTATCTTTTCATAGAACCAATATTTGGAACGAGCTACACAATTGATTATAAAATTAACCTTAAAGGCTATTCATTATAATTTCATATATGTAAAGATTCTAAAGTAAAGTTTGATCTTTATAAATGTTTTATAAGTGTTTGTTTGATTAAAATTTGTGAATATTTAGGATGTTGGTTATTTATGACAAATTTTAGGATTTCTTCAATATGTGAAAATGTAAAGTTTAATGTGAATGCACTAGAATATGGATATGCCACATATATTTTCCTTATAATAAGTTAACGAATGAGGTTTAATTTACTTTTGAATTGTTGCAATGAATTATATGGACTTGAGCTATTGAAATCTTTTATAAATATGAATTACACTTAAGTTAATAATGATGGGGTGTTGATATATTGATATTATGGCTTATGCATTGGATTTCAGTGCTTGCTTATGAGATAAGGATAATCTAGAGGTATAAGGATGAATTTGTGAGGAATAAGGATGAAAGGATTCAAAAGGAGATTTAAATTTCTATTTATTTGGTTATTTTGTCATATTGACTCCTTAATGGGAACTTTTTATAAGCTAATTGATACAGAAATGTGTCATATGATATTGATATAATATTAATGTTATATATGTGTGCTACCATCATTCTCAGTGGCAAAGGTATTTTTTCTCCAGAATGCTCTAATTCTTGCCATGGCAAAGGTATAAAAAAGTGTTATTTTTCTTAGTAAGATTTAAGCAATCCTTTTTGGACTTAACCATAAGACTTGTATCAATGTAATATTAGATTTCATTTTTTATTTATGATTGGTTATTCATTAAGTTTTAAGAAAATTCATTCTTTTTTTCCTTTTATAGGGATCTTTTTCTTACATACTCACCTAACCTTGGATAGGATAGTTGGAATAAGCCTTTATGATAATTTTCCAATTAAATTTATAATTGATTTTGATTTCATATATACATTTTTATAAAAGAAACATATGGCTAGGTAAGACTTGTAGCTTGTAGGTTGTCATTCATAGTGACATTTTACATCGACTATGTGCCTTTGGTTAGGTGGTGATATCATAATACTGAGTTAAAAGTGTTTAAAAGTGGGACAATTGATCAATTCATCTAGTAAGTGCTTATATATATATATATATATATATATATATATATATAGTATTTACTATCCATTAGGCATTAATTATAATAACAATGAACTAACTAATAGGCACATAAGTGGTTGGTGCTTATTAGTAACCATATGTATATACCTATACATAGGCAGAGCATACATCATCTGCTATGTTGCACTAATATCTAAAACTCTATCATTTACTTTTTCAAACTATTGACAATTTGCATTGGCACTTCAACCATCGAAACTTACACATAACTACATTAGGGGATATCCACATCCTATATAGCCCTTATAGTAGCTTCGGAACCTAGCCCATGCAATCTTCCCTTCTTTAAATTCTTAATTGTTTATGTACACAACTCAAGTCCAAAGAGTTAGGCCCTTTACTAATAAGTTATCCCCTTATTCATTTTTTACTATTATCTAACTTAGGTTGAGTCCTTATTTCACTTGCTAAAGATTTTCTTGATATATACATTATTTTATACTAATTTTCCTTTATATTTATATCTTTTAAGGTGTCATTGGAATAAATAATAAGTTTTTAGTTAAATGGAAAATATTGACTAATTGTAGGAATTCAATATTGTTTTAGATTTTTAGTTGTAACTTAAGCTCTAGAATTCTAATCGGGCTAATATCTATATTAATAAAAATCTAAGAGAATTCTCTACAAATTTTATGTTTTGTAGAAGAGCCAATTTAGATGCTTAGTAGGTTGGATTTAGCTTTAAAGTTAATCTAATGGTGTTGTCTTAGTACAATAAACTTGACCTCTCTTCATTATTTAGCTTATGACTTAAGTTTTAAGAGCTCAAATTGCAAAATTCTAGTGCCTTAAGTTTGCAAAAATCCAAAGCAACATATTCCTAAGCCTTTGGAGCTAAAGTGATGTTATTTTGAAGGAGGAAACACAACCTCAACCAAAATGAAAAAAATTAGACAATATTAGATTTATTTTAATGTTTGGATCATAACTTCAACTATAAGCCTCTAAATTATGACAAGTTTAGCTCATTAATTATCTAAAAGTTAACCTTAAGCATTTGTAACCTAATTGAACTAAATTAGAAAGATTTATAAGGACCAAAATATAGTTTTAAGGAGGAGAATTTAGATTTCAACAATTGAAAATTTTCTTATTTTGATGTTCTAAGCTTTCAAACTATAAGTAATCAAAGTCTCTTCTTCAAATTCAAACGATTTAGTATATTTTTTCTAATTGATTTCAAGACCTTGTTCCTTATCTTTTATGTTTAATTAATTATCTTTGTTTGTCTATTTCTTTTATTGATAATTACAGAAATAATTTTCTACAAAAAGCTCATTAGTTGATTATTTATGTGACTAAACTTTGAAATGGTCGATTGGATTATGTTTATGTTTATGAATTGATTTAATTAACTACTATATGGTATATGAAAGGAGTCAACTTTGTAATTTACACACTTGTTAGGTTATCTAGTCTATTTTAATTGAATTTCTCTTATCTTTACTCTATTTTAATGTTGATCGGCTTGAATTGGGTCTTAGTAAGGATTATGTTTAATTAATCAATTTTGATTTCTTAATTTTAATTATATTAAAAAATAAATTTAGAAATAATTACCAATTTTTGGGTTACTTTCATTAACTAAATAATTAATTAAGCATTATCTATATTTTGTGGCCAATGATAAATCAATAAATTAATATAAAATCATTTAAATTGGAATTCTTCTTATTATGAATAAACTTTATTTTTATCCTCTATTTTCAATTTATCTAATTCTTGTCTCTTGCTATTTAATTCTATTTTTCCAAGCATACAAACAAACCTCTTTGTTTCATAATTAAATTGAAAGTGAATTGAAGTCTAATTTTCATAAAATTGACATAATTCACCTTTACTACTATTTTATGAATTTGGATTAATTTTGGTATGTTGTGACACACATTATTCCTACAAATTAAACAATCAATTACTTAAATTTTAAAAATAAATACAAAACCTAATAAAATTATAGGAAAAAATTTACATATGATTATGTAATGCTGGGTGGGACTTACTAACCATCTTTTTTCATGATGTGTGTGCATCTGAACCTAACATCCATGATAAAATTAACCTCAATCTTTGTTATATTTGCATAATATGAAAAATTTCACATGTAATATAAATTTTTATATGAATGTATTTACCATGACATAATTAATAAAAATAAGATTATGTTAAAATAAACATACCATGCCCTAGTATGTGTTAGTGTCAAATGGAAATTTGAAATAAAGTGAAGCCAAATGGTAGGGTGATAAGTCTCAGTCTCATTATTCAAAGGTTCAAATTCTTTTATCCTAAAGTATATCCATGCATAATATATCAGTTAAACATTGAAATGAATTTATCGATATGCATGGGAGACCTTTAGTTAGTTACATCTAAAACCATGATCTTATTAACATGTTCAAACTAAACTTGAATCTAAGGTCTTCCTAGTACGTGAAAAGCTTTTCCTATTCTTAATCCCAATTCAATTAGATTGAATAAGCCTTTTACTATGCACCTTATCCATGGGGTCTTTCATGGTGGTGGAAACCATTATAATTATCACAAATGAGTCAAGCTAAGCCAAACATCCATATACTCAAGTTTAAACTTATTAAAAATAAATGAATACAAGCTTAATTTTAAACTCATCAAACTTGAATAATTTGAACTCGAAATCAAGGCTAAATGAATTTACATAAGTTTATTTGAGTAGTATGTTATTTGTTTCTAATTTATTATTAAACTTAGAATATTTTAATTTGAGCTCAAGCTTGTATTAAATATGAACTTAAACAAGTTCACACAATTTTACTTGAATAATTTATTATTCACCTAAATTTTAGCATGTCAAAACTTACTTTTCACAAATAAATCAACCATTAGTTTTTTTTATCTCATTTTATTTATTGATCACTACTACAAAATTACTTTTTAATATTAGCCTATTGAAGTTAATTATAAAGAAAACCAATGTATAGAATGGTATAGTGGTTTTTTTCTTTGCAACTTTGAGTAACTTTTAATGCTGGTTCTAATTAAAAAAACTAATATGATAAATTAATGTGATGGTATTTTTACAAATATGAGTAACTTATCATGTTAGTTAGAATGAAAGTTTGATGTGGAAAGTCAAACATTAATTAGTTGGATCATTAGTTTCCTATAACCATTGTTCAAAAAGCATTTAAATCATCTAGATAATAGGTGTAAAATGTTTACACAATAGTTCTTTTTAAATAATTGACATCAATTATTTTTTAAATTGCTTATAAATTTCTCTTTTATTTAGATTTTCACTTGATATTTTCTCTTTTACTATATTTTTATTTAAGTTTTTAGTTTATTTTTAATTTAGGTGGCAAAAGAAAATAATACATAATTGATATTGCTTGATTATCAATTACTAAGATACAAGTTACTGCTCTTAGGCTATTAACCTTTTTTGGTCACAATCTATGTCAAGTTATCATTTCAAAATAGACAAAGATAACTTTATTTCTCTTTTAGATTACCAAATCAATGGGAAAAATATGAGAGTACTAATAATAACAAAAAATAGGTATTTTTACAAGGGTTTATTGATAACGGTCTTAAAAATAAAAATGGTTGTAATGGCTATGAAAGTAAGGAATTATTTTAAGGATACCATGAAAATAATCTCCATCACTTTTCATCAAAGTTGTAAAATCAAATGATTAATTACAATGTTATTGTATAATGTTTGTCTACTTCATCAATGAACATATAGGTTCTACAATAAGCATTCAAAGTGGTCATGGTTATAACATTATATCTCTCTAAGTGTTAATGACAAAATATTTATTCTTCAAGATTTTGTATAACATCAATAGACATGTTGATAATTTAGTGTAGTTTTTATGTAGGTTATCATTTAAAAAATGTTAAGATACAAAAGTTATATTTAAAAAAATAGTTAAACAATGTTGATTATTTATTAAAACCAATGTAGTTTAGCAAAATTAGATTTAGAAGAAAATACTATGTCAGTTTTTTTTATCACAACCAACATTTAAAAGCATACAAATAATCACCAAATATGTAAAAAATATTTACCAACCTATAATAAATATTTACTAGTACCCCAATAATAACATTTATGAGGTGTGTTATACACCAAGAAGAAAATACTATGTTAATTTTTTTTTTATCACAACCAATGTCTAAAAGTACACAAATGATCATCTAATATGTAATAAATATTTACCAATCTATAATAAATATTTACTAATACACCAATAATGACATTTATGAGGTACGTTATACTAAGAGATGAAAACATAAATCATAAATAGTAAACATTTACAAATAAGACATATTAGGAAACCATAAAAAATTATGATATTTTAAGGTATATCAACAATTAAGTTCTATAAAGTAAAATATATGTATTACATTGATTTTGGATAATAACTAATATTTAAATATTTGCATGATGTATATAGATTTCATTCACACTCTCCATTTAAAACATTTAAGCAATGTCTTATTAATAATGTGAAAACTAATGAGAAATTATAGTTGAAAGAAGTAATGTGACCATTCTTAAATTAGAAGGCTTCACCTTTTATGTTTATTAGAAGATGATTATATTACTTTTTCTTATTATAATTTAGCATCAGTTTATAACCTTCACATCTTTCAAAGCTATCTATATTGTTCATATTTAATCTTAAAAACATTGTTAGGGAGAAAATGCAAAGATAATGAAATTGATCTATGTTGTTTATGTTTCATCTTAAGAGGCGCAATTAGGAAGAAAATGCAAAGATAAAAAAATTGATGAAAAATTATAATAAAAAGAAGTAGTATAACTATTTTCATATTAGAAGGCTTATAAAAATGATTATATTACTTCTTTTCACCATAATTTATTAATAATTTTCATATCTACATCCTTTAATTTAAAAACCCTTAAACAATATAAAGAAATTATGAAAAGAGGTATTCTATTTTACGTATTTTTCTATAATAACAACTTTTATTATTTTACACCCTTTCATGCAATAATTTTTTAGTAAAAAATTATAATTATAGTTTCTCATGTGTTAGATTGTTTATTTATTAGTTTCTTGTTAACCTTAACTAAATTTTTTTATTGATTGTTAATTATAAATTTTCATTTATTAGATTATACAATCTATTATTATTTATATCTATTTAATTGCATAAAAAAGTCATGACACTAAAAAATAATTTTAATTTTGCTAACTGTAAAATTATGAGATTTTTGCTTAAAATATAATGGAAAAATAAAAGATTTTAGTTTATGATATCAATTTTTATTTAAAAATTGACATTTAAAATTCTATAATTAAAAGACATCATTTTATTACACATGTTGATTTTTTTTCTTACTAATCAATATATAAACTTAAAACACTATAAAAATCCAGACGCATGATAAAAATACATAGTGTGAAACAAGCATGCCATTTGTAAATTTTGTTGTAAAATTCTTTCAACTTGAAAATTTCTCTCTCTAACAAGGGGTGCTCATTTTCTAACTTTAAAATATTTTTTTTTAGTTTTGTGTTTATACTCACTAAGTATTTTGTAGAACTAAAGTTTTATTAGCCCGAAGCTAAATATGTGATATTTAACACCTATTAAAAAAGTATGGAATATAAATATAAGAATTTATTTTGCATTTTGTGTTTGTTCTTATAATCTAGTTTCTAATTTCATAATCATTAATGTTCTATTAATTTTCATTTTAATACAACTTTTATAGTGTTATACAAGTAAGAAACTTAATATTATTTATCTTTTTTTATATTTGACATAAAAACATACATAAAATTTTAATGAATATTTCTCACTAGATTTATAAGTATTAGATGTGCCTTTTAGGGAGTGCTACATATATTGTATGACATTGGTTTCAGCCTATTATTTATATCATTGTAAATATTTTATGATGTCAGTTATAAAATCATTGAGAAAAAATAAAAATTAAGTTGATTCCCATAACAAATAAATCAAGATCATTTCTTGTAGGATACACAACTTGGTAACCAATTAAAATTAAAGACATTCATTTTTAAGGTTGTAACCATAATTGAAAATTAAAAATTTAATATTCATTTATTTTATTAATTAACATGAAATGTATCACATACTACATTGATGATTTACAAAATTGATGTTGTATTACCTTCTTAAAAAAGCTCGTTCTTTATACTCTTTTTAGTTTATACAACATCTCAGAACATTTCCTATTGTACCATTCCTAACCTAAAGTACATTACTCCAACTTTGTAACATATACGTATCTCAAATGAAATAAAAAGCAATGTATTTCATATTAATTACAGTACATAATCTCAAATTCAATAAATGCAATTCATAATAAACACAAGCTAAATTCCCTTTTACATTAATTCCAAATAATTTAAATATAAAATTAGGAAATAACTAATAATTTGTGCTATTGAAGGACATACATTCAAAATATTTTTAAATTGTAAAGGAACAAAGTAAGTAAATGAAAATTTAAGTATTGTAATAATTATAAAGAAAATGTTAATCATAATAAAAAAATTACCTTTTGATTTGCCTTAGGTATCGTTCTGTTTGATTATATTGAATTCATTATTGATGTACATTTTTCAAATAAGGTTTGTATTAATTAAATATTTTTTATTATATAAACTAACAATTAAGCAATTATATATATAACTTACAAATAAGAATAATAGTACTTTGAACTTGTGGTATAAAAAATTTATTTAAAAGGATCATCAATCTATATCCTTTCTTCATGATCTTAACGTACATAAAATTCTTTTAAATTGCCTTTATGATTATTTGGAAGTAGTCCTGATGAGAAAAGATATGTTTTAAATATTAATAGCTACATCTCCTTCATTTCATTATAAACAATTTATCTTTTTCCTTTAAAGAACTACAAACCACTAGTTATCAACTAAGTTCAATATATAGAAAAATTTATTTTATTTGGGATGCCATCATGAACTGTTCCTTTTTATGATCCTTTTTATTAAGATCTAGTAACGTGAATCCTAACTTATCCACTTAGATATTATTATTATTCTCCATCTATTTACATCAAAAGATAAACTTCCTAAATTGGATGTAGTCAAACTCCCATATGTTTATATTTTCAATGGAATAATATTCTTTTTTTTTGTAAGCACTTGATTGATATTTGTGTATCATTGTTAGAGGTATCCAAATATTTTTAAATGTTTCTAGCTTGCTTAATTAGGCTTGAAAAATGGTTAGGTTAAGTGATATAAGCAATTAAATATAAAATGACAATAAAGAAAAATCTAGGTGGTTGATCGGTTACATCTTTATTTCAACTTGAAGTGAGATTTTTGACGATAAGCTTCTAGAACCCATTCATAGAAACTATTTTTTTGACCCAAACCTCTTTTTTGCCTTAGCAAAGTATTATAAAATAACTAACCTTTCATTATCCCTTCCTTATATTAGGTTTGCACTTTATTGCAAGTTTAATTAATGCAATTTAGCTTTTTATGACTATAAAGTACATTGACATCAGTGCTTTTTGTAATGTTTTGGTTGTAATAAGCACGTCTAAGTTTCTTAGGATGTTAACTAAAAATTGATATATATATTGATTAATTTGGAATTTCTTGCAATCTTTACGAGAAATAATGCTTTCTCAATTGTAAAACCCTTATATGGTTTTCTATTTTTTGTGAAATAAATGGAGTTTAAGGAAATGAATCATGAAAAAAATAATAATAAATGCCTCCTTAAAGGTATACATGCTTCTTAAAATTGATTCAAATACATATTGACTTATGTATTAGATATTTGATATGCATCATTTCATCCTAAAAATTATTACTAAACCACTTTTGCATGTAGCGAGGGTAAATTTAGGTTGAACCCAATGGAATAATAGTTAATTTACAAATGCAAAATGAAAAAAAAAATAAGATGAAATTGAAATGGAGCAAATAAGAACAAAATTAAAACTAAAAATACCAAAACAAAAAAGTTTAGTTCAAGGGAAATCATAATCCATTTGTTAGATTTATCATAAATGCTCAATAGATTTTATAATTAATTCATCTATTTAACTAAAAATTACCCTAACACTGATAGTAATTACGTTTCTAATGTTGATTAATTAAAATACACACCTAATTAATCTTTTATTATTAATTTCAATTTAATATACATACCTAAATCTAATTAGCAATAGAACAACGTTAAAGATTGAATTAACTTTACACATGAAAATTATTAACTTACCTTTTATTTTTTATAGGTAACAAATGATTCACCTATGCGTTAAATCACTAAAGTTTAATTGTTATTGATTACAGTCAATCACAACTAATTTACACTTGAGAATTAATTATAATTAATCATTTAGTTACAAAATACAATAGATAATCAACTATTTGGTCATGTTTAATAAATTATCTAAATAGTCATTTATAATAATAGCAAAAAAATAAAAGGCAATCAAATCAAAAGTAAAATTAATGGCAAAGTCTTAAAATCAAACTAAATTGAAATATTAGTCTCTTGAGCTATTGTAAGAAATTAACCACTCATGGTGGTTTGTAAGAGAAATGGATAAAGCTGTCTAATGTCTTGTTGTTATCTGCCTTTAAAGGCTAAGAACCTTATATATATGATTTCTCAAGGAAAAAAAACCTAATTAGACTAGGCTTAGCTACTCTTACGATTATAATGAAATGGGCTTTGGTTAATTTGGAAGTCTAGTACTTATCTTACAAACTAAAACTCTAAGATAGTTTATTGTAGTAAATCTTGTAGTTCCCTCTTTAGGCATTAAATAACCACCAAAACAATATAGTTTCATTAATGTAAGTCTTAAAGTTGGATTTTAAGTAACTTCGAGCTTTATTTTGACATTAATTAGACCTATAGAGCTCCATTTAGACTCAAATTAGTGAGGTTAGGTTAGGTTAAATTAGATAACAACATTGCCTTGTTTTCATCATTAATTTTGAACTTTCAAATAGCCAAATTGAGCTTCGTCTTTAACATAAAGTTTGTAAAGCTTCATCTTAGTTTTCCAAGCATATAAGTATCATCCTAATTAGATCTTTAAAACTCAAGTTTATGACTATAAATTTGAAATAATGTCAAAATTCAATATTAATTGAATAATTCAATTACATTCCAAAATTATGACCTAACCATAGAACAAGACCAATTTTGCTAAATTAAGCACATGAAACACCCAAAAATTTAGAATATAAGAGAAAATAATATAAAACAATATTTTACACATTAAATTCTTTTACACTTAACATTTATACATCTTCCGTTAAACATAATTTTATTCAAATTTAAAAAATAAAAAAAATTCACTTTTCAATAACTTCAAAATCATAAAATTCAAAAGTAAGAAAATAACTAAAGTGCTTATGAATCATAACACATCATGAATAATAGTTTTAACAAACTCAAAAGTAATTAACATAATGACTTTGTTAAAAAAGGTAGAATAAATTGATAGACTCTTACAAATTTTACTTTCTATCTCTTAAGTATTTAAGGTTAATGTTTCACTTCAATTCATTTTAAGAAATTGTTCTACCATAAACTTACTTATCATTTAATCTCATCTTTTTAATCCTCATTATTAAACACAAATTAAAAAAAACTTTATTAAAAATTGTAATGAGATTAAGAGAAAGGAAAAGAAAATTAAAGATGTGAAAGCGACAAGTTAAAGAAATCAATAGAGTACTTAAAATATAAATATGAAAAATTTATAAACAATTAAAAATTAACACAAGACCCTAAATTTAATTCTAAATTCTCATTAACTTATTTCATTTTTCTTTCTTTTTCATTTTTTTTGCCTTTTTTCTTTTTTCCTTTTTTAAATTTTTTTGACAAATTTTCTTTCTTTATTTCTTTCTTCATTTTTCATTTTTAACCTAACCTTGAAATCGAAATTAATAATTTTTTATGATTTTACCACGCACCTTCACTTATTTAGTAACCCTTCTCATAAAGATTTCGAATGCTTTACTAATACTTGAAATTAGGTAAAAGCACTTACTCTTCGTGGAAAAGTATGTTAATGGGTTAAAATTAAAGAAAGATAATTAGACTTAATAAGGCTCATCAAAGATAAAATTTTATGGTTAGATATTTGTTAATATGCTTATACAAAAAATGTCTTTATTATATTTGCATACACATGTACAAATATAATCTAAAAAAATTAAAATAAATTTCAAAGAAATAAATTCATAAAAAAACACACACACATAAAAAAGAAAGAGAATAGATATATGCTTAACAAATAGGATCAAATGCTCACAATATATGTCTATTAAAATTAATATACCAATTTAAAATCTATCACTGCTTTAATCAAATTCGAGTTATAAGATAATTTATTTAATCATGCTATGAAATTATTAGAGTCTTATTGATTTCTTCTCATGACGAATTGTGAACTCTCATTCATTGAAAATCAACTAAAATGTTTGAAAAGAATTAACAAATATATATATTTTATTTTTTTAAATCTAAAAGCATAAAAAGAAAAAATAATTGCAAAAATAAAAAGAAATCCCAAGTTTTCCCTTGCATTTAAATCTTACATTGTCTTTCATGTAAAATATATATACGTTGAGAAAAACTATGGATAAATAAAATAAAATAGAAGAAAAAGAAAATAAATATGAAATGACAAATTAGTCGTATTTGAATTATTTCTTATAAAGTGCTTTTCTTTAACATCCTTAGCTAGATGTTATGACTATTTATATTAAGCTTTAATTCATAAATATTTTTTTAAATGGTTCTAAGTATGCATATTTCAAATAGGCAGAGAGAAGGAATTCAATTTTCTTGTACCCTCAAGTTGTATTAACACTTTATTAAGTGCTAACATCAAATCATTCTTTCTTTGTAATTTAGAATCAACTTACATTATGAAATTAACTAAATCAATATTAAAAACAGAATAAACTTTAAAAGGATCTTTCATAGCCTTGAAAACAATAAATTTCTCTATTACTCCGTCAAGAACACAAAACTCTTCTTTATCTTTTTTACCTTATTAATATCATTTTAGGGCATATTTTTTTTTACCTTATTGAATGTTTCTAAAATCTTTTATTCTTCTTCTTCTTCTTTTTCTTCTTTGGCATTTTTAAGGTTGTAAGGCAAAAAAGAAATAACATAATAATCAATAAAAAGAATAGACTAAAATGCAAATTGTACCTTGGTACTAAATTTTTTTTATCTCTTTTATTCTTATTATATACTTGTTGGGTGGAAGGTGAAAGATATCTTGCCTGCATATTGAGTTTCTAATCTTTTTATTATAGTTGGAATCTAGCTGATTTGTGTTCGCAAATTGAGAATAGCAAATTGAGAACGCTAGGCTTTGTCTTTTCTTGAAATTGTAGGGTGTTATTAGCCAGCTTTTTGATAATTTTCTTAAGTTCCATCTTTAAAGTTTAACATTAATTCATTGATGGATATTTTTTAGCAGGAGATTAATATTGACTTTGACTCAGTTAGTTGCCATAATTGAAAGGTGAATAATCTTGTTAGCTTGGATTATAGGAATTGAAATATGTAATATAGTTGTACTAGGGTGAGTTTGGAAATTTTCCTACACATAGTCAAGTTTCTTGTGATTGCTTCATAACTAACTCATTAATAAGAAAAGTTAGTTCAAAAAGCTATTACTCATTTCTAAATACGAGTACTTCATTAAAATAATCATAAAAATTGTATTCTTTAATCTCAATATCTCAATTTATGAAAGTTCCTTGTACTTTTAGGATCAAAATTAAAATCAAAATTATAGTAAGAACAATTTATATATCAAAAGAAATAGGAAGAAAATGAAAAAAAGAAAATTAGAAAATAAAAATAGAAAGAATACTCTAAAAATACATATCAAAAGACTTTTTTTAGGCTAAAAAAATATTAAGATTAAGGTTTTTACCGTTAATCTTGCTTAGAATATTAAAAATTCTTAGATTGGAAAGTTTCTACCTCCTAACTTCACATAAAATTTTAGTCCTAACTCTATTAACAAACCTAAAAAATAGAAAAAATTGACAAAAAGAAAGTGAAAAAGTTAGTAAAAATTAAGAAAAATAATCATAAATTGACTAATCTATTTCTCAGTAATAGTGCCAAAATTTTGATGTACATTGTTTTATATCAAAAATTATTATTAAATTACTCTAGCATGTAATAAGAGCAAGTTCAAGTTAAATTTAAAGGAATAGAAGTCAATCTATGGACGTAGAATGCAAAACAAGGGAGTTTTAATGTTGATTACTTAGAATGTGCACATAATTAATCCTTTTCTACTGGTTTCAATTTAAAAAATGTGTTTAAATCTAATTAGTAGTAATATTAAACATATTGAATAAGGTTAAAACTGAATCAATGACTTTATAAGTAAAAATTATCGATTTGTTATGTATTTTTCTTAAACAACTAATGATTCATTCATGTGTCAATCACTAAAGGATAATTAGTACTAATTACAATCAATCACATTTAAAATTTATATGATAATTAATTGTAATTAATTATTTAACTATAAATTATAATGTATAATCAATTATTTGATCATATTTAACAAATTATTTAAGTAGTCATTCACAATAATATTAAACAAAAAGAAATAATTAAATTAAAAGTAAAATTAAGAGTAAGATCTTAAATTTAAGTTAAATTGAAGTACTAATTCTTTCGAATTATTTAGAGAAATTAACCACTTATGGTGTTTTACAAGAAAATTTGGAGAAAAGGAAAAAATTATGTTATGTCTTGTTATTATTTGCATTTGGGGGCTGAAAACCCTATATATATGATTTCTAAAGGAGAAATCCTAATTAGAATAGTTTAGAAAAAGAAATAAGTTCTACTTAATTCGAAAGTCTAGAATCTATATTATAAATCAAAATTTTAAGATAATTTATTGCCTATAATTCCCCTTCCAACCATTGGATGATGACTTAAATGTTAAAATTTCATTAAAGTGAATTTTGGAATATGTTATACTAAATTTTAGGTAGCTTTGGGCTTTGCTTTGACATCAATTGAACCCATGAAGCTTTATTTATATTCGAACTAGTGAGATTAGGTCAAATTGAGTCATAATATTACTTGGTCTTTATAACTAGTTCCCAACCTTCAAATAACTAAATTAGGTTTTTTATTCAACATAAAATTTGTAAATCTTCTTCTTAACTTTTCAAGTATATAAAGATCATTCAATTCAAACATCTGGAACTTAAGTTATTGTCAAAAATATGAAATAGTGTCAAAATCTAACATTAATGGAATAATTCAATTGCATTTCAAAATCATGTCGTAATTACAAAAGCAAGATTATTTTTATTAAATTAAGTACATGAGGCATGCTAAAAGCCAGAATTAGGAGGAAATAATATAATATTCTATACATCAATATTTCTTTCATCATTCATTGTATTTTTGCGATTAAAATTTGATATTTCTTTCTAAATTTATTAAACTTCACTGATGAATATATTTAGATTTAGGAAAGTAACTATTTATATTTTTACACATGATCAAAATCATAATGCTTGGATTTAGTCAGTTAGATTAGTGCAATTGGTTGATTTCAAACTTTACAAAATACTTCTCAATTAAAATTGATCAAGTGGGTTTCACATCTCTAATCGGCTTTAATTGATTGTTGGGCATATCTAATCATTGCTACTTTTATTTTATTTATCTTTTTTTTGATACATGGACAATGTAAATGGATATTTTATTTATTTTTATATTAAAATATTATTAGAAATTATTAAAATATTTTTACTATTAATAAAAATATGAATTATTCTTATTTTTTAATGACATAGCATTTTCTTGAGGTTTGATGATGTAAATTTTTTATTAAATTGAAAATTAAAATAAAAAATCTGTTTATTTTCATTGTTTTTTCAATATTTGCTCTCGTTATGTCTTTTTCAATGAATTTTTTTTTTTTTTGGTTTGGAGGCGGGGGAGGGATTGGGGGATGGGCGAGGGACTGCGCGGGGATTCGAACCCACACCCTAATACACCGCACTGACTTGAGAGCCCAGTATTGGGCTATTAAGTCCAAGCCCTTGGTGGTTATCAATGGGAGGGTTCAGCTCCAATGTCTTCACCTTTTCCTGTGCTTTGGTTGTAAATTAAAGGGTAGTTTTTCGTTTTGTGCCACCGACATCAGCCCAGTATTTTGTGTGCGCTCTTTTTGTGCGCTCTACAGCATCCATTCGATGAGGACATCGATCAAGAAACCCAAGAAGACTCCAGAAAACTCAAGAAGAGGAGTCCAACCCACTATTTCGCGTTTGT
Source organism: Sindora glabra (assembly GCA_020226215.1). Taxonomy (NCBI): domain Eukaryota; kingdom Viridiplantae; phylum Streptophyta; class Magnoliopsida; order Fabales; family Fabaceae; genus Sindora; species Sindora glabra. Next base: position 9,342,892 of record CM035232.1, read on the forward strand.
TATGGTACCCCTAGAATGTAAGTTATTTACCATTGACCCAAAACTCCCGCCATTACTTTCCCTTCGGTCCTCAGCGTCAAAAGCCCTTCGTCTTCAAGTCAGCAGTAATGCCCTCCCTGATTACCAGCGTCTAAAGCCCTACATTTTTCCCGCCATTTTCACTGTCTCAACGCCCAGGAACTCAATGGCTGAACTCTTCTGATTTTCCGTTATCGAGGGTTATAATTATCTTGATGATGGCTACGATAGTCTGTTCCAGAGATATACAAGAGATCGTTGAGAAGCTATCTTCTGATAAAGCTAAAGCGCGCGAAGTAACCTGCGTTTTCCTCCATCAGCTTTAAGTTTGGCTTCGTCTGATAATTTTGTAAACCCTAACGTGAAATCATAATTTAGTGGCGGAGCTTTAAAACGGCTTGAACATCCTGTTATGGATGGGAAGTTGGGTGTCGTTCATGTTATAAAACATGAAGTGATATAGAAAAAGTATTTATTTCAATTGAGGGTCGATGTCGGTGAATTTTAGAGATCAAGAAACAAGTAAATTCGGGGCAATTAATTTGAAACTTACTACATCCTAATAGTTGATTTTTCTTGTTTTTCGTGGTTGAGGGACTAATGTCAGTAACATGGAAGATAAGCGACATACTTATTAATCATTGAAGTGATGCCTCTAGGGGCCTAATTGTTGAAATAAAAGACTAACGCAGTAATGTTTAGAATTGCAGTATAATTGAGCCGACTAGTCTTCATTCATCATTGAGTTTTCCAATATGTCTATTTTGTCCAAGGATCCTCTGCCTGGTTCCATTATGCCCTGACATGTTGTATCTTATCAGGAAGGGATCAAGTTGCTAAATACTTGGTTAGAAGGAGAGCGATCATATAACTTCTGCAAATTTCTTGGTCAGAACACTGCCAGGCTTAAACCGGATGAAATTCCTCACTGTAAGATCATTTCCATTTTTTCTTCTTCTTTTTTATTTTTTTAAAAAACTTAACATGCAATGATAGAGGCAATGCTTATAACAATATCAAAGCCAAAGCAGAGTTTCATACTTTTATTAGTGATTTATTAACTTTTCTTTATAAATTTTGTGGGCAGCTGAAACATGGCCTTTCCTTATCTCAATACTCATCCAATCTGTATCATCGGAGATATCCTCGAGTAAACGTAGAATGCCAAAGCTGATATATGCAAAGACTCTTAGAGTTGTAGTGCAACGAGCAGATGACGCTAAGTATTCAGGTGAGTTATTAGTAGTTTACTAGTCTAGTTTTTCATATGCTTTTACATTTTTCCTTTTGAGAAACAACGTGTATAAGATGAGAAGCCTTTGTAATTACTCATCTTCTTTGATTATTATGTATTTGTATTCATTGTTCTGAGCTGTCCCCACTTTCTTAGCTATTTTTGTTTCATCATTTGATTTCAGGCAAAATGCTGTCTTTATCATCTGTGGTAAAACCCCTTTTCAATCATGTGTCGGATGTCCTGAGCAATGTTCCAAGCTTTCAGTCAGAGTATGGAATTATCCTCCGGCATCTATTGGCTGTTAAGGACTATAGTTTCCAGATGAGGAAGCGCATTTACTGCAGTAAGTTTTTACAATGAACACTGTCATGCTATATATCTCTTATCACAATACTTTGCAAGTATTTTGTTATTTATCAAATCAAGTATTTTTGCCAAGGCTTGGTGCTTCTTTACATTGAGAAGGTCAAAGCAAGCTTGAATGAGAATAATACTAGTCATTATACTTCAAAGGAGGAGGTTTTTCGCTACATCTTGACACTTCATTCACTTATAGAGAATCCCCCGGGTGACTATCCTCATAATCTTAGAGAAGACATCATTAAAGGTTTTGTTGAAATCTGTTCATTCATCAGGTATACCTTATGTCAATTGTCTCGTTTTGGTTTATGATCTGCTGGGTACATTCTCTCATTTCTTGTTAGTAATTTCAGGGATGAGGGAAAGATTCCACGCAAGCTTGTTGAATGTGTTAATACATACTTGTTAAATGATGGTCCAAATTTGGGTTGCCAGTTGTTGGAGATCCACAATGTCATGAAGCAGTTTGTCTTCCGCTGTTGGCTGACAACCCATGATCGAGTTCTTAAGGTCTCTTACCATTGCTGTGTATCAAATCGCTCACTTGTATATTGTTTTTGGATCAGTAGATTTTTTTCAAAGTGCTCCAACTTCAGTTTTAATGCAGGATGCACTAATGTTTTATGCAAGGTTACTGTTAAATTTAATGAGAGGGACCGATGAGGAGTGCTTATTGGTAGAACAACTTCTGGATGTGATTTGTAAGGATCTTGATCAGGGTAGTATGATTAGTACTTCTATACCTCGGTGAGAGTTTCTTGTCTTTTTATTTTTCACCATTCAATCAAATTAATGATGAAGTCTCTATTTGTTGATTATGATTTCTTTATATGCAGGGGTGATGGAAATAAAGATGATAAATTCGGAGCTTTGAGTTTGTCGCACTGTGGTTTGGTGGAACTTGCAGCAGTTCTGTTCTATAGGGTAGTCACTATTTACTAGTATCTCAGCAGCTCTTTCTGGATATCAAACTTGAAGTTCTGTACTCCTCAAGTGTTCATTTGTTCATTTCTATTATCTAATCATGTTAGCAAATGCTGATTTAATCACATAACTTACTGATTTTATCCCATAAGTGGGTCCAAAGTTTGGCATACTATTGTTTATCTGTTTTCTTGTCATGAGAATGGTGCAATTTATGCAAGCACCAGGAATCCATTTTCACAACCTCTTGTGAGGTTGCTCTCATCAGACATGCATCATTCTCTGAATTTCTTCTATCCCACAAAAAAAAAAAAAAACTGTGAATTTCAAATTGCCTTTGAATTTAGTCTCACCATTACATCAAATATGTGAAGTTTTTTACAGCTGAGATGTCCTCGTAGTCTTTGTGTAATAGGTTGAAAAGCTGGCAATTTTACCTTAGGCAGTTAGTGTATTTGCTGATATTTTATTTTAAGGATAAAAGGATTTCCAGATTGTTTGTTACTGTGATTTATTTCTCAGGCTTGCCTTAATACAACTAGAGCCTCATTAACTGAAAAGCGTGTTAAGAGGGAGCCTGCTGCATTGCTCTTAAGGGAGGCACTCATGAAAGGGAAGTGGTTATGGTAAGTTCCAAGCTAACTGGGGGGGATGTTTTCTAGAGCTCACTTTGTAGTATGCCATGTAGGTACCTTTCGTATTTTGGAAAGACTTCTAGTTGATTAAATATGTACATGAGCATATTATATTTTGAGATGTGAGGTTTCTTCACTTGTTCCACTTTAATGTGTATAGTGTCCCAAATTATTATCTCTATATATCATAGAATATTCAGTTATCTGTTAGAAGCTGTGACTTTATCATGGTAAAACAGCTGGTATTCGTGTGATGCATTTGCTTGGTTTCTTTTTCTTTTTCTTTTTTTTTTTTGGAGAAAACTTATTTGCTTGGGTGGAAGCAACTAGTGTTTTTCCTTACTATTTGTATAGATTGCAAATTACTATTGACAAGGGAGAAAGGATGGATATAATAAGAGGTTGATCTTGGAAGAAAGAAGTTCAAGGATATATTCATTAGTCTGATATATGGAAACAGTGGATGTAATTAATAATGAATTGTTTGCAAATTATTTTGTATGGTTGATGATGGGTTTTTACCTTATGGAATTTTGGTTTGCAATATTACATCTTAAGATTAGATGGTTAATGATTCCCTTTTTGTCTAGAATTTAGGTTCACCATTTTTATGATAGAAATTGACATTAAAAATTTCAAATGGAAGTGTAAGCCATGAATAGAAATTGAATTTTTTTGCTCCAAAGTCCTCTGTGTAGTATTTGTATTTCCTAAATATAATATTTTGTTTGCCCCCCCAATTTCATCAGATTTTGGAATCATTAACAGGTTATTGATTGATTACCATTTTGGGTATCATGATGCATAAATGTTGTTGTGAATAAAGTGTCATTATGCTTGATGCAAATGATGGATCTATGCTGCAGGAATGCTGCATTTTGTCGTCTCACTCGAAATCACCACAGTCGCATTTGCAAGGATCTATTTCTTTACTGGTTTGAAGGCATATGGATGAGTTTTGATAGGTAATTGGGGATGTACATGATATACATTGGAATTTTCTTGAATCCCGTTTCATTCGGTGACTCTTGTCATCTAATTTGTTTAGAAATGTTGACTCCTCTCATATTTGATAATCTATTATATAATAATTATTAATGTCTTTAGCTTTGTCTCTTTATATATTTGTGTGTGCGCATTTTTTTTTTTTTGGGGTGGATTGATAGGGTAGAATGATGAGAAGATTACTGTAGAGAAGCCACAAAACAATTTTATACCCTAGAAGATCCTAGTGCGAATAAATATCCTTACCCATGGTGGTTCTTGATTTTATTTTCTTGTAGTTTTTTGGTCCTTTAGTATATTTTCTTTCTTTTGAGGATGGCTTATTATGTTCTTTATATTCTTTTTCTCCTTTTAATAACGTTTTCTACTATAAAAAAGACCTTTAAGCATCCTTGATGATTTCATTTAATAAATAATATGCTTATTTATTTATTTATTTTTTTTTGGGGGGGGGGGATGTTATGCATGCTTAGGTAGACAGTGATACTTTGCGTTTAGCTGGTGTCCGATTTCTTTTTCTTTCACTTTGAACATCTGCTTGCCATTCTTATGATTTGAGTTGAATTTGTGTTTGCTTACATATGATGTTTGTGGGAAAAGAATTTGCATGATTACCATTTGACTAACAAGATTGAGATAATATTGCAGAATCTTGAATTCTGCAAATCTGGAGCATGCTTATGATGGTTTGTTGTGGACTTTGCGGTAAGCTGCTGTGAAGAAGCTTTAGTATTCTCTTTATGTAATTTTGCTGTTATCCCAGCTCAGATATATATGATCAGAAAACATTGCGCTACTTGTGTACATCAGTTCTGAGAGTTTGTTCCTGTTGGTTATTAGAACCTTCACTTCCCTTTGAACATTTTATACTCACTTCTCTTTGCTTGCTTCTAAAGGAGTTTGCAGGAACTTTCCTCTGTTTTGTTTTGTCTTCATTCAGAGAAGGAGATACCATCAATCTCGTCATCTGCCTTAGATGAGGTCTCTCTCTATTATTGTTCACAAGCCTGTATTTGGTGCATGCTAGATTAGTTCCTCTAATTCTAGTACTAAAAAAGGAATCATTTTTCAAGTTATGGGTGAATGGTGACTGTTGAATTCTCTATATAATTTTTTTATAAAAAATGTTGAATTGAAGAAATCGTTACCTAGTAGGCATTGAGTTTTTACTACATATGGACACCACAGGACGTATTTAGAAATTACACTATGTTGTCAAATTGATTACCTTTTGCGCTATTGTGGACGATTATCACTGCTCTAATTCTATCATCAATATGGATTTTTGTTGCTGTAGCAGACATTGACTTGGTCTGATCAATTTCTGCAGTTCAATAATGGTTGGCAGCTAATATGGAGTACTTTACTGCATGGATTGCCAATATACAGCAACATAACATCCGTAGTATGTTTTTTTGACAGAAGCCCCCTCTCAAACTTAAGACTTCTTTTTGAATGCTGAAGTTGTATTTTCTACATCTTTTCATGGTTGAATTTGTAGATGTTTCTGCTTGGAGCAAAAAATTGTGGATATAATTCTTTATGTAATATCATGTAGAGCCTAGAGAGGAATAACTTAAGTCGATATGCAAGTGCATGGTGATCACCTTGTAATTATGGCATTAGGAATTTAGGGCTGCTGTTAGCTTCTCAATCAGTATGATTTATTTGGAGCAATCTTTGCCGGGCTTAATTTTTCTAGGCTGAGCTGGATCTTTAATTTTTTTCCTTGACGAATTCCTTTCTGTAATGCCATCTTTTATTGGTTTCATGTTGGCTTGGATGAATTCATTTCTTGAGCTTGCTATGATCCTTTTGGTGGTTACAGTCATTTTTAATGGAGAAAGAGAATTCTTGGTTTCATGTTGGCTTGGATGAATTCATTTCTTGAGTCTGCTATTATCCTTTTGGCAGTCACAGTCTTTTTTAATGGAAAAAGAGAATTCTTTCAATTACTATTATGTTGATCTCATTGTTATGGGTGACAATATTGTATATTGCTTTGCATTGCCTTTCCTTTCTTGTATGTCTTAAGTTCTTAGTGTCATCACTTTCATATCTTGTTAGTAATCTTGGGTATAACTCCTATAAAAGAAATTGGTAGATGGTTTAGTTGCTGAAATATAACCTAATATATATTCTTTTGAGTAGAGTTTTTAATGATATCTATTAGAAGTTCCTTTTTTTTTCCCCTCTCTGTCTACGAAATTGCTGTTCTTTTCCTTTGGTTCTTTTTTATTTCACTGTAATTTAGATCCAAGACCTATTCATGCAGGTGGATGCTGCATTGGTGCTTCTAGGCAATATAATCTCTAATGTGAGTACAAGACCCCCCAAAAAAAAAAAACTGAACATGCTGTTGATTAGGGAGAGGAAAAAAAAAAGGGAAAAATTCATGCACTTCTTTGCAGGATCTCATAACTACAAGTACGATACCTCAGGATGTCTGGGATCTTCAGTTATTCAAAAAGCCACCTTCTCTGTAAGTTTCAGCTTGATATTCTTTCATGGGAAATGTAGTTTCCAAGAGCTTTATTTAATTGTGTAAATAAGCTGAACCATGCATTATCTCACTCATATTGAAGGAGTCTTTGGAGATCAAGTTTCCATTGATATGTGGGGCTAGGAGAAGTCACTCATATGTAAACAGATACCTTCCTCATGAGGAGGAATAGTATTGACCTAACTTAAACTGTTCAATGCCAGACCCTTTCATTGAAATGGAATAACTGTTGTGCATATGAAACTTTTTGTGGATGTTGGGAAGCCTAATCAGCAAGGAAATAGATGAACTAGAGAATTGAATTGTATATTTGTACCAATTTTTTTTTCGTATCTTCATTTCTGAACTTGGAATTTTATGTATTCTTGATGCTGTTACCATATTCTTATAGTGCATAATTTCCTTTGGATGCAGCTCCACAATGTATTTCATTTTGTGTTACTTTTTGAAGAGAAATTCACATGTAAGTTCCTTATGTATAAGTGTGTACATATTGTATGTTTCTTTTGTCATCTAATTACTTGCTTTTGGATTGTGCAATTATCTCAAAAGCTTATGCTCGTGTCGTATTGCTTCAATTGTGTTGATTACCACTAGAGTTTCATAAAATAACCTTAGAAAGTTATTTTTTGTGCCACCTAATACACTTTTTTTAAAGAACTTTTCTTCTTTCTTCTCTTATGTTTTTATTTTCTTGATGGTGAGAAGCAAGTTTTCTTGTTATTTATTTATTTTTGTAAATGTGCCATGTTTTTGCAGGTTGACCCTCGCGATATTTTACATTTAAGGAAGAACCTTTTGAGAGCATCTTTGAGTCATCTTAATTCGAAAGTGGGTTCAATTTAGATTTTCATTTTTGTATTTTTTTTTAATTAATGAAGAAATTTTATTATTTAGAAGGAAAGATAGAGTAGAATAAAAACCATAGGATAGCCTCTTAAAAGAAGTCAAAGCACACAAAAAGCACAATAAACCATCAAGATACTTTAACTAAGAATAGCTTGTCTTGCGAACTAAACAAAAGATCTGAAGCTTTCTTGTTAATTTTTTATTAAAATAATTTGTTGGCAAGAATGCTGAAGGGCATGGTTTGGTTCAAGCACGCAAAGAATTCATATGACACTTTCTCATTATTACTTATCTACTCTTCTTCAAGTAGGGACATTCTTTATTGAATGCACAGATGGCTTTATTCCTCCCTACTGCTCTGTGTGCCCTTTGTGCTGGCCGTGCTCCTTTTCCTCAATGCTTTGAAGAACATTCTTCATTTTACAGCTCCTTGGATGTTGTGGATGCTCTTGACGACTGTCATAAGGTGCAATTTTGTTTAATAAAATGTTTTATTGATAGATACAAGGGCAACGTGGGTCCTCTGTAATTCCTCCCGCCTGCGAGTTCAGTTTTTGTATGGAAGATTTGGTTTATTTGTTTTTGTAAGTGTGTCAATTTTGATACTGATTGTAGATAGAGGTACCTAAACGCCAATGTATACATGAGTTTTTGGATTGCTCTGTGGAAGCTCTCACAAAAACAAACAAGGATTCTAAAGTTGAGGTGATGGACTGTCACTTAAAAGCAGCACTTATATTATTACACTGTTCATGCATAATTTTTTGAGGCAAATTTCTTGTCTTTTCAGATTTCCCATATGCAAATCCATACACGTGTACATCTTCCCCGGGAAATAAGTGATCAACTTCTGCATGAAATGGAGGCCTATGTTCTTGGAGTTTTAGTTGAAGAGGAGATCAAGGAGAGAAGTCTATCTGATATTTTCTTGATGTGTTCTATTCTTTCTAACTTAATACATGGTTTAATCTTTGCAAGGTAGTAAACTTAGTGTCATCTTCTTGCATTTAGCCTAAATTGATCATCCTCAGAATGTGGTGCTTTTTTCCCCTATAACTGCTGCAATTAGTTTTAAACTTGATGCTGTTATCTCAAGTGGTTTTCACCATCATATTTCCTTCTGTCTGCTTTTTAATTGTTGTACATTTTTTTGTTTATTTCAGGAAAACTAATGTTCCTTTCCTCTCACGATTAAGCCAATACTTGTTGGCAATGCTTGATTATGCTGTCAACATCATCCAACAAGACAATGATCTTCAGTCCCTTGGTTGCCTAAGTTATGATTCTACATCTGCTGAAACAAACTCTCCCACTGCTTCTATCCGAAGTTTTCTTTCATCTCATATTTTTGACGAATTGAGAGATCAAAATGCCCTAGGCTTTTTCCCATTTGGTGAGGTTATCCAATCTGGGGAAAGGCTCTTACGAGCATTTGTTAAACTATATAATGATTATTCTCAGCATTTGAATAACCTCCAGTGTCAAATGACTTCGCAAGACATAGCTTCAGCTGATGGCAATGATAGTTACCCATATAACAGCTGTAAAAGTCGGATTATGGATGTGGAACTGGATATTGGTGATGATTCCAGAGATGTGGATATTTTAATAGTTGGGAAAAAAGTAGGCAGTGGTGATTCATTCTCTCCAGAGAAGTGGAAAATAGGCATGATACAACTTATTTCCACATTTTTCTCTGTTTCAAGTTGTATCACATGGGATGCCATGTTCAGCCTAATGAAGAGTGAATCTGATCCCAAGGTATAATTTGGATGCAGTAATGTTTGCTTGAATTTCAGGAATTCATTAATACAATTTTATCTGCTTTTCTGAATTCAGGTGCAGGGAGAAATACTCTGCCATCTCTGTGACCATCCTTATTGGTCCTCCTTCGAAAAGTTTATAGAATTGGTATGAGAATAACTGCATCTTGATTTCTATAAAATTCATCAAAAAGCAATTTATATCATGTGCAAACAAATCTGTTCATTGTATGATCCCCTTCATCATGCATCTATACTTGTCTTTTGCAGGTCAATATTATCAATGATATGATTCTAGAACAAATTAAACTTAGGCCTGATTGCAGTAACATAGTGGCTGCTATACATCGTTTGCTAGCTACCTTGTTATCCCTGGATGCTGTTGGTAAGGATAAATGTGGCTTATATCTGAGGGAAGTGGAAACTGAACAGGTACCTATTAATTTTATTTATGTGGTGGAAACATTATTTTCTGTTCTCCTAACTTTTATATGTTGTTATGGTCAAACCTCAAGGGCATTGTTTCAATGTTTTTGTATTGCAGTTTTCTCTTCTGCAATTACTTAGATTTCACTCGATTGTCACTTTGTAGAGATCAATTTGCATGCTGCTTTTATTCTTGCATAGTTTTTCAATGAACTGGTTCTTTGGTTTAAAAAACTTCTGTGATTGTTGTGATCTGTATTTGAGTGTTTTGATCTAATCATGTAATGGGTTGATATGTCATATGCAGTGCTTTGTGTCACTTGGAAAAGTGGTCCATAAACTTGCAGAAGTTGGCGCTCTTGATTGGTTTGGACGGATGAAGCTGATTGATTGCATCTGTGATCTTGTTTTACTCAATCCTCAAGTTGGTCAGGTGATTTTTGACCCAATTAAGATATTTTTCACCAATATTTGAATACTTAAGGTCATCTGTTGGGTGTTATTGGAATTTAGAGACTACTAGTCATCTGTTTTTGTATTGTGATATGGCTTGGGAGCTTTGTACCCTTTTTTTTTTTATGTAGAAAAAAAATTTGATTAAAAGAAGAAAAAGATATAAAGGAAGAGGACAAGAAGTGCTCGAATAGTAAGAGAAAAAGCTAAAGACTTAAAAAAAAGACACAAATGAAACTATGAAACCCTTCTACTAGATATCTAAGGTTGGCTTCCAATTCCAAATCTAGCAAACTTATCCCTTGAAATAAACCATGAGATTTGAGCCAAAGTGAGGTAAGAAACAAAATCTTATACCACACCAACACCATTGGCTGATATAGCTGTTTAAAAATAAAAATTCTAGCATTCCTGTCAACTGTAAGCACCATAAAACAGTAAGTCTTGCAATGTCCCATAGAGCTCTTTTTTCTTTGTTCCTCCCAAAAACACAATATCTTGTAGCTAAGAAATGTCCAAAGTAGCTGGCCAAACATACGATATTCCAGACATGAAGAAAAGCTTATTCCATAATTGCCAAGCCATCTCACAATGCAAAAACAAATGGTTTGATCTTTGAATTTTTAGAACATAACAAAAATATATCTGGGGACAAAGCTTTATTAGGTCTGTGCAAAGGGAGCTTTGGACCAAATTATTTTCTTTATTTGATGTTACCTAGGTATGTTCCTCAAATTCGGGTTTTTTTATCTACTAATTTCAGGAAATATATATATATATATATATATATTTTACTTTTGGGAAGTGGAATAAGGATAAAAAGGTGCTTTGAGATTGTGCTTGTGCATTTGGTTGAAAAGAAAGGCTACATATTTAGAAATCAGACTCACTCAAAATTTCTTTTGTGGGACATAATTCTGTTTGTTGCTTCTCTTTGGTTGAAAGCTAATGGGGTCTTTAGAGGATTGAGTTTATACATTTTGCATAGAAATTAGGCAGAATCTTATATTAACTTTTGAGGATTACTTATCCTTTCTTCTTGTATTCTTTCTCCTTTCTTTTTCTATAAGAAAGGGTCGTCTATTGCGCTTAAAAGCCCGACTGACCAACTAACACAGGGAAGGTGTTAGAAGTTAATCGGAATAGAGCATGGAAGTGATATAGACAGCTTTTCTCCTGATGTAACAACCCAAAGATCTATGCTAAAAGCAATTTATATATTTTTTTAATTAATCTGAGCATTGCTTTAGTTTTTACCACCTTGTGTTTTTTTTGTTTGGAGGATTTGATTTATCAAAGAAATAAAAGAGCATTATTTCAAATTTTATCATAATTTTTTTTTTGGTCATCTGAAAACATTGTAGAACTGAAGATGCAACAGATGATGAGTAACCCATCTGTGGTAATCATTTTTAGAATTGGAGGGGCAGATACTTAGTATTTGGTATAAAGGCAATGGGTTAAATAATGGCTTACTTTTTTAACAGACTGAGTATGTAAGCATTTTTTTCTCCTTTTTGCCAGTTTTATATAACTGCTTTCTTCCCTTGCTGTCTCTTCTTTGGTATTTGTCTTGATAACATTCGAAATTGATTATCATGTTGTTGGTCTTACTGCTTCTGTGTCCCCTTTATTTAATGATTGTCTATGTTTTCAATCTTTACAGACAATGATAGAACGTTTACTTTCGATGCTGCAAGATACAGACTATCGAGTTAGGTTATTCCTGGCCAGAAGGATTGCTGTTCTTTTCCAAACATGGGATGGTCATGAAGAGCTGTTCCAGGATATTTGGTGTGTTGAACCAAAAAGGCTTTATTTATAATGTTGATGAGTTTAATTATGAAGTTAGGCAAGGCTCATGATTAAGGAAGTTCACCTTTGATGAGTTATATCTGTTCTCAATTTTTTTTAAAATAAAAGATGTCTCACTCTACCCTTTGGATGTTAGTTCAAACTTTGGTGTTCCGTTAGTCATATATTCAAAAGGATATGTTATCACTGCAAAGGAGGTGCTAGCAGCTGGTCCTCAGCCTCAACCTTGTGTGGAAACTGTTCTCATTACTCTCATGCATCTTGCCTTACATAGTGAGAAGATTGAGTTGGAGGTAAATTTATAATCGAGATTTATTTATTTATTTATTTTTAAATTGTCCTATTTTTTTTTTCCAATTAGCTTTTGCCCGACTTGACTGATTCTTGTTGTAAGTTATTCTGTTGTATGAAGAAAGCATTTTCGCATTTTCCCCAATTGTTTTGCATTATATTCACTCCAACTTGTAATTATTCAGTTGGTGATATGCAGGCTGTTTTCATGATATGCGTGGTTTCTGCAATTGATCCCTATCATAGGTAAATATATTTTTGCTTGACTTTCTGATTATTTTACACAAGTTTCTTATGATAAACAGTGTTCTTCAGGGAATTGGTCTGTGCCATTCTCAACAATCTTTCCAAGGAGCTCCAGTATATGACAAGAATGAGGGTATGTTTCTAATATTTCTCTTTTATCCGTTTTCTTTTTATCTCATCTTTTGTAATGACGCTGTACAGGTTGTAATTAATTTTCTTGAGATGGTTTGTTGTCTTAGTTGTGCAAGGCCCTCTGATGGGTGCTCTGTCTTACTATGAAACCTTTTTTTTTTGCCATTAATCTTGAGTAATGTTTGGAATTTTAGATGAATAGGATTCAGATCACTGATGAACAGCATTGTATCCACTGCTAGAAATCACTTGACTAAAATTATATCCTTTATGCAAGCGCCAGAGAATGGTTTTTATGACCCTAACTTGGCTTCTTTAGTAAAACCTTGCTTTATTTGAAAAGTAGTTGATGAGTATTTTTTTTTAGAGAAAAAAAACACTCAACTTTAAAGACTTCTGTTGTTAACGAAGATGCAAGGATATTTTTCTATTTAAAATCCTTGTTGTGGGCTTGAAACTGGTTATGGAAAAATTAGTAGCTATAAACTAATTATTTGAGATTCATACAGCTCATTAATATATTTTACTAGTGGTGTTTTTGTACTCCAAATTTCTTTTATGCAGTACTTGGAGGAGCTTTTGGGACCAATTCTTTTTTGTTGGGTTGCTTGTGGTGTAAGCTTAGTTGCACTTGTTGAGGTAATCGGCTCACTTTGTTTCAGTATAAACTGTACAATTATCTTTGAAGCTTATAATAGTGGTTTGTCAACATCTTCATTGGTTTTATAGCACTAAGGGGAATCTCAAGTCTAGATTTCTGGTGTTGTAGCTCACTTGTTTCTAAACTGTTCCTTATCTTGAAACACTTTTACTGGTTAGAGAGTACTATGTTGGTTTGTTAACTTTATTGGAGAGTGATGTTAATAATTAGGTCTAGATTGTACTATGGGCTTAGGTTATGTTTTGGGCTTGCTTGTTTTGCACCTAAAGTTAAGGGTGTTATAGTATTTAAGTTTCCTAGTAGCTCTATATAAATAAAGCTTTAGGGTTATGTCTTATATAACAATTTAGCCTCTCATTCATTTAACAATATATATCAGCTTTCTCTCAACTTATTCTAGCCTCTCTCTACTTATTCCCCTGAAAACCCTAACCTTGTTTCTCACCAAAATTTTTATTGTTTTGAGAGCACTATTGGCAATCTTGAGTCTAGATTTCTGGTGAACTGGCTCTTTTGGTTATCATTTTTACTGGTTTGAGAGCACAGTGGAGAGTCTCAATAAATTTACCACTCAGTTTTTTCTCTTAAGTTTTTTCTTTTTCAATTCCATATATACCTTGGGCATCCTTTTTATGTATTCTGATGAATTGTGTTCTGGCTTGGTGAAAAAATTGCTGTTCCACAGACAAGGCATCTTTTTGTGCTGGATGCAGAACCTGATAATTTCGTTCAGTATTGTTGTAATTGGCTTCTTCCAGCTCTGCTTCTTCATGAAAAGATCTCTGACTTAAATTGGATTTCCAAGGTACAATCAGTGTCTAAAATCTATGATGTATTTTGTGTTATTAAATATAAAGGAAAAAGTGAAAATCTTTTGATGTTTTCATCAGGAAATGATCTTTCATTATCTCTATATTTCATTGCATGTCAGAGGGTTTGGTCTTATAGTTGATTGCATATCAGGGGGTTTAGGGTTTGGTCGAATTGTTGAATGCATATCAGGAAATGATCAACTGTCAGTTAAGAATCTTGGAGTGTTTGTGTACAATCGTACTGTCTATCGTTTGTCTTTTCTGACAAGGTTTCTTTGTGCAGGTTGCTTGTCAACCTTTGCCAGATCTTGTGAAAAATCACTTTGTATCAGTATTTTCTGTTTGTATGGCTTTGCATTGTAGTGAGAAACCTGGATCAGAAAAGGGAACAGCGGTGCTTCAGAGTTTAATTCTCAATTTTGCTCAAATATCTGAGAATGAACGGGACAAACTCATAAAGAGACATATGGTGTGTGCACTTTAATTCACACTACTTTCCTTGAATCTAACCACGTGTATTTTGCATTTTTATTGTGTACTGTTGAGAACTAGTTAGGGTTTTAAGGAGGGGAAGAAATAGCAAGAGACTAGAGAGAATTGAGAGAGAACTCTGATATATTATTCAAACAGATAACATGGCTGAATTACAAAAAGACTTAACCGAAATACCCTATTTATATAGAGATACTCCCAAATACTCTATTTGTATAGAGCTACTCTAAAACCCTTAACTTTGAGTTCTGAACAAGTAAGCTTATAACATAGCCTAATTACTAAATATCAGTTTTTAACGTGTACATTTTCTAGCGACATTTCAAGTGCCCAATATTTTGGCATTGTGGCTTGGTCCACATTTCAAGTCATTAGATGTTGGGGGCCTTGGCAAATTCCAAGATGGATGATGTGATGTGAAGCTGTGCAATTTTAATAGAATTCATTTACATTTTGACATGATTGTAATGTTCATTTACATCAATTATTTGTTTCAGTAGACATTCTCTGATCATGTTTAATCATGATTTTTCTATAATTGTAGGTGTCTATTGTGACCTGCATTTTATCTCTCTGCTCTTGTTCATTAGACCCTGTAGTTCCTTTTGTTTCCAAGGATGCGGGGTCACATGCTATTAGAACAGTTGTTGATGGTTTTCTTGAGAAGTGAGTTTTTGTCTATGTATCTTTGGCTTACAATCCATTCCTGTTTTAAGCTTATATGTTGATATGTTGCTGGCATTACAATGTAGGG
The DNA here is from genome assembly GCA_020226215.1 of Sindora glabra. Classification (NCBI taxonomy): domain Eukaryota; kingdom Viridiplantae; phylum Streptophyta; class Magnoliopsida; order Fabales; family Fabaceae; genus Sindora; species Sindora glabra. Next base: position 9,358,268 of record CM035232.1, read on the forward strand.
ATGACAATCACACAATTTCTGGGGTTGTTGACAAAATTAGCATTTTTCGCCCTGATAGAGCCTTCTTGGTGATTTGCATTGTCATTTCCCATCATTTTCTTTCTGTTCTTGGCTCTATTGTATTTAAGTAATGCATTGATATTGCTTCTGGCAGTTCATTGTAGAAATTCATTATAAAATTGCAGCAGCAATTCATTATAGGCATAAGTGCCATCGTTTGGCTGGAATTGAGGTGCTTATCAATAATCTTGGTCATAGAGCAGTGATCCCAAGCACTTTCAAGTAAGTTTTTTGGCTGGAAATCTGGTGTATTATATACTTAAAATAGGTTATCCACAAGTAATGTAGTGCACTCAGTTGACTGATTTAGTTGTTATCTTTTATCATTGAGCATTAGTTAAAACAATATGTGAAGTGCAATCTTGAGAAATTCAACCTACCAGATTTTGTTGTCAAAGTGAAGAAGAATTTAATTTGTAATTGCATAATTGGAAACCACTTAACCATGCTTACTACCATTGGACTTGGATGAATGATCGGTGTTCGTTATTAATTGCCTTTGATCATATTATTTCTCATTTATATTGTTTGAATTTTGTGTCAATGCAGTTATCTTTTCAACTTGATTGGACCACTAATTGGTTGTCATGCTATACAAGATCAATGCTGTCGTATAATTTCTGCATTGCTGATATCACTGAAAAAGAGTCCATCTGCAGAAACCACCAGTGTACTTGGGGAACAGCTACAGGTCTATACTTTTCACTCCTAAATATGTCCCAAATTTTCAAGTTTCAACTCTGTTATTTGGATCTTTTAACCTATTTTATCTGGCCTTTTCTTTTTGCTGGTTCAGTTTCTAATTTCAAAGTTGGTAGTATGTTGCATTCCTTCTGATCCCAAGGAAGGATGTGATAGCACAACGTCATCACCGGTTCTCTCAGTTCTACGCATGTTAACTGTGGATTCTGATCAATCTATGCATGATTATATCAGAGTGAGCTTCTGCCATTCAATGTGTTGGTTCTAATAAGGATTAGCTTTTGTTTGGTCGAGGAATAATAAAATTAATTTCTTGAAGGAATTGGAACCCTTTCCCCAACTTGAAATCTTCAAAGAAATACGGAAGTTCCATCAAGAATTATGTCAGGCTTACTCTATACGGGACCATTTGTTGAAGGTAAATTGATTTCATCTCAAAAAAATTGTATTCTTATGATGCATAAAGTTAGGTACCAAAACTGTTTTAACGTATCTGCTATGCCATCCATCTCTCAGTTTGTCCAGAGATCTCGCTACCTTCCTCCGAGGATACTTTTATCAAGGTGATCCTTTCATTAGTCTTACTCATGTTATTATCAATTGCAAATTTTATCTGCTGACATTTTAGGTGTTATTGGTATGACTGAGTGCAAAATGTTGTCTTTGATGGAAATATTGATGTGTGCTCTTTTCTTCTCTTTATAATACTGTGCATGTATGCTCTATGTTTGAGTTTGTCTCAAGAGAGATTGACGTGTTTCTTGAATCTGGTACCCTCTTGCAGTCTCCAGGCATTGCACAAGAAGTTACTAATGGAGGAAACAAATCCAAGAAGTGGGACAGTCGAAGATTATTCAAACAAAAGATATTGGCATGGTGATCATGAGATTACTGATGCTGTCTGGACACTCATCCGCACATGTTGTGCTAATGATGCAACTGGTGTCAGAGAATTGGTGTCAGATTTCATAGCTAGGGTATTCATATTGTTTCAACTAGTTGATGGTAGAAATTTTTTACAAATGATTTCCATTATCTTGTTAGCAGCTGTTCCATAAAATAACAGCATTTTGACTACAGGTTGGTACTGGGGAGCCACACTCTGTTGTTTTCCATATTCCTGGAGGGACTAATCATATTTATGTTGGCGGAGCCAATAATGCAACAGAAATGAATTCTAACATAGAGATGGGCATGTCTGAAGAACTTCTGATAGGCCTTATGAAACTTATTAAGAAGTATCTGATGGATGATTCTGTTAAGATTATTGATATTGCATCACAGACTCTTCGGGTAAGTTTATTTAATCAGAAAATGGCCCTGTGAAGAACTTCATCAATACTGTAACCCATAATTGTGCTTTTTGTAATACTAAATTAGATGATCAAGGTTGCCAAATGTTTTAATATACATCTGTATGCATCATGGCAAGGCACCCACGGAATGCCCTTTTTCTTCATTTTTAAGAGTCTTTGACACAAGGAAGGAAAGATCCTTTGGCAGTGTGCTGTTTTTGCTGGGTTTGGGGTTGCCAGAATCTTTAGCAGAGATTTCTTCACATCCTCGGGTTATTGGGATAGAGTTGTCTTTTGGTTTCCCTGGGGTCCTAACATATGCTTTTTATAGGGGATATTTCTCTTATTCATTTATGTTACCCAGAAAATATGTGATGAAAGAGATCTATGACTCTGGAAAATTTCTGTGACATATAATTTTAAGTGATGAAATATATATAATATTATGGCATGTTTTACCTTTTAGGGCCTGCATCTTTGAATTAGTTGATTGGAAATGCTGCATTCCTTCATACTTAAGAAACATGTTTGGACTTATTGACTTGAATCCCCTGTGGTCTCTCGTATAATTTTCATTTTTCCTGTTTAAACAGGGCATACTTTCAACTGAAAGGGGTTGGCGTGCTCTGGAGTCTTTTGATTCTTATCAGAGGTCTCTAATTGAGGTAATATTCTAATCCACACAGTTGCACACAATCATGTACACACAAATTTAATGTTGACATTTAAATTTGAAAATACATACGTTTGCACCCAAAGATGAATATTCTGACACAATTCCTTGGGCTGTGTAATAGTTGTGTCTCAAAAGTTTTTGTCAATGGAAACATGTTATTATGGCAATGTCTAGCATTGTAACCATGTTTCTTAATAGGCCTTATGGTTTGCTAATGCAGGTGCACTCCAAGGGTGTTAATAATGAACTTGTGGAGAATTTTCTTTCAGACCTTGAAAGGAAGTCAAAAGGTCTCTTTGACCTAACTCTTTTATAATCTTTTTCATTAATTTTTTGAATGTCTATAGAACTGGTAGGATATAAAAAGTTGTGCTTTTATCAATGAGTTAGATACTCTGTTGTATGGGATTAGGTTCTTACTTTTCATCTTTCTCTTGGTAAGTATTTTTGTTTCTGAGGCCAAATTGTAATTCAATTCTAAGCTCTTATAAGGCTTATAATTATCTCTTCCATGGTGAGACATTGTCACATTTTGGTACTGTAACTTATCTCTTTTGTGGAACCCTGGGCTGATAAGGTGGAAAACTTGGTCATTTTTCTCTTCAATTCTAGCACCCATATCTAAGCTAGCATGGATGGAGATGCTTATGGTTGATATCAGGGAGGATCATGTAACAAGCTGGGTGTGTCTATTTTTCAGCCAGGTTCATTACTTCAGCAATGGAGTTTATTTGCTGTCACATTTCTGATCCAACACTTTTCCTGTTTTTAGGGGGTTCTAGGAGGATGTCTTGTCTTCCCACTTTGTATACTGTCTTTTATTAATGTATCATCTCTAATGAAAAAATGGTTTAAGTGATCATATAATTGCATTGTGAAAAACTGTGAGAGAATTCTTATATTCAGATGTTGCCACTGATTGCAATTTGCATGTACCAACTGGCTCCGCAGGTTATCTTGTTCTTGTGTCATGTTATATTGTTTCTCTTTGACACTAAATCTGCTTGAAGCTTATATGAATGATAGACAATGATGCAGTTTTCCTTTTCTACCTTGGATTTATTTCTACATTTCTCACTTTTATGTTAGAATTATTTGAATCTGTAAGGTCCATGAGTCCTTATTCTATGATCAATTTATTGACTGTGCTATGCATATGTTTAATTTCATCAGTTGAAGCAATTTCATTGGAGAAGTCTAGTGTGTGGACAACAAATGGTAAATCTTTTGAGATGTGGATTTGCCCATTGGTGTATTCACTGATTTGCTACTGCCATGATGTGACACTGAGGTACTGTAAGGACCTATCGCAATACCTAGACTGGAAGAGAAATGCTGTTACTAGGAAATGAAGTCCTTGTCATGATTTATCATCCTTTCTGCTCTCTAATTTCTCTGGGAAACTTTAATTTCAGATTATGTCAAGATATTGTATTGCTTAAAGCTGAAGTTGCTGAGCTACTCTTGCCAAGTATTTTTGTCAATTTGACTGGAAGAAAAGATCTAGAGATTGATCTGCACGGATTAATTTCTCTGCAGGTAAAGAGCTGATTTGGCCACTAAAGTGCCATTCATATATGTAATCTCAGCTTGAAGTTCATGTATCGTGTTTTACAACTAAATTTGCAGTTGCAGGAGCATATATTTACAGAGTCCAATAAGTTAGCCAAATCAATTCAAGTGTTGTTAAGTTGCCTTAATGAACTTCGTGTATGTCATGTCATGGAAAGATCTTCTTCTCAATCATCTAAACGTGAAAGTTCCAAGGTGAATATAATCCAGTTCTTTTTATTGATTTTATTATATTTCTGAGATTCTTACATTCCTAAACTTTTTAAGGGTGGATGTTAATTTGTGCCCTCATTAGCTTCGGTTCTATCATTTATATCACTAAGTCTTGTATGTTCCACTTAGCTTATCTATTGCTTGTTTTATTCTATAATAGTTTAAAGATAAAATAGGAAAAAAAAAAAAAAGAAAAGAAAGAGAGAGAGAGAGAGAAATGGCCAAGTTAGGTGTAGAATTTAATAAATTTTGGTCCTTTATGTTACTGTGAGTGATCATTATCATCATTAATTTAACATTAATAGGGAGAGTACTGGTTTTAAATATGCAGAATCCAAGGCTTTCAAGTTATAGCTCCAAATGCCGTTCAACTCCTGCAAAGACAAGAGATTATATGATTATGTCAAGCCCATCAGCAAAGTCAGCATTCTCATGGGACAAAGTATCATCCTTGGTTGTTGACACAAGATTTTCTGCGTTTGTGACTCAATATATCAGTTTTTCATTTTGTGTTTTGATCATCCAGGTTTATTGGCTTTACATTGACTATCTTCTCGTGGCTCAGTCAGCAGTTGTAAGTTGCATATTTTCTATGGTCCCCCCCTCTTTAAGTATTTTATATTCAATTTAAATGCTTAGGCTGTGTTTACATTTTCCCATCCTCTATGTTTTTTTTGGTTAATTTTGCTCATAAATTCTATTTTTTGTTTTGTTTTTGTTAATAGCGGTGTGGATCATATTTTACTGCTATGATGTATGTGGAGCATTGGTGCGAAGAACATTTCAAGGGTATGACAATTGGAGGTCCTGATTTCTCCCATAAAGAAAAGGCAAGTTTGTTGAATATTCATGCTTATTTGTTTCTACCCCTTTTAGTTTATATTCCAGTACTGATCCCCTGGCATATATATCGGTGGTAGAATGTAATTAATGGATATAATCTTGGTTGATATTTTTGCCTGCAGTTTGTTGACTATGATTTTATTAAGTGAATTGGTTCTTCTCTGTTTCCCTCTTCCCTCACAGCAGTTGCCAGATCATATTGAAATTCTTGTCTCAGCTGTTACTAGAATCAATGAACCTGACAGCTTATATGGAATCCTTCAGTCTCATAAGGTTAGTCAGCATAACTCTTCCCTTTCCGGTAGTTTCATCCCATAATTGTGTGGATATTTGCACCATTGTTTTTCCACTTGATGAAATCATCATAAAATTTGACCAGAAATCTGATATGGAACTATTTTGATTTTATTTCTTTGACACCTTATTTGGTTGCCTTCTGTAACTAACACCCAACAAAAAGGTTTTGATGACAACCCCAAGAGAACTTCTGCATAGATGCTGAAGTCACCAAAATCTAGACCTGGACTTTCATGAATCCCAACAATTTAGAAATAAATGAAAGTGAGCTTCCAAGCCTCTAAATAGCATGGTACAACGGTGATAAGATGGTGCATTTTAGGCCCTTGTCATTTTATAAAAAAACTACTCCTTAATTGTATGAGTAGAGTGGCTTAAGAAAGCTTTCACTTCATTAAGAACTTACTTGGGATATGATACTTTTTGCTTCTTTGTTGATTTTGGCTCATATCTAAATTGACTAGTGTATATTTCACTTTTTTGCCCTCTGTCTGATTTGTCTCTTTTTGCATGGGCTGATGATGGAAACACTAGCTGACTTCTCAAATCATTACCTTTGAGCATGAGGGAAACTGGGGTAAGGCACTTGAGTATTATGACTTGCAAGTACGATCAGATGTCTCAGTGCAGAAGCATGGTGACTTCAAAAGTTCAGCTGCAGATCCTTCCTCAATACCTGCAAAGGTAGATGAGACAAGGCAGGGAAAGCCTTACAAAGGCCTGATTAGATCATTGCAGCAGATTGGTTGCACACATTTGCTGGAATTGTATTGCCAAGGGTTGACATCAAGGAAGGACCAACTTCAGCATGATTTAGAGTTTGCTGAATTGCAATATGAGGCAGCCTGGCGGTCTGGAAACTGGGAGTTCTCATTACCTTACATAGAAGCTAATATTACTTCTCTAGCTCAGAATATCATATGTGATCATTTCAATGGGAACCTTCACAGGTAGTACTGTTTGGATCATTTGTTGTACTCTTCTAACTACTACTCTTTAAGATCATTCTCATTTGTCATTCTTTATCATGAGTTTTTACTTATTACTAATATATTTGGTAATGTTTCTCTCTCTGTCGCTAATTGTCAAATTTAATATAAATTTAAAATAATCACATCAAGAAAACTTATGTTCCATATGCACACAGACTTCCATGCATGGTGATCCAATTAATTAGAGTTCATAAATACACTTCGGTATTTAAGTGCACTCATTCGTGTGTAGCAGAATCTAAATGGGCTAACAAATGAGTAGGGTCAGTTTAAACACAATTGTGTACCAAGTGACAGTTTGTTGGAATGAATTAGTGAATATAGTATTGCTCCCAACGATTTTCTCAGACAGTCTGCTTTTCGTGAATGCATCTTCTATTGACCAGATAGTCAACAAGGTAGCCTGTAGTGAGTCCTGTCTCTAGTGAGAAATAATCACATCTTTGCTCATACTAGTGAAGAGTAAGCATAGTATATTTCTCGCACCTTGGCATTCCCAATTTATAGATCAACTGGTTATGACTTGATTAATTTGTATTTTTTTTTACTTGATGATATTTCAATTCTTCACCAAAAGATGTAGTTGTTCTGTATAAAGTGAACTCTGTTAATGTGGACAGGAATACCACTAAGAACTCATGAGGTAGAACCCTTATGATCATGATATCTGAAGTAGGGAATCGTTACCCACTGCTGACTAGTAATTATTATATATGAATTAGCGCTGTTGCATGCTGCAGGAATATTAATTAAAATGGAATTGTTAAAGGCAGAAGTTATTGACAAACCTTTATTTTAAGCCCAGTTTTTGAGAACTTGATATGGCTCTGTTAGCTATAGTTTGTGATCTGTGTATATATCTGGTAACTTATGGTCCGAGAAAACATTCTTACGCTTGGAAGTTGCATCTAACTGCTCTTTTATTCAGTTGTTTGGCAGCACTCCAGGAGGGTGATTTTGATTACTTCCATAGAGGATTAAAAGAGTCAAAGCAGGTAATATGTGTTTCCTGCTATCTATTATCAAGCTTGGGGACCTTATGCAATAACAACTCTTATATGCTTTGTAGGAGCTTGTGTGCTCTGTTTCTCAAGTTAGTGAAGAGAGTACTGAATATATTTACTCCACCGTAATCAAACTACAGGTACCAATTTATCCACATTTTGGATCTTTGATAAGAATTTATTATCACTAGGTCTGAGTTGTCTGAGACTGACACTATTATGGAGTTGATTTGAAATTGACACCACATTGGATATGATCTAATATCAATGGCTTTGGGAAGAAAAAGTCAATTTGTTTATTTCTATTTTTGGTTGGGCTAAGTTTCTGGCCCTTGGGTCCTTCCAGTTCTTTCACTTGTAAACCATTTTTTCCAGAATGTTTTTCTTGGTTCTTCTTGCCAGAATTTGATCTTTTGGTAAAGCTTTATACAAATAATGGTCAATTAAAGTCATAAAGTATTTGAGGTTTTTTCTCCCTTATATATGTTGTAGAAGTTGTGGAACAAGCTTTTTTTGTTTTGGGTTTGCTATGGGGACCAGGACATCCCTGCTGCTTTATTGGTGTATCTCAAAAAGGGAGGACATGGTGGGTTATATGAAGGCATTTGACTATTTGGTTGCCATATATCTTGGCCTAGAAGATAGATTATAGCAGCTTTCTTCTGATATAAACAAATTTGGTGGACATACATTTCTTGTGTAGTTGTTTTTATCTTTTATGTTTTCTCTATTTTTGAGGATGGCTTATCATCTTTCCACGCACCCTTCCTTCTCTTAATTTAATTTTCTTTTTCTACAAATTTAAAACGATTGTTGTGTAGTAATTTTATCCTCTATTTATGTCTGGACAATACCATTCTGAGAAGTAATTTTCTCTCTGAGCATTATGCCTTAACTTATAGATAGTTTGATGAGTACTGATAGTTGAAGTTACTTTACTGTAACATTAACACTAGAAATTTACATCATTTCAAATTTAAACGACCTTTTGAATGGACTGGAACATATATAGGAGCTAATACAGAAAATTTTATTTTTTTTATGTGCCATGTAATGATTGTTTAAATAAGATGCTTTATCATCTTGGAATGGCTTGGGATTTACGCTGGTGGAAGTCTCAACATAATATCACACAATCCTGTCTAGAGATGAGAAATGCATCTCATGATCCTGTGATTCCTTCCATTGAACAGGTATATGGGTATTAATGTGCCACATGGCAGAAGCATTTTTGTTCATTGCTGGTGTATTAGTCATTTCTCTGGACTATTTTTTATATATTTTGACTCCTCCCACTGTTATTAGTTGTCAAGTATGAATATGGATTGGTGCTTGATTTTGGAACGGACACAGCTACATATAAATTTGTTAGAGCCATTTATAGCATTTCGGCGAGCTCTACTTGAGATTTTAAGTTGTAAAGATTCTATACTGCAACATCTTCTACAATCTGCTTCCACTCTTCGTAAGGTACTCTCCAGACTTCATCATCATGAATGCATGATTTAATTCCATCTTCTCATATGCTATTTTCTGATTCGCAGGGGTCTAGGTTCTCTCAAGCAGCAGCTGCTTTGCACGAGTTTAAGTTCCTTTGTGTTGAAACCAAAGGGCAATGCTCATCCTTGTATTGGCTGGGAAGGGTAAGGGGGTTGGCTGACTCTCTCTCTCTCTCTCTCTCTCTCTCTCTATATATATATATATATATATATATATCATAAAGATCCATGTCTGTGTCCCAAGATGACAAAAGGAGACTTTATTTTATTCCTCAATTCAATCAATCAGATAGTAATTTAAAGCCAAGTCTGGCTTTTTAAGAATGGAATTGTTTCTTGTGTGGGATAAGATAATGTTTGTTGCTTCAATGTGGCTTAAAGTTCATGCCTTTTTTGGGGATAAGTTTGACTGATTTGCAGAGGGACTGAAAATTTGTTTTAGAGCTTTGGTTATTAATTATGTAAATTCTAGTCTTATAGATTTTTGAAGATCGCTTATCCTCTTTATTTGTAATCTTTACCTTCTCTTTATAATATTGGCTTTTTCTAATTAAAAAAAAAATTAGTTATCCTCTATTATTGGTAGTTACTAACAAGCTAAGAAACAAAATGCATATATTTGATGTCTTCCTATTCAGTTTATTTTTAAAAAATCAATTGTCATTTGCTGTCTATTTATTTTATTATAAACCCTTCAAAGTATATATATCCAAGTATTGGAGCTTGTGTAATTGCAGCTTGAAGAAGCAAAGCTTTTGCGTGCTCAAGGACAACATGAGATGGCTATTAACCTTGCAAAGTATATATCGCAAAATTATGAGTCCAATGAGGAGGCTTCAGATGTATATAGGTTGATTGGGAAGTGGTTGGCAGAAACCAGATCTAGCAAGTTAAGAGCTGAATCTTCCTTTTGTTGAACAGTTTTATAAACCACTGCCAGTTTCTTCCTGATTTGCTGAGTTTCTCTCTTTTTAATTTCTTTCTCACTGTTTTGGTATAAAATTGCAGCTCAAGAACAATTTTAGAGAAATATCTGAAACCTGCAGTGTCAATTTCTGAGCACATGAGCATTGCAAACAAGAAGGCAATAGAACAACGATGTCAGACTCATTTTCATCTTGCACACTATGCTGACGCTCTTTTTCTGAACCATGAAGAAAGGCTTAACTCTAATGAGTGGCAAGCAGCAATGCGCTTAAGGAAACATAAGGTACTATATACACTGACCCAGATAGACTGAAGGCAATCTAGAAGGAAAATGATTCATAGGTGACGTATACTTTTTCACTTATGCACTGTGCTAATGTTGATTCTGCAGGCAGTGGAATTAGAAACTCTTATTAAAAGGTTAAGGAGTTCAACAAAGGTAGCTACAAATTAATTATCCATTTCTTTTCTGACTGGTTCTGCAATGTTCTAATGCGTGTTATGTATATGCAATTTAGGGGGAGAAGACTGACTTTTCAATGAAAATACAAGAACTGCAAAAGCAAGTGGCAATGGACAGGGAAGAGGCTCAGAAATTAGAGGTATTTATTCCTTTGATCAGATAAGGAGATATTTCCATATCATATTGTGTGCCACAGATGTCCAAGGTCCTCTGATTAAGTAAAATTAAACCCCAAGGTTTCTAGTGTAATATTGAACTTTTAACTCATAGAAATTATCAAGTTAACTCCATTATCTTGCTATGCATGGCGTGATCTTGTAATTGTCATAATTGGTAAATCCCAAGTTCTTTACCCCTTTGCTTCCTTTTACCATCTCAGGATGATCGAGACAATTTTCTGAACCTGGCTTTGGAGGGATACAAACATTGTTTAGTCATAGGTGGCAAGCATGATGTGAGAGTGGTATGTAATCTCTCCTGATTTCCTTTGCAACTAGCAGAGTAGTAACATGTGAGCTATATGATGGGAAAGGATGTATTGGATCGTGGTCTGACTTTATTTTTTTTTACCTTGACTAAACTTGCTTTCAGGTGTTTCGATTAGTTTCCTTGTGGTTCAACCTCTCCTCTCGTAAAAATGTTGTGAATAGCATGCTTAGCACAATTGATGAGGTACACTTTGAAGAAAATCATTGGCTATTTGTTAATTATATGTAGGAGCAGGTTTCTTTTATGAATTTATTTCTGGGCTTTGTTTGTGTAGGTTCAATCTTATAAATTCATACCTTTAGTGTACCAAATTGCTTCTAGAATGGGTGGCTCCAAGGATGGTCAGGGGCCTCATAATTTCCAGGTTTTGGCTATATTAGGACTAGAAGTCCCTTATCAGCTTTTCATCTTAACTTTTACTTTCTAACATCAATTCTGCAACATGCAGTTTGCTTTGGTTTCCCTAGTGAAGAAAATGGCCATTGATCATCCATACCATACCATGTTTCAAGTATGTAAATTTTACCATTTCCTTTTGTCATTAAGCAGATTTGTTTCATGCTATTTCAGTCATACTGTATTTTCTATAAAAACTGAAGATTACATTTTTCTGTGCGCATGCACATGCAGTGTGTGTGTGTGTGTGTAACCCTTAATTCAATCCAATAATATCACAGGTTGTATCCTGACTTTATTTTCTCCCCTATTATTTTGTTTTTAACATATTTTATGAATTTCTTTGTATTGTTTTGAGAAGAAAGAAAAAGTTTCCTTTATAAGTTTTTTTTAATTATTATTATTTTTTTAAATTAGCTTCTAGCTCTTGCAAATGGAGACCGAATCAAGGACAAACAGCGGAGTAGAAGTTCATTTGTGGTTGATATGGACAAAAAGCTTGCAGCAGAGAGTCTTCTAGATGAGTTGTCATCTTATCATGGAGCTATTATAATACAAGTAACGATCAAATTTTTTCCTTCATTATATCATGTTGTGTAAGCTCTAATTCTTAGTCAGTTATATTCAAGCTAATTTCTCTCTCCTCCCCCCCCTTTTTTTGGTGTGGGCATACACACATAGATGAAGCAAATGGTGGAGATTTATATCAAACTTGCAGAGCTGGAAATGAGAAGAGAGGTAACATGGTTATTTGTTAGGTTAATATTTTTCTTCGTTTGAACAAGATCAACACTAATATGTTACAAATGTGTAGACCACAAAGTTTTGTCCCCCGCTATATGTTTATGATCTAAAAGTTCAAAGACTAATGGTCATTTGTTTTTACATTGTGGGATGGTTTGATGATTATGGCATAAGCCTTTCTCTTTCTCCGGGGTTTGGCAGGTTTGTCCAGCATCTCTGGACATCTTCTTTTCTGCTAGATGTTGTGGTTTTGGAAGGAGTAAGGGAAAATATGCACTTTGGGAAGTTGCAAGATGCTTCATTGTGTATATGGTTGAAACGGAATCCTAGAATTGTTTTTCGACAATGGTAGCCATAGTTGGTGGGGGACAAGGTTATGTTTGTTACCTACACATTGGTTTGAAGCTCAAAGATCAATTTGACTGGCTTGCAAAGGGATCTTTTCTAGATCTTTAATTAGATGAATCTTTTTGGTTCTATTTTCTTGTAGTTTCTGGCTTTTATTTATTTTCTTTCTGCTGAGGATTGCGTATCCTCTTGTACCCCTCAATTTTTTAATAATATTGTCTTCTTCTATGAAAAAAATTTCCAATCTTGGTGTTAAAATTTGTTCAAGTCAGTACCTCTCAGATTGAGTTGAGATTCTTTAGATAAACTTCTGACTGGATTGTTAGTGCAGGATACTAATAAAAGGGTGACATTACCAAGAGAATTACGTTGTGCCCCAGAGCTAGAACTTGTAAGTCCAGCACTTTGCTTTCTGAATTCTGTTGTGAGATGATGGTTTTTTCAGTGCAATGCAATGACTTGTTTGTTAGTTTAGAAAACATCTGTTGGAGAATGGGTGATGTGAAAGACTGGTATAATAAGTGAAATAGTGAGGCTCCATCACGTGCTTACCAAACAGTAACATCTCCAGAAATAGCATCATTGTGGATGTTGATGATATAAAATAGGGTTTAGAAGGAAGAAGAGAGAGGCAGAGAGAGAAAATTAGGGAGACAATATTTCTGTGATAGCAACTGAGTACATCATAAGATCCCCTTAGCTCTATTTATACAGAGCTACTATTGTTACATAAATTTGAACTCTCCAAAAAATAAAATGCAACTAAACATAAAAATGGAAAACTTAGAAGGCTTCAAATCACAATGGCTTGTAAGAAGTAGCAACTAGTAAACAACTCTTCCTGGATTACATATTCCATTGGTGTTACTTTCAAAACTTGATGTAGATGTTCTTAAGGTATAATAAAAACCTTGAAGCGGCAATAAATTTTATTGAGGTCAGTTTCATGTTTAACACAATAAATTTCGGTGGCGGGACAAAATTTGAACTCAGCCTTCTTCTACCAATGCCAATCTCCTAGAATATAGATTGCTACATAATTATTATATTATCTTATTAAAAAAGCAGAAGTGGCAATGCTCTCCTTGTAATTATTTGTACTTTGCCAATGCTGCAGAAGAAATTAAACAAAGTTAGTTATGCTTTGGCATTTTTTGTCAACAATACTTATGCTTTTTCCATTAAATGTTGTGTGTTTGATGTGAATCTTTGGCTCAGTTTTGTTTATCAATCCTGCTACTTATTCCTCCCTTTTACCAAGGTATGTTGGCAATTTTGCTACTAACAGTTCTCTTTGGTTTTACCTTGGACAATCAGGTACCCGTAGTGACGGCTACTGTTCCAATAGACCATAGTCGCCAGTATCATGAAGGCACTTTTCCTCATTTCAAAGGATTAGCAGATTCAGTTAGGTATGAATTAGTCATTAATGGCAGTCTGATACTTGTTTCTGTAAGCTTGCAATACTGGGTGCTTCAATCTGTGTTGTGTTGGTCTGGTGTACAGGATAATGAATGGTATTAATGCTCCAAAAGTGGTTGAATGCCTGGGTTCTGATGGTTGCAGATACCGGCAACTGGCAAAGTCTGGAAATGATGACCTGAGGCAGGATGCTGTACGAATTCTTCTATAGCTTATTCTCCCTAACCTTGGCTACCATTGCTGAAGTTTCGTGGTGGAATTTTTTCAATTTTTGGGCAAACATTTAAATATGTCTCCAAAGTTTCTGCTAGTTTTAGTGCTAGGCTAAAATGTCATCTGACACGTCACAATTTAGTCTACCAACTATTATGGAGTTGCATTGTTTAGAAAATTAATTTCCAATCTTTAGATAAAAATAGAATCTTGTGCAAACATTTAAATATGTCTCCAAAGTTTCTGCTAGTTTTATTGCTTGGCTAAAATGTCATCTGGGAGGTCACAATTTAGTCTACCAACTATTATGAAGTTGCACTGTTTAGAAAATTAATAATTGCCATCTAGGCTGATGACCTGGTGCAAGTTGAACCTTTAGGTAAATATTATTTGTGGCAGACAATGTTGGGTCTTCCATGGAGATGTTTTAAAAACTGAACAGTTTTCTGGAACCTTAAGATGCCCATGTATAAGTTTTTTAATCTGATGATTAGCATTCTGAATCCATGACAGGTAATGGAACAATTTTTTAGTTTAGTCAACACATTCCTTATCAATCACCGAGATACGTGGAAGAGAAGGCTAGGAGTACGGACCTACAAGGTAAATTCTTCTTCTGTGATTCCTAAATTGGTTAGTAACGCTGTCATGCATAGAACCATGAGGCCTATTCAAGGTTATTGATTGATTCCTGGAAATGCTATTGGTGAAATAGGTCATTCCTTTTACTCCAAGTGCTGGCGTTCTTGAGTGGGTTAGTGGCACTCTACCTCTAGGAGAATATCTAATAGGGAGGTCAGTTAATCCAGTATAGTGATGTTTTGCTGCAAAATTTGTTCTTCAATTTCTAAATGATTGTTTTCCTTGAATTTCAGCATGAGAAATGGAGGTGCCCATGGTTGTTATGGAACTGGAGATTGGTCATTTCTCAAATGCCGAGAGCACATGGCAAATGTAAGACTGATTCTTTTCGAAATAATTTCCTATTAGTTTAGTGACAAATGTTTATTTCTGACACTAGGCCCCAAAAAGAGAATGCAAACTAGAGTTAGGAACACAGATTGACAGTATTAAATTGTATCATGTCATATAGAAATATTTATTTTTTGATAAATCAAGAAGGTTAGTGATATTTTTGATGGATTTTAATAGGAAAGGGACAAGCGCAAGGCATTCCATGAAGTTTGCAAGAATTTCAGGTTTTCCGTATACCTTTCTTTCATATTTGGATTAATAACACAGTCAGCCTCTTAGCCTTGTGCTGGTATCATGCAGGCCTGTTATGCATTACTTTTTCTTAGAGAGATTCTTACGGCCTGCCGAATGGTTTGAGAAGAGACTTGCCTATACACGAAGTGTAGCTGCCAGTTCAATGGTAAGTGTATTTCACTTTCCATACACATGTCTCAATACTGGATCCTTGCAGTGCTTAACAGTTAAAGTAACCTGAAAGTTGTATTAAAGTTGAAGCTTTGAATGGTGTTTATTGTAATAAAGGGAGAGGAGGAGGTATTAGAAGCCCTACCCATTGTGGTTGTAGGCATGCATATTTTTATACATCAAAATTGTGTAAAGCAATAGTACAATGTATATTTATAAAGACTCTGGCCCATCATAGCATATTCAACGTCCTTAATTCCTAACAATTATTAATTAAAGAAGATCCACTAAAAAAGGGATTATCTCCAATCCTGTGCACATATTTTAGGTTTCTTATTAAGCTTAGTTTTGAGCAACTTCAAGAAGTGTAACCTTGTCTGAATAAATATGGTTCTTATTGGTTCACCATCTTCTTTCTCCATTCCTGAGGCTCTAAATTATACACTTAAGATTGTTGGGAACAGCTTGAGAAAATCATCTCAGCCTTGGTCCTCTATATAATAGAAATACAATCAATACCTTTTAATACAATCCCAATAGTTATGCTTAAACATCTGTTAATTATCCTAATCACTAGCTAATTACAGCATATACAATTAAAACTATTCAATTGCACTTAATACTATTTAACATATATCAATCTCCATATATCAATCTTCTATCTAAAAGATGGTTATCATCTCTTTGATGTCAACCAGATCTTATTCATGTCACATTTTCTCATAATTCTTTGTATATTATACTAAATTATTCATATTCAGGTTGGTTACATAGTTGGCCTTGGAGACCGGCATTCAATGAATATTTTAATTGATCAGGCCACTGCCGAAGTGGTTCACATAGATCTTGGTGTTGCTTTTGAACAAGGCCTGATGCTTAAGACACCAGAACGGGTATGTTTTTGATAGTTGCCAGAGAAATATTTCTTTCTTCTACATTGCTTTCTTTGTCTAGACTGTCAATTTCTGATATCTTCTGTAACTACTGGCAGGTTCCATTTAGGCTTACAAGAGATATAATTGATGGAATGGGAGTAACTGGAGTTGAGGGAGTTTTCCGAAGGTGTTGTGAGGAAACTCTCTGTGTTATGCGGACAAACAAGGAAGCATTGCTAACAATCGTTGAAGTAACTATCATTTGCCCAGTTTTCTTCGATATCAACTAAATTTGTACTTCAATATTTTCTTCTTACACAAGGATGGGCCCTGCAGGTTTTTATCCATGATCCTCTTTATAAGTGGGCTTTATCTCCTCTGAAAGCTTTGCAGCGTCAAAAGGTATTTCAGATTCCCAAGTTATTTCTTGAATTAAGACATGACATAACCTTTGTCCAGCATCTTACGATGACGGTTTCCGTGCTTGATTTGATATTCTATATTCGGTTCTCATTGACATTGGGGGCCTTATCTTATTTTTCAACAGGAGACGGATGAGGATTTGGTTACTAGTTTGGATGATCCACAAAGTGACTATGAAGGGAATAAGGATGCTGCACGGGCGCTTTTGCGTGTCAAGCAAAAGCTAGACGGATATGAAGAAGGCGAAATGCGGAGTGTACATGGGCAGGTATTTTATTGATATGCAACCACAGGTTTCCTTATTCATTTTTAATAGAAAGGGAAATTTTATTAAGGAAGAAAAAAGATACAAAGGAAAGAGGACAAAAATTCCTCAAACAGGAGGAGAAAAGTTAAAAGATTTTAAAAAACGCGCGCGCGCACACGAAATAATAAAACCATTCTATCAGCAATCTAAGATTGACTTCCAATTATTTTGCAAATTTATCAAATTTATCCATCAAAGTAAACCATGAGCTTTAAAGTCAAGATGAGGTAATAAATAAAATTTTATCACACACCAACGCCATCGGCTGATGCAGCTGATCGAAGGTTTCCATTTTTTTTAACATGTAGCTTTTGTACTTTTTTTAAAGGATAAACTACACTTATTTCCCTTAAAGTTAAAATTTAACTTAATTACACTCCCATACTCGCCTCCCCTATTTCTTATTTTAATCCTATGCCTATCTCCCCTACCATACAAAAATAAGGGGAATGAATATGTATAGGAATGAGGAAGTGTAATTAGACTAAATTTCAAGTGTAATTTACCTTAGGGTAAAGTGATTCTACAGTTTTATCATGAAGTTCTACTTGCACTATGATCATTTACAACTTTCATTAGAATTGCATATGTGGCATAATTTTAATAATCCACTTATTTCGAAACCAGTGGAGCTAATTAAACTCATGCATACAGTTATAAAGATATGTGAATAGTGATAGTACAGGCCAATTAAGATTATGCGCGGCAAGAGTTTTATATCAACGATATGTACAAGTATAACAAAATTTCGGCTAAGAAAATATGACTACGTAAGCCAGTAATTTCTAATGACGAAGACAAATTACATATGGTTTCGAACTGTGAAAAAAAAAAATTAAAATCTAGATTTTACAAGTTTGATTATCCCATGAAATACTAAATCTTAAAATTCTTCTCGCAGGTTCAACAACTTATTCAAGATGCAATTGATCCTGAGCGATTATGTCAAATGTTCCCTGGTTGGGCAGCTTGGTTATGATGAAAATACGCCGTTCACTTTGCACCTGGCCGGCAGAGAATTCTCTTGTACAGGCGGCTTGTATTGTATTGCTTGCATGTAATTGTTTTGTGCTTTTATTTTGTAGAGGACGAGCTTCATTTTTTATTCCCATTTTTTTTAAACGTTTTTCTTTTGTAATGTAGACTTAAATTGTACCAAACCAAAAAAAGGTTATTTGTTCCTGCTCAAGGTGTACTATAAAATATCGGTTTAGGTACCTTGGTTCATGAATGAAGAATTTTGTTGTTAATAAAGTACAATAGTTAGATTTAAAGAAAGAAGAGATCGTATCACATCCATACCTATCCCAAATTTCAATATAAAAAACGTTGGTGGTGCACATGCACGAGATGAACTCTTAAGAGTCGAGTGCGAGTCCATTGGTTTCACATGTAGTTTTGAAAATTGGATTAACCCGTCGGATTAGTGAATTAATTGGTAAGTCAGTTCATTTAAAAATTTTAAAGCAAAAATGTATATGAATTGATTGAAATTAGTTAAAATTAGTAGATTGGATTAATTTTTCAAATTTTTCAACGATTGAGGTATAATGTTTTTATAATTTTATATCAATTGAATTTTTGTTTTTTAGTTATCTTTAATATAAATTATTATTATATTATTTATATTTTATTACTTTAAAGTTTTAAAAATTATGCTCATACATATACATTCTAATCTCGTTCGACAAATGTCCATACAAATATAATCTTTTCATGGACAAGAAAAAATCAATTTTTTTGGATGAAAATTTTTCATGTATAATTAAATGTTTGATCAAACACGTGAACTAAAACTCCATTTTTTTAATCATTCACTGTATCAATTTTGTTTCTTGGAGATGTGTATTAATTTTGTTCTCCACAAAAAATAACTTGGTTAATTTGGCCTTTACACCAATAGTTTTGATAGTGAGCTAAGAGTTGTAAGACTAAAACTAAAATAATAGATGATAATCATTAAGGAGTGAAATTGATATAGAAAATTTGTGAGGAGTGAAATTCATATAATAAGAGATATAAAACAAAAAGAAAAATTAAAAAGATTGATTTATGATAGTTCAAATATTAATACTCAAGAAAAATTTTAATATGCATTGTAATGTATATATTATCCCACCAATAAAATTTTTAAGTTTACAATTAATTATTTAAAAATTGATGTGCATTTGAAAAATGTACAAAATACACTTGCATGGAATTTGTTTGAATGTGTGTGATAAGAATACCATCAATTAAAAGGTTTAAATTTGATCAACTATTAATGTAAAATATTTTACACTATTAGTGAATAAAAAATATATTATTAAAAAAATAATAATTATTAAGAATTTTTTAATGGTAATAAATACATGATTAGATGCTAGTGTTAAGTTGATTTATATTAACGATAGGTTAAATTTAAATCTTCAATTAAATTATTACAAAACAAATTTAATGTGAATGAATTTTATTTTTCTATTAATTATTGTTGCTAGTTAAGTAATTATAAGACAAGAGAGAAAATGTTAAATTCTTGGAGCAACAATTAAATTCTTCTTAATAGTGTAAAAAAGAAAGTAGGGGTGACTAACTACTGGCCTTGGTATTATTATAGGAGGAGTACTTTTTCATTATAGAATGTTTGGATTAAACTATAATTACTGTTCAAAAGACAAGCTTGTCACTACTTTTCTAATTAAGTTAAGATTAAACTTAAGTTTTCAAGAACAATTGACATTTGATATAGTATTAAATCCTTTTAAATTAAAAGGATGATATTTCAATTCTTGTTGTCTCCATTCTTCTATTTAATTTAAATTTAAAAATAAATTATTCTTATACAAGTAAAAGTTAAATTACTTAAAACAAATATCCATGTAAGTCATAGCATTAAACTATCATACTATATTTTACATTAATAAATTTATTACAATAAAGAATATTTTACCTAATGTCATTACCCAACCACAACCAAAATCAAAATTATCATGGAGCCCAATTTATTGGTTTTCACAAGCCTAATTCATAAACAATATAAGTTAAGGAAAACATGAGTTTAGAAGGTTTTAATAAATGGTGCATACAAAAACGTATGAATAAAGATCAAATAACATTCACACTTCAAACACTATGATGTTTATGAGTTTGGTAATATCAATATCAAAATTGTCATGACTGTTGCTAGATTGTGAGTAGCATAGAATTTAGGCTACTAATTCCCATTAGCCTAAGTTAATTCTAAACATTGCATTGACACCAAAACTAAGATTTTCAAATAATAATGATGCTAAGATTTACATTATTGAAGAAAAATAATTATCATAGAAGGTTTTTACATAAAATAAGAGAATTAGGCATAGTTATAATTTCTAACCATTTTTAAAAATAAGTTGTTCTAACTAACACTCTTATATAAAATCCTTATGGCTTACAATATCTACCTAGCCATTGACATTTAACACTTAAGGCCCTTTACATAAAAGTTTGAGGTATGCATATTTATTTATAATAAAAAAAATTTTCCATATGCTGCCACATTCAAGTAGAAAGAAACCCAGGCAAGCTACCCTTATTATGGTAGTGGGGGAGGCACTTTTGTTTGAGAATTTGAAAAATTAAATGGCAAAGAAATTCAAGATTTAGTGAGTAAACATTCTAAAATAAATGAACAAAAAAATATTGAGGTCTTACTAATCAAATTTATCATCCTTTAACCTTATCATACATTTTATACATTCCATAACACAAACTTAATAGTGATACTTAGACATTTACATAAGCAAAGTACATTCATATCCTTACTTTCTTAATTCCAATTTTAGCAACTCCTTAGCATTCAATAGAATATAATAAAACTATATAGATCTCCTTGTAACTCCTTTCTAATCTTATCCCTCATAAGCTCATTTTTGTCCTTCTAAGTCATTTTTAACCCTTGTAAGCATTTGTTGAATTTAGTGTATAGGCCATAAGAGTTATCAATTAGCCCCCATTATTATTTCTCATGTATAACAATAACAATCAAATTTCTTCATTACAATATCAAATCATATGTCATAGTAGGATTTCTTAGGTTATCATAGCATCATGTCTTTTTGCATGGTCTCAATATGCTCATTCATGATCAAAATGGCATAATTACTCACTTTACAATTATAGAATGACTTAAAATTCTCGAAACTGTTAAAATAAGTAAAGGTTAAAAATAAATAGGGCATAATCAATTATATAAATTCAAAGAGCAATCCTTCTTAGGTATAATTAATTATTTAAATCCAAAGAGTAAAATTTTAGGAATAATTAATTATATTATCAATTATGTAAGCTCAAAAAGTAATTTTGCATGGGCATAGTTAATTATATGTTTAATTATGCTATTTAAAAAAGTCAATTTTTAGGCATAATTGATTATATTATGGTTTTTTGTAAATTTTTCATGAAAATACACTATTCACTCAGGAGATTTTCACTTAACACTTATTTCTTAAGCCACTTATCCAAATTAAATCATGATAAACTATTGTAACAACATCAAATACTTCGTATCCTATTAGAAATTAGCAACAAACATCATTTTATATCAATTCATCATAAAAATTTGGATACCTAACCTCAATTAAACTAAATTATCCATATCTCACAAAAAATGAGCAAAATATTTACTCATTGCTTAAGAAGGAAACAACAGGTGGAAGAAACTATACCTTGCTTGCTCCTAATCATTCAAAAACCAAAGCTTGAGGTTAAGGCACCAATTCTTCATCTTAACCAAATTCCTTATAACTCTAAATAAAAAGGGAAAATAGGAAAAGAAAGCTACCAAGATTAGAGAATCAGAATCCTTACCTTGCTTGGAATGGAGAAGGATGAAATGATGTTAATGAAGTAGTTAAGGTTGACTATCACAACTTGCCTGACCATAACTAACATAGATCTTATTCCTTGTTTCCATTAGCATATCCAAATTTATTTTGATGTCATCACATAGCTGTTAACAAGCTGATTAAATAAATTATTTAATTTTATAGACAAGGTAAGCATTTACAAAACAAAAGTTATGTTATTGTTATAATATATACAAACTATCTATGAAGCCTATCATTTATTTTTAACTATATTTTATCAAGATTATGGCTGCTTTAACATACTATTAATGAAAACCATACTCCTAAACTATTGGTGGTGGTTATAGAGCTTCAGTTTAAGTATTTGTAAAATAATCAAAATGAAACAATAAGACTATGTCTCAGTAAGCAAATAATTTACTTAACTAATCAATTTCATACTAAAATATTTTCTTAATCATATCATATCTCATTTCATATAACATTAATAATTATATTATCAAAGAAATGATGATAACAATAATCATAATCAATTTCACACATATAGAATAACAAATAAACCACTTTATACCTTTTGGTCATCCTTATCCATTTACAAATTCAACCTTATTTCTTTAGGCACCTTATCCACAAACCTAACCTTATTCCTTTGTGCATATTAACCATTCATGAATATATATCTAGATTCAATATTAATATTTCATTTCATAACAATATTTTCCCTTATTCTCAACATAAATCACATTTATCAATATTCATCATAAACATATTTCATGTCATTCACACCATATGATTCAATTAAATTCCATTTGTGTCATCACACATAATATATGCACCATTAGCCTTCATTCTTATGATTTATATCCATTTAAATATATGCATTTCATGAATTAATCTTAGATGTTAATGCATAACTTATTTACAAGGAAATCAAGATGATATGTGAGTGTAGTACTCAAATATAAGGTTCTTAGAATAGAGCACATATTCAAATATCATATTTGAATAATGGCAACCCAAGAGCACATAAAATTTAAATATTCAAATACAATAACAAGGTTAGCTCATAGAATACTGGTTCTTAAGTCATATCCAAGTACTATATCTAAATATGTGTAGGCAGAGATGAGACCTTACTAACATATTTAGTTATAATATTTGAATATGGCTAATGAAAAGTTATTTTCAAGACCATATTTGACTATTGTAGTTAATTATATTCTAGAATTTTTTAGAAATTCATGCAATTTATTGAACTTAAATCCTAACTTCACATTCATCAATTCATATATAACATTTTAGCTCATAAATCACCATACAAGCAATATCCATAATAATTATGAGTTAAAAATAACAAGGATTTGTTCTAATAACAAGATTCAAGTCACACATAATTAAAAATCATATAAACTAACTAATAATTAAATTAAAATTTAAACTTTCATTTCTAATGATTAAGAAATTATCTACTTACTTGAAATGTTCAAGGAGATAAGATGAAATCAAGAAAGTGCAATATTTGACTTGAGTAACATAAATTAAATAAAGATTAAAATAATTCCTTCAAATCCCTAGTTTCTTCCTTTAAGAGCCAATTATTTAAAATATCATTATTCAAGACTTACAAATGAAATAAAGTACCTTGGATTAGTTGTAAACTATGGTTGCTTACTTGAATTCTTCCACCTAGTTGTTGAATTTGAAGGAGAAATGAAGTTAAAAGGAGGAGGGAAGGAAAGTCATTAGGTTTGGTTGAAGAGCGCAAGGAAAAATTAGAAATGGAATAAGTGTTTTTTTGGGGGGTTAAAGCTAAATGACATTTTTGTAGTTTTAGAGAGTTCTAGGGACAAAATAGGTAAATTGATTCATAAATCTTCTCTTTACACCTTTACTCAATTCTAATTTTATACAACCTAATAATTAATTAAATTATATCTATTTTTTCTAGATAATGACTTACCTTAAAAGTACCCACAATATTTATAATTACCAACACTTGTATACAATATATAATTACTAAATAATTAACTAAAATAAAATTTCAAAATACTAAAGGTGTAACATTCACCTTCCTCCTTAGAGGAAGAAGAAGAAGTGTATTAGGTAAAAAAAATAAGGAAATAGGGTTGGGTATGGTAATATGAAGAGGAAAAACCCTAAGCTTAAATATCCTTCACACTTATATATCCACTTATAATCATGTTTAATCTTAAACTATTCTACTGACTGTATTATTCATCATTTCACATAAGATGATTTTATTCATAAATTTACTAAATTAATTATTTCCATATGAAATGATTTTTACTTTTATCTAGTGTAATAAAAATGTATATAATTGAAGGTCTTGCATAAAAAAGGAGTTAAACTCATTTATGCTTCTTATATATTTCTAAAATATAAGTCAGTCTAATTAACAAGCCATATCATTTATTCTAACTCCCAAGAAATCTAGTACCTCCTAATTTATCTATATAAGGATGACTAAGGCCTATTGAGAAAATGTTTAATATATACATTACAAAGAAAATAAATAAATGTCTAGCTTGCTATATGCATCCATAAAATAGGAAGGAACCTCTAAAATATTGTCTTTACTTTGGTGGTGGAAGTGAAGTGTGAACCTAAAAATTCGTAAAATAAAATAGAAAGGATTAAGCCTAGAGCTTAAAGAGAAACATGTTATTAAAAAAGGCATAATATAAATGAATATCTTACCAATTGAGTTACTTTTTCTTATACAATGCTTTCGAAAACAAACATTTAATGCAACAAGAAGCACATATGTTAGAATTATACCAATATAACTATAATGCATCTCATCTACACTATTTAAGCAAGTACATGCATAGTCATCACTAGAACAAACAAATAAATAACAAACAAAAGATTAAATCCCCTTTTGACTACCTTCAGCTTTATCAATCATAAGCTTAACCTTATATCTTTAAGTCATTATTATCCTTTGTAAGTAGGCGTTTAGATTTGGCACATAAGTCATAAGATTGTTAACTCCACCTTTTTACATTATCAAATGCATACAATAATAATTATGTCTATCTAAAACTAATTCCAATTCATAAACAAGATTCACATGTTATGACATCACCTTATAACTTCACACAATTATAACATATCCACTTAAGCTCATGTTAAACATTTATAAAGCATAAATGTTATTTTAGAACCATTCTAATTACTATTTTGGTATAATAGTCCTTAGAATTGATTTAGGGTATTCCTCTTGAATTTTGCTTGAGGTGAAGCAATTCGTTATAAGGGGGATTGCTCTTTGACCCTAATAAATCAATTCAATAAGCTTTCATTATTGTTCTTCTTAAGATGAATTGAATCATTATAGAGAATATTACTTTTTAACCTTAATAAATTAATTTGCTAATTGATTTACTTCTTGTTTGATTAAAGAGAAAGAAAAGAAATTTTCTAAATTTGAATTGAGAAGAAAGTGAAGAAGAAAATTTTAAAATTTGAAATGACTATAAAATTATAATCACATATTTTACTTTTAAAATTTTTCTCATTTTTTTTATCCAAGTACGAGAAAAGAATAAATTTGAAATTTTTATTTTTTTCTATTTTATTTCTCCTAAACTAAATAAAGCCTTAATTAACTTTAATTTTAGTTTTATTTAAAGTGAATTGATTTATTATATGGTGTCATGGGCTAGGAGCTCTCTATTTGAAATCATGCGGCACATACTTGCCACTCTTAATAAATATGCTAACTTTTTCACTAAACTCATTTGTAGCACACTTGGTAAAGATAATGAAACTCACAAGTTCACAAGCCATAATCAAATGTCATTGAAGTACCCGTACATACCGAATTATAAGATTGCCCTAAGCATGAAGCCTTCAAGTACAACAAGCTAAAAGGGATAATTAAATAGGGAGAGGGACTATCCATTCGCTTGGTACATGCCTTATTCCCTAGTTTTGAGTATATAAGGGATAGCCACAAGCCAAAATCCTCAAGTCTTTAGCTTAGTGTCCAAGCACCCTACCGGCTCTTTTAACACTTTATCCCTTTAAAGTGCATTTTGAGCAAAAGCTCTCCCACTAAAAGTTGACATACTTTTTCAAACTATCATAAACCCTTTTTTCAAAGCTTTAGATGTCCAATTCATATGAAGACACACCAACATGAAGATAAAAATATGAAGATCACAAATGTAGGCTTTTCCAACTCCTCTAAATTCTTAAACCATGTTAAAATTATCAAAACACCCCTAAATTTGAAAATTTTTGAGAAAAATAGTACATAAGCCAAATTGATCCTAAATTTCAATTATAGGACTTTTATAACATGCTAGATTTATTTAAGCAAGTCTCATCTAAATCTAAACATGTTTGGTTGTCAGGCTGTTATTACTGCCAGCTTGTGACATTCTCCCCCATTAAATATCAATACTCTTATTGATGCTTCAATTTGATATAATTCTATGAAGAATTTACTAACTCTCTTGAAACTTCATGTTAATCTTCAACATATTCCTTTGAGTCTTGATCACTTATTCCTATCTCTTTAAGTGCTATAAAAGTTCCTCCATCTCAAAGTTAGGTCATCGTTTCTACAACATTAGTATCTATTTTATCTAAATACATCCTTTATAAAATTTTTAAAGGCCTACCTTTATAGTTTTTTTTTAAAATGTCTCAACACCCTCTAGTCCTACTTTATCCACTAGCTCTCCCAAACTCGTTACCTCTATAACTCATCTAACGAGTAGTTACCTCTACAACTTTGTACTTACTACCTCTATAATTTGCATAGATGCCACCACCACAGTAAAAATGTGTATTAACTCGATAACTTGTGATCAATTCTTGGCATTCTAAATTGCTTACTAATCTTGCACCTAGTGTCTCATAACACCAGTGTATAAGATAAGACTTACGTTTGATCTGCATAAAGACCTTATAACTTTACTATCAAGTTTGCTTGTGTTGCTTTCCATAAATTCATAACACTTTATAATACCACTTTCAGACCTGATTAAATCATTTGATCCTTTTTGAATCAATATCCTCTAATATCTTATTAGTTATCATAGCTTACTCGAAATTGATGCTTTCTAGTATCATGGTCCTCGCAACCCCTTCTTTATACATCCTCTAACGATTTCATTGAGTGCATTTTCTAATAGCTTCCCCACTTTAACATCTTAAAGAGGGTTAAGTATAAAGCATCCTCCACTCTAGCTTGAGCTCCAATTTACCTATGTATGAGCAAATGTAAACTCATGGTTATTATCATAAAGTTTCTCGATCCTGTGACTGTGTAATGCTAGTTTGTTACAATTTTTCTGAGTCATTGTTACCACTTTACATAGCAATTACATAGTTTAATATACTATATTGAAAATTCATATGAGAAGATTGTGTGCTATCTATTTAACCTACAAATTGTGCATATACCATCGATTCCTTTGAATTTTTACTTAACCTTCTGACTATACTTCCTCAAGTAATATGAATGATCCTTCTAGATTGCCTTGACATATTTTTTAGACTACTCCCACTGGAGCCTTCCACTTATGCCTCATTTAATTATGGCTATGTATTTCTACATAACCAAAAGCTTTACCTTCTAACTCCACTAATCCTTCTAAAAATGGTTAAGGTCTTTGGCAAGATTGAGGCTTTTTCTATTAGATAGGTTATTAATTCATTCCTTTTACATAATGATTTACATCCCTCAATGATACTATTATGAATAAGTGCATAACTAATATTCCACACACACAAGCAATGTAGCCTTTTAGCACAAATGCTTGCACTTAATGTACCAATTCACAATCATTCAAATGAATAATTGTCCTGCGTACTAACTTTTTAAGTCAATCCTCTAATCTCTTACACATTCTGGTCAAGTCTTTGATAATGACTCTTCTAAGTTTGAAAATAATTGCTCCACATATCCTTCAAATAGCATTGGACAAGTTGTATCTAGACTAATTATTACCTACCCAATCCTGGCCTTTTGGTATAAACCAAGCTTTTATACTAAAAGTCACAAGCTGATAGCTTTCTAGCTAAAATTGTACAATGTAAGCATGTTACCTTTCCTACAAAATCCACTTGTGGCACCTTTGGAAAAATGATGGAGCTTGCAAGTTTACAAACCACAATTAAATATCATCAAAATACCTACACATACCAAACTATAGGATTGCCCCACATATAAAGTTTCTAGGCATAACAAGTTAAAAAAGATAATTTAATAAGGAGAGGAGCACTCCATTTATTTAGTATATGCTTTATTCCATAATTTTAATTGTTTAGGGGATAGTTACAAATCAATGCACTCAATTCCTTAACTCAGTGTCCAAGCATCTCACTAGCCTTTTTGACACTCTATTCCCTTAAAAAGCATTTTAAACAAGAACTCTCTTGGTAAAAGTTGACATATTTTTTATAAATTATCATAAGCCCTTTTCTCAAAGCTCTAGGTGTCTAATTCGTACAAAAAATAACA
Organism: Sindora glabra; assembly: GCA_020226215.1. Taxonomy (NCBI): domain Eukaryota; kingdom Viridiplantae; phylum Streptophyta; class Magnoliopsida; order Fabales; family Fabaceae; genus Sindora; species Sindora glabra. The sequence continues at coordinate 9,386,733 of CM035232.1, forward strand.
CAAAGATAACAATGTAAGAATCACAAATATAGACTTTTCGAATTTCTTTGAATTCTTGAACCATTCCAAAATTATCAAGATATCCTTAAAATTAGGAAAATTAGGAAAAATAATACATGAACAAATTGATTTCAAATTTCAACCATAGGACTTTATAACATGTTAGATTTTTTCACCAAGTCTCATTTAAATCTAAGTATGTTTTCTTATCGAACTATCACAATTGCTAACTTATGACATATAGGAATTTGCATTTAGTAATTGATTCACACAAGAATATTTATCAATTTTTTGTATTTCATGGTTCACTCATAACATAAAATTCATAAACCTATTCTTTGAACACAAACACACAATTAAACCATTAAACACTATAAACTTAACATCATATTTCTCAAATCTTCCATTATTTTCAATGTAAACAACAATCTAAGTCACTTTACCTCTAATTTCATATAATTTTAACTACAATAAGTAGAATAATAAGAAAAACAAATATAATTCTAAATAGAATGCTACTCATTACTTTTGGTGGAATCAATTTAAAGTGAAGGTGGTACTTAGTTAAGCCTTTTAACATCAAGAAAGAAAGATTTCAAGTTAAGGCATAAACCTTGTCTTAACTTAATAACTTCAAATTTCTTCTAATTGTAACCTATCAATCATTTATATACTATGATGAAAAAGTTAAAGGAAAATTTTCTTAAAACTAAAGTATAATAATCATCTTACCCTACTTAGAATAGAAGGATAAAAAGATGAGGAGGAAGGAAACTCTCCTTTTTGAAAATGGAAAGAATAAAGGGATGGAAATTGAAAATGGTAGGAAAGATGATGAAGCCCTTAAAGCAAAGAGGGAAAAAGAGGTTTCCTATACTCTCTTTATTAAAATTTGATTAAAAAATCTTTCACTAAAATTTTCAATAATACCTTAAATATACTTCCAATAGTTCAACATTCATTTCACAAAAAAATGTATATATTTATATTATCTTTGTATATAAATAATTATTTTTTCATATTAATTATAATTCTATTGGATATAACACCTAAAACATAGAATAATAGATTAAAACTATGCTTTATATGGATATTTGTTTTTAGTAATTCAATCTTTATTCAAAGAATTTTTAGAAAACAAAAGAAATGTTCAAAGGATGTTGCACTTTCCTTTTTATATCATAATAACTTAAGTAACAACCATAGATGATAGAAAATTCTAATTCTTTTTAAATGAATTTTTTATAAGAGTTTAATTAAAGATATTGTTTTCATAACATTTGACAAAATTACATGTATCTTGCAAATTTTATAAACACACACATAAATTTTTAATAACCATTTGTGAACTTGGAAATTATACTTGTGCAACAATATATACATAGAAATATATATTAATTATTTTATAAATTAATATTTAAATTATTATAAATTCAACTATTTTAATTTTTTTGTTTATAATGTTTATTTTAATCTCTCTTGTATGTAAGTTATATCATTTATTCCTTTATAAATTTTCACTTTAATTTCATCTTCATATGTTATTTACTTTTTATTTTAATCCTTATGTTCATCAAGTTGTTACTTCATTAATAAAAGTACTATTTAAAGGATTAAATTAACCAAATTATTATTTATAAGGACAAAATTGTTGTAAAATATTTAAAAAGAATAAATTTGATACAAATGAAATTAATAAAAAGCTAAAATAGAGTTTTAATTATACACACGCATTTTGATCTTTTATCTTTATCTTTTTTATTTTTTTTCACTCCCACTTCTTTTTCTTATTCTTTCTTGCACATCCAAACGAAATCTAAATATATGCATATAAAATAAAAATGTAAGGATCCCAAAATAATTTTCGCTAGATCTCATCATATTTTTATCTTCAACAATTACCTAGTCCATTCACAAATCCTTAGTTAATTATAAGGTCATTAACAAGGAGTATTGATATAATCTTTGTAAAATTGTAAAACTTTTTCTAATAAGCGTGCTTCATAACTTAATTATTATGATAAAAAATTATAAACTTTATATAAAAAATTATAAAATTTAAATTTTATAAAAAATACAATTCATAATTTTATCAAAGATAGTATCAAAATAAGTCTTTATAATCCTTGTAATGATCTAATTAATTATTAATATTACTCACATGGATGGAACACTTTGACTTGCTCAAGTGGTTAGACTACTTTGAGTTAGTCTAAATCATCATCTATCTACCATGGGTTGTTAGGCTAGTGCTTTAATAAATAGATTTTCAATAGCTAGCTATCTTAAACTTATGATTGAAAGGTTTTAAAGACAAGTCATAACCATTGAGGTGTGCACATTTGTTAGCCATGAGTTATTAAGTTAGTGTTTTAATAAAAAAAATTTCAATTGCCAAGTGCCTCGAACTCATGATCCTTGATCACTAAAGTATACATTTACTTTGGTATACAATTGCTTTAAATTATATATAACAATTTGTATTCTCATCTAATTAATTTTTTTAAGTCTATCTTTTATTATTATTATCCAAATAAGCATTAGCATTTAAATTTTCTCTTAAGTAAATATATGTCTAGTCTTACATAAATTTAACATGAGAATTTAAACAAATAAATTTAAAACTTTTTACAAATTAATTGAATTTCACACTACTAATCCATTTTTAATAATTTTAAAATATTTATATATAATAAGATATATTAAACTTTTATCATAAATATTTATAAATATAAAAATACTTCAATTTGACTATCTAGTTTAACCGATCCAATCTTAACCTAACCATATTATTATGTCAATAACTAAATCAAGTTTTAAACAATGTAGAAAAGTTAAGGCCTGTTTGTGTTGGAGTATCATCATTGGGACCATTGTCATAAGCTAATGGAACTTGATACTTCACCTTAATATATGGAGATGAGTAAATTACACCTTTTGCTCTTTTTTATATTTCATTTCTAGAAAAAAAATTTATCTCATTTTATCTATTATTTTAAGAATACAATGAAATATTAATTATTTTTTAATTTTTTTCATAAATAAATAAGTAAATAATTATTCAATACATTTGTAATAGAAAATCTCAAAAAATTTACTTCATTGTACCTTTTTCACCATTCTTAATTATTTTAAAATTTATAATTAAAATATCGAGAGCCTTTGACCTAAATGGCACTTAATATCCTTTCAAAGTTTTGTGTCTTTCATTATATTCAAGGTTTGATCTTTAATTTTTATATATATGCATCTGATAGTTTAATCACTTATTTATTTACCAAAAATATTATGATTAATTTTTTATTAGAATAATAGTAATTTTTAAAAAAGGAAAAACTTTGGTATACTACCAATGCAATGATATACTAGTGTATAACCATATTTTACCACACATTAAGTTTACTTTTTTTCTAAAGTCAAATATACGTCATATGATAATATATAAATGATCAGATCTGATGATGAATTGACATATTACTATGTCAATAGTGTACTATAGAAATTTTCTTTTAAAAAATGTAATAAAATCTAGGGGAAAGACTATTATATACCATTGATGTAGTCATGTACTGTATATTTTATTTATGTGAATATGGAAGTTAATACAAGTAGAATAATATTTTTGAATAGTGAGAATTATGCTTTTTAGAAGAGGAAAATGAAAGATTTATTTTATATGAAAGATTACTATTTACCTGTATTTGTTATTAAAAAAACTTGAAAATAAATTAGATTTAGAGTGAGATCTATTACATAAGTAGGTTTGCAGATATATTAGGCAGTGGGTAGAAGAAAATATGTGGAATCATATTGAAGAAAAGACACATGCTCACACATTATAGATTAAACTTAAAAAGTTATATGCCCGAAAAATTGAAAATAGTAAAATATTCTTAGTAAAGTAAATAATGAGCATAAAATATTAAGATAGCACTTGGATAATAGTACATTTGAGTAAGTATCAAAGAATTATTAATTAACTTTTTGTTATGAGTATCAAATTTGAAGATTAAGTTTAAGGCTTAATGTTTCTTCATTCTTTACTAGACTTATAGGAGATATTTAGAATGCTAATATTTAATTCCACTCTAAATGGCATAATGATTATGAAAATTGCTAAAAATGGCATCTTGAATGAAAAGTTAAGAAGGAAATCATAAAGTTCTTCTTCACAGCTAAATGTTATAGTTGCTAAGTCTTAAATGATATGTAAAAGTTAAGGTACAAAGAATAGATATCAAAGTAGGAGCAAATTTAGGAAAAGATTTAAAAATGTTAAGTATCATTATTATGTAAAAAAAGATATATTAGGAAATGTTGCTAGAAGTTGAAAAAGAATAATAAAAATAAAAGTCATATAAAAAATTAAAAAGTAAAGAAGATGATTTATATTAAAATAAAGTAAATAATTTATTTGAATATGTTTATATGGATTAACATTAATTAATTTATTGAAATATTTATTTAAGTAAGTAGCTTTATGTTTTAACATTAAGCACAGAACAAATTAACTCTTAGTTCAATCTATGTGGTTCGTGATAGGTTAGATTACATATAAACCCATTTAGGTAGATACCCTAACTCACAGTCTTTTAGAGGTTAGTGGTTTCTCATCACAAGTCTGGCTATATGAAGAAAAGAGAGTTCTATATGAAAAGAAGTTACTCCTTCTGAAAATTAGGATTTGATATACCTCTTTTTCTCTTCTTTTTCTCTGAATAACTTAAAGAGTAAAATAGGTTGTACACTCTACTCACCAATCATTCAAATTAGTCATAGCTTCATCGAAGTATACATTAGGTACGTTTATAATTCAATTATGATTAATTTATATTATTTAATATTTTAGATCATATTATTGGTAGATGGTATTAGAAGGATGTTGATAATATGATTAATATTAAATATTATCTAGTTATGAGTAATTTTAATTAATTTTAGCATACTCAATATATAATAATAAATTATCATTTGTTTGGTAAATTAGCCCAATATATGTGTACTAGGTAAATGGCCTACTATTGTTTTTTTTTTCTCCTAAAGAAAGCCACATTGTGCTATACAATGGTGTAGACAAATGTATATCTTATGTGCTATGATGAAAACCACAAACAAATTGAATAGAATAGTAGCTTTTTGTAATCTTATTTAATAATTTTATATTAAAAAAAGTCAATAACCAAAAACCAATCATTTGGATATTTTCAAAATCGATGCCTGATAGGATTCACCTATGTAACCCTATAGCACCTTATGTTTTGAGTTGCATTAATAGTGTGTATTAATCCAACTTAACTACTATTATTTTTTTTCTCCTAAAGAAAGCCACATTGTGCTATAGAATGGTGTAGACAAATGTATATCTTATGTGCTATGATGAAAACCACAAACAAATTGAATAGAATAGTAGCTTTTTGTAATCTTATTTAATACTTTTATATTAAAAAAAGTCAATAACCAAAAACCAATCATTCGGATATTTTCAAAATCGATGCCTGATAGGATTCACCTATGTAACCCTATAGCACCTTATGCTTTGAGTTGCATTAATAGTGTGTATTAATCCAACTTAACTGCGAACGAAGATTTTGTTTAACATATTCAAAATGTGAACTTTAGGATAATAGCAAAATAATTATATTTTATGAATTGATATAGTTAAAAAATTAAATATGTCGCACGAAGTAACCCAAATTATCTAAAGGTTTCCTTAGCAATTGGGAAAGATAGAAAACTATGTGGAATGGATAGATATAATCATAAAGAAAATTTGTCTAAAATTGATATAGGTTTTTTGAAAAGTTTGGTTAATTACGTCAAAGGCAATGCTGTTTGGGAGAAACAAGGAGACGACATTTTTTTCCTAATTTGTCAAGACTTACTAATTTCTCCATCACTAAAAGTATTAGGACATCTTGCTTTAGGGTTTGGAAAATGTTATCCTTTTGGGAGGTCAAGGAGCATATTGCATTAATAATGGATGCACCTTATCGGTGTGACATTATTAATGTAATTTTAGGGTTTAAACTCCTTTGAATAGGCATGCGATATTTATAATGTTTCAATGTTTCTTGTATTCTATCGATATAGCTATATTGAATATATTTTTATGTAGACTCTAGTATAAGTCAAATCATATAATATATGTAATTTTATTGATGCCACTTTGTCATATAGTTATTTTTATTGATTTTGTTTAATTAGGAATCTTATATTATAATTAAGTTGTGCATGCATAATTAAAAATTTTCAATCTTGTAGCATTAGTCTCAACCTTTAAGCAATTATTTATGATAATGACTCTTAATAGAACGAACTATAATGAATGGAAAGGGTCTTTAAATATATACCTAATAATTTCTAAGAAAAATTTAGCTCTTAAAGAACCAAAGCCAGCTAATCTCTTGCTTGAGTCTAGTGCTACAGATAAGACTTATCACAAATAATAGTATGAGTTAAACCAGATTTGTTTAGTAGCGATCAAATTCACTATTAAGAAAGGGATTAGAGAGAGTATCTTAGACAAGGACACTGTTGTGGAATACATGAAAGTTGTTGAGAGAAATTTAATTCTACCCTTCTAGTTCTAGTGTGTTTTGAGTCTAATAATCTTAAGATATCTTTCAAATTTTGGTGGTTAGATTCTGGTGCAACTGTTCATATTGCAAATTCTTTGAAGGGGCTAAAAAACTAGTGAATCCTAAGTAAGAGAAAGAAAACTATCTTAGGAGTAGTAGGGAGTAAGGTTAAAGTGGAATACAAAGAATCAGTTTCCTTGTGTTTATCTTCTGGACACATTTTAAATTTGAATAATGTCATTTATGTACCATCTATGAGAAGGAATTTGATTTCTAATTTTGCTTTGGATAATTCTGATTATTCCTTTTGGCAGGGAAGTGGACAGATTGAAATTTATTATGATTCTACTATTGTTGGTACTACCACTTTACAAAATGGTTTATAGCATTTGAATTTAAATGATTGTCTTATTGTGTCTTCTAATGTACTCATTAATATTATGATTGGGTATAAACATCATAAAATGAGTGAGAATTCTTTCATTTTATAGCATCGACATTTAGGTCACATTTATGAAGAGAGATTAGAAAGATTGGTCAAGCAAGGTATGTTGTTAGATCTAGGTTTCTTGGATTTTGAGACTTGCATTGACTACATTAAAGGAAAATTTCCTACTAGAGTTAGAAACAAAAAGGCATGAAGGTCTAAAGACATCTTGGACCTAATACACACTAACATATGTGGGCTTATTACACTAATAGCTATTGGAGGTTTTAAATACTTTATTACATTTACAGATGACCATTCCAGATATAGTTGGATTGAGCTTATATGTGAAAAGTTAGAGTCTCTTAGTGTGTTCAAGAACTTAAGGTAGCAATAGAGTTAAGGACTAGTCAAGTTATAAAATGTGTCAGATCAGATAGGAGCTAAGAGTATTATGAGAGATACTGAGGTGAACAGAAATCCTAGTCCATTTGCTCTATTTCTATAGGAATATGGTATTAAAGCCCAGTATACAATGCCAAGCACACTATAATAAAATGGGATTGTAAAGATGCGTAGTCATACTCTAATGGACATGGTCAGAAGTATGATTAGCCATTCTTCATTGCCAGAATTCTTGTGAGGTGAAGCCTTAAAGATTGTGATATATATTTTGAGCCAAGTACCTAGTAAGTCAGTTTTAAAAACTTCATACGAGCCCTTTACTGGAAAGAAGCTCAATTTGAAACACTTTTGAGCATGGGGTTGTAGTGTAGAGGTGAAATCATATAATCCCTAGTTGAAGAAATTAGATTCCAGCACGATTAGTGGCTCCTTCGTTAGGTACTATATTGGATCCAGAGGTTGTAGATTTTATTATCCTACTCATATTACCAAGATTATCAAGTTCGATCAAGCATTTTATTTTAAAGATGACTTCGATAGTGGGAGTTTAGTTCCAATAGCTATAAATCTGTGTGATGAGACTACTGTTTTTCCTATACCTATTTTGACACCTTTACCCACTGGAAGTGATAATAATGAAAATCTGAATCAAATAGAAGAAAAACCTCATGTGGTAGAATTTGATGAGTCAACCAATGAATTAAAACAATCTCAAAAGAGTTTGCAGAACTATAATATCGAATGACTATATCATGTACTTACAAAAATTTGAATCAAATATTATTGATGGGATAAATCCTATATCTTTTCACCAAGCAATGTCAAGTCCTTATTCTTTTAAGTGGCAAGAGGTTATGAATGATGAAAATTTCTCTATGCATCATAATCACGTGTAGGAACTTGTTAAGTTACTAGATGGATATAAGCCAGTTGATTGTAAATGGGTTTTCAAAATTAAACGGGGCACCATTGGTGAGATTGAAAGGTATAAAACCAGACTTGTAGCTAAAGGTTACAATCAAAAGGAAGACATTAATTACACAATGATCTTCTCTCTTATGTTTACTAAGGATACTTTCAGAGTTATCATAGCTCTTGTTGCACATGACTTAGTCAGATAGTTTTGTTAATTATGCATGCACAACCTTGAATTTCATCAGATGGATATTAAGTTGCTTTCCTAAATAAGGACTTATGTGAAGAAATTTACATGACTTAGTTACATAGTTTTGTTAAACCTAAGAAAGAGCACTTAGTGTACAAACTACATAGATTTATTTATGGGCTAAAAAAAGTCTCCAAGCAGTGGTACTTGAAGTTGCATGAGTTCATTGCCTCTCTTAGTTCATTGAGAATATTTTGGATCAATGTATCTATCAAAAATTTGATGGGAGCAATTTTATAATCTTAGTGCTCTATGTTGATGATATTTTATTGGCTAGCAACTTAATCAATTTCCTAGATGAGTCAAAATGCATGTTATCATGCCTTTTTTATATAAAGGATCTTGGTGAAGCATTTTTTGTTCTTGGAATACAAATTTATCATAACAGAACTCATGGCATTTTAGGTTTGTCCCAAGCCAATAACATTGAACAAGTGCTTAAAAGATTCAAAACGAATATTTGTGCTTCTAGTCTAGTGCCTACTCAGAAAGGCGATATGTTATCTCGATCATAGTGCCTTCAAACTAACATTGAAAAGACTGATATGGATGAAATTCCTTACGCTTTTGCTATTGGCAATCTTATGTATGCACAGGTTTGCACTCATCTAAATATAGCTTTTATTATCAGTGTACTTGATAGATACTTAAGTAATCTTGGGGTGGATTATTGGAAAATGGCTAAGAAAGTAATGAGGTATCTTTAAGGTACCAAGAATCATATGTTAATTTATAAAAGATCTGATTCACTTGAGGTTGTTAGTCACTCAAATTAAGATTATGCCTCATGTATAAATGAATGTAAGTTAACATCTAGATATATCTTTATAATGTCTAAAAGAGTTATTACATGAAAAAGTGTTAAATAGACACTCATAACTATCTTAACCATGGAAGCAGAGTATATCACATGTTATGAAGCCACTTGTTAGACTATGTGGTTCAGGAAGTTGATATCTAGCATGTATTTAGTTGTTACATGAAAAAGTGTTAAATAGACACTCATAGCTATCTTAACCATGGAAGCAGAGTATATCACATGTTATAAAGTCACTTGTTAGATTGTATGGTTAAGGAAGTTGATATCTAGCATGCATTTAGTTAATTTTATATCACAACCTTTAACGATTTTTTATGATAATTCTTCTGCTGTATACTTCTCTTAAAATCACAAGAATTCTAATTATACTAAATATTTTGATGTTAAACTCCTACTCATTAGAGAGAAGATTGCTAAATCTCAAATTCACATTGAACACATCCCTAATGGAGACATGCTGGCGAATTCGTTAACTAAAGGCTTACTTGTAAGAGTATTTAAGAATCATGTAATTCATATGAGTCTTGTTAAATCTTTTGATGAAGCCTTAGTTTAATAGGAGCCTGAGATGTGCTTGTTTTATTTTGTTAATGTTTGAGATCACTTATGTAATAATTGCTCGGTTTGGATATTGAACATTGGTAATGTGTTTTATATATAATTTGTTTCCCTATTAGATTTAATAATTTTGAATTATTTCTCTTCTCAACTGTGGTCGAAAGACTAACTTGATATATTCTATCCTTTTCAAATTATGAGATATTATATTTAAATATCACTTATCTCCTTATCGGATTCGGTGATTCTATTTGATCTCATTTTCTAAATTAAGTTTATAGCTTAATGTATACTAATTGCTTAATTATTACTATTTTAAATATTTTATGTAATTAATTAATGCTATCCAAGTGGGAGATTATTATATTAAAATAAAAATAAATAATTTATTTAAATATGTTTATATGGATTAGTATAAATTAATTTATTAAAATATTTATTTAAGTAATTAATTTTATATTTTAACATTAAGCATAGAATAGATTGACTTTAGTTCAATGTATATGGTCCGTGATAGGTTGAATTATACATAAATCTATTTAGGTAAAAGCCTTAACCTACAACCCTTTAGAAATCAATGGTTTCCTATCATAAGTTTGGTCATATGAAGAAAAGAGAGTTCTATATAAAAGGGGTTACTCTTTTTGAAAATTAGGATTTGATATATTTCTTTTTCTCTTCTTCTTCTTTGAATAACCTAAGGAGTAAAGTAGGTTGCAAACTCTACTCACCAATCATCCATATTAGTCATGGCTTTATTAGAGTATACATCAGATACACTCATAATTTAATTATGATTAATTTACATTGTTTAATATTTTAGATTATATTATCAGCAGATGAAAGTAATGAAGATAGAGTTTATGCAATTGTTGGTCATTTTCTTATAGTTCTTGAAGATAATGTTATCAACCTTGCAAAGAATCAAACTAATTAGGCAATTGATAGTGATGTTTCCATCCTATATTACATGTAAAAAGGATATTTTTTTATTTTGCATTCTTAGTGATTTTAAAAATGTAAGATTGGCTGATGAAGGTACAATAAAGTGTGTTGGTATTAAAGATGTCATTCTGAAAACATCTAATTGAACAAAATTAACCTTTAAACGTGTAAAACATGTTCAAGGTGTTTAATTGAACTTATTATCTCTAGGAAAACTTTGTGATAAAGGTTATGATAATTTCTTCTCATGTAATTAATGGAAGTTTACTAAAGGTTCTATAGTTGTGGCTAAAGCTTCAAAGTTTACTAAATGTATTATGTGTAATGCAGAGTTTACATTTACAAGAATGTGATCATTGTCTAGCTGAAAAATAGCACAAAGTAACTTTTAAGAGTCATATACCTTCAAGAAAATCAAAGATACTTGAATTAGTGTATTTTAATATGTGTTCTTTTATAAATATAAGGACATTTGGCAATTCTTTTTATTTTTTTATCTTCGTTAATGATCACTTAAGAAATATGTGGGCATGCACATTAAAGACAAAAGACTTAGTGTTTAGGGTTTTCAAATAATTTTAGGTTTTAGTTGAAAAAGAAATAGGAAAAAAGTTGAAATGCACATATACTGACATTGGAAGTGAATATTTAAGAACTTTTAATGCTTATTACAAAGAATAAGGCATTAGATATTAGAAAATACTACCAAAGACTTCTTAATTAAATGGTTTAGCTAAAAGGATGAATGGAATATTGGTTAAAAGAGTTAGATGTTTACTTTCATATGTTGAATTGCTAAAAAAATTTTAGGCTAAGGCTTTAAATATAGTTATGCATGTTTTTAATTGCTTACCAGAGTTTCTTTGTAGTTTAAAATGCCAATAAAAGGTTTGGTCAAATAAAAATGTTTCTTATAACCATTTATGAGTTTTTGCATGAAAAGCATTTGTGTATATTCTCAAAGATGAGAGATTCAAGCTTGATGTAAAGATAAAGTAATGTGTATTTCTAGGTTATGATGAAAATGAATTTAAGTATATATTATATGATCTTATTATGAAGAAATTAATAAAAAATAGAGATGTTTATTTATAAGAGACCAAATATTGAAAGATATTAATAAGAAAAATGTGGTGATGCCTCAACATAGTGAACCATCACCTAATAGTCCAAAAGAGGATGAAGATAAAGTTTAGAATTTTAAGCATAATGTAGTTGATATAGATGACTTTACATAAAATAAGAATATATATGATAAATAACTAACATTAAAGGCTCTGGTTGTTGTACTAAGAAGATCTAACAAAATTGGACAACCTTTACAAGATATACTAAAAATGAGTTCATTTTTTTAATTACTATAGAAGAGTCAAAATGTTATGATAAGGCCATAGAAAATGAATATAAAAGTAAGTGTATTAAAGCTATATAAAATAAAATGAAATCTTTACAAAAAAATCACACCTACGAGTTAATAAAATTACTAAAAAGTATAAAAGCTTTGAAAAATAAATGGATGTATAGAATAAAGAATGAAGAAGATAGTCTTAGGTCTCAATATAAAGCAAGATTAGTTATGAAGGGATTCGGTCAAAGAAGAAGAATTGATTTTAGTGAAATTTTTTCTTCTATTATGAAAATATCTTTTATTCCTATAGTACTTGGTTTAGCAATTATCCTTAATTTGAAAGTTGAGCAAATGGATGTAAAGATAACTTTTTTTTATGGTGATTTAAAAGAAGAGATTTATAAAGAGCAGTCAGAGGGTTTTCAATTGAAAGAAAAAAATTATATATGTAGATTGAGGATAAGTCTTTATAGGTTAGAGTAAGCTCCTAAACAATGGTACAAAAAGTTTAAGTCAGTTATAGGAGGAGCAAAGTTACTGGAAGATAACCTCTAATTATTATGTATTTTTTTAAAAAATTATCTAATAATGATTTTATTATTCTTTTGCTCTATATTGATGATATTTTAATTGTTAACAAAAATGCTATAAAAATTGTTGAATTGAAAAAACTTAGGGATGTAAAATAGGCTTGGAGCTTGTTGACTTTGCAAACTAATCACAAGTAGCTTATATATAGCTTGTTTATCATGTAGGTTATTCGTATAGTTACAGGCTTTTGCAGGTAAACTTATGGGTATTAACAAAACCTAGTTTTTTTTTAAATATTAAAAAAATTTAATCTAATTTACTCCAATGTCCAATGATTTAATATAATTTTTTTAACTTTACTTAGCTAACTCATTATACAAAATAAAAAATTAATTGACCAATTATAATTTATAAAAAAATAATTTTTTATTATAATTTAATTTAATATTCCCTTGAAAGTTTTGTACTATCTATTATATTTAGGATTTGATTTTCAATTTTTATATGTATATGTGTGTCTAATGGTAAGATCACTTTTATTTAAAAAAAAAGGCGGTTTACTTGTGACCTTAACTAAAATTGCTTATAAAAAAGTGTGGGCTAAACATGTAAGCCCGTACCAATTCAAGCTCACACAAGCTTGACTCGTTTAATCTGCTCCATCCTATTTTACACCCTTAAAAAAATAATTGAGTAAGTATTTTACCATAAAAGATTTAAGTTTGGCAAAATAGATTTTAAGTATGTTGATTATTAGAGATATATATGCAAGAAAGTTTTATTTGTTACAAGAGAAATACATCAAAAAGGCACTTAAGAGATTTGGTATGAAAAATGTCAAAACTATTTCTAGTCTTCTTATTACTCAATTTAAATTGAGTACTAAGCAATATCCAACTTTGGATAAAGAACAATAAGATATGGAAAAAGTTTTTTATGCCTTAACATAAAAAGTTTAATGTATGCCATAGTATGTACTATACTTGACATTACTTATTTTGTTAGTACAACAAGTTATTTTCTCTCAATTACAGGTAAAGAATAATCGAATGCTGTAAAATGGATTATAAAATACCTTTGAGGTATTACTAATTTGAGATTATGTTTTGCAGATAAAAAGTCCTTACTATTTGGTTTTACTAATATAGACTTAGCTAGAGATATTGATTTTAGTAAGTCTACTTTTGGTTATTTAATCAAGTTTGCAAGGAGAGTTGTGGCAAGACAATTTAGATTGTAGAAATATATTGCTCTTTCAACAACAAAGATAGAATTTATTGCAGCAACCAAAGTATATAAAGAGTTATTGTAGATGATAAAGTTTCTTTAAGAACTTGGACTTAAACAAGATTTTTATATTTTGCATCGTGACAATCAAAGTGCAATACACCTTAGTAAGAATTTTACTTTCCATGCAATGTTAAAATATATTGATATTTGTTACCATTGGATATGAGATGTTTTAAGCAATAAGTTATTGAAGCTTGAAAAAGTTCATATAAAAGATAATGGTACTAAAATGTTGACTAAATTTTTAACAAAGGAAAAACTTGAAACATATTGTTCAATGATTAGAATGATAGTATTCTCCATTTAATTAGAAAAGGGAGATTTATTGGTGGGTTTCTTCTAAGTGGACCTATAATATCCTTTATATTTGTTATTTAGTATAAATAATAAAAAATAAAAAATTTAAAAGGCCTAAGGGTGTCATGTAAAAAGCCCTATTGGTTTACTTTAGTGTTCTTGTTAAAAGCCAAAATTGGCTTATCTGATGGTTTTAGATTTTCATAAACTTTAAAGGCTTTGGATAATGTGCATAGTAATATATATGTGGCCTTGTGAATAAGAGAAATAAGTTAGGCTTGTGACACACTTTCGATTTTGTGTGACGAAGTCTAGCTTTGTGAGGAAATTGGAAGAAACTAGAAGTTGTTTCATCTAGCTTGCAAAATAGTGTAAGGAGAAGAAAGGGATTTTGCCAAACTATACTAGAAGGTTTATCACCACATTTACTTAAATTTATACTAGATTTGGATATATTATTTTTGGTAATTTAGGCAGTGTAGTAAATATTTTTTTGTTGTAATTATTCTATATAAGTATTGATGATGCCACATATACTGACTCTGAGACATTCCCAAATGATTTTTGATACGTTTCTTCATATTTTTGCATTTGTTGACAGTGAGGAAGAGAAGTTAACCTTGTTTGTTGCTAGAGCCAACATAGATGCTTTAAGTATGGGGTTTTTAGTATGAATATAAGTCATATTAAGTACCAGGCAGAATGTACGAGGTCCTACTTAAATATGCTGGCAATGAATGCATCTGGATCCATTGTAAGCCACAGCTCCTGAACATTGCTTTGCTCGGTATAGCAGTAAGAAGATGAAAGAGTGACTGAGAGGATACTACTTGGGTGTAGATGAAGGGTGGCGAGAGAGTTGTGTAAGTTACCTTATGAACTTAAAGATAAGCTAAGAGACGAACGTTGTATTTTGAGTGACTGAGAGGCTACTGTTTGGTCTTAAATTGTTTGCTTCTAAAATTTTTGAATAAATTAGATCCAAGAGTAACAAATTGACATCTGCTATAGTATTTTGAGTCAATAATAAATGTTAATTTCTTCTTGAGATTTAATTTAATATTTTGAGTTAATAAAGTCAGAAAAAAAAGTTAGATTTCAGCTTTATATGACTTACAGTCAAAGTTGTGGATAAAGAGGAATATTACCCTATCTCAATTTTGCAAGATGTAAAAGATCCTCCTTCTTTTGATGACTTATTGCTTTTGTTCACAATTCATTTAATATCCAGAGATTTGTATTTGAGTTCAATCTTCTCCCAGTTAGAATTTTGGGTTTACTTCTTTACTATTCTTTTTTGTTACCGTGTTCTTTAATCTAGTAGTCGAAAAAGCTTTAAAAAACAAAAAAAAAAGAAACTATTTTCATTCAAATCCAACTTTTTTTTGTTTATTTTTGTAGAAGCCTAGTTCCTTTTATTTTATAATTTAGTTCACTCTATAACCAAACAAAGAGGAAAAAAAATCAGTTATTTTTCAGCTTTGGATGATTTATGTCAAAATTGAAGACAAAGAAGAGGCATATTGCATCTCTGTCTAAACAGTTAAGAGACTTTCCTTCTCTTGATGACTTACTGTTAAAATTGTTTACAATTCATTTTCACATTCTATTGTCATATCACAATCTAGTACTATTTTTGTTTGCATGCAGTTCATTTAATATCCTGTTTCACAGCAAGAACTTGTTGTATTATTCTTCTTTACTCTTATATTCTTTGGCCTTGTTTAGCAATTAGCTGATAGCTGCAGCTAATAGCTAATTCAATTAGCTGTTAGTTGATAGCTGATTGTATTAGCTGATCGTATTAGTTGGTTGACTAAGAATGTTTGATAAAATTAGTTGTTTGTAATTAGCTGTTTATTGTAAAATGACATAAAAGGGTATTAGTATATTTTATGAATTATTTAAGTATTCTTTTATTTTAATATTTTAGATCATATATGTTATTTAATAGATTAAATTTTCTTATAAAGAATATAGTATTATAAATTATAATATATTAAATATTCCTTCAAAATTAAACTAATATAATTTTTATATTAAATAAATTTACTAATAAAAATTAGTAACTATAATTGTTCAATTTTTATGAGAAAATAAATATTGTAATTTTATATGTTGATAGTGGAAGAAATGAAATTTAATAAATTAATATTCTTCATGGATAGGAGTCAATTGAATAATAAATTATTAATCATAAAATATATTACAAAATTGAAAAGTATCAATTAATATAAAATTTTAACAATAAATCCATTTTAGATTAAAAGGTACTCAACACCATTTAATACAAATGTTCATAACATCTTAAGATGACCGTTTAGTTGGTCTATCTGCCATCAAACTAGAAGCAATTGTGTCTCAAATAGTTGTCATCTGTCCACTTCTCATTTCTCCAACAACATCGTGTGAAGCACTATCCACAACATCTAGAAATATCTAAGGAGGTATAAAATTAGGATCTCGATCTATGATTGTGAAAGCTGGGTCACCAAGCTTATTTCTTCTAATATAATTATACAATGCAAAAGCTGCATAAATAATTCTATTATGATCTATTATTGAATATTTGGGCATTTTTTGTAATATCCTCCATTGAGCCTTAAGAACACCAAAAACCTTTTCAATGCAATTTCTCAAAGATGAATGAACTCGATTGAAAACTTCTCGAGATCCTCTTGTAATATTGATCCCTAATATTGAATTACTATTATTATATTAGTTTTGTGCAATTTAGTCATTAGAATTTTGTAATAAAATGGTATACTCCAAAATATGAAAGTAAAATGGCAAAGAGAACCTGGGATGATTTTGAGCATTTGTCATTAAGTAGAAGAATAGAAATAACGAAAAGGGGAATTTATGACCATATTTCTGTCAACTTCATGGGATTTTTTTCAAATGGGTAAATAACAATGTTCTTCTGCTGTCCTAAATCTTAAATTAAAATGACCAACAAAGGAAAAAAGAAACATTGCTGGACACAAAACAACATCAGAATTTTTTCTTTTGAGTGGTGAATTCACTTACCATAAATACTTAAGAACCTTAAATGAAACATAAGATACAACAGAAAACTTAAGACACCAAATACCACTTGCACCATATTGGCTCTCCACCAAATTGCACCAGATTTCATACATTACAGTTCCAAAATAACACAATCACACAATCAGATTTAGCACCTCACCACCTACCAGTCTTGATTCTTCAAAAATCAAGAGAGGAAATCAGTTCAATGGTGTTTCTAATGACTACAACAGCAAGAAATGCAAAGATACAGAGCCACAAGCTGAGAGTCAGCCAGCCAATAGCCGATGAGATAACGAACAGAACCAGAACCGAAGCGATGCTTCCAAGGACAAGGACGGTGGCGATTAAGCTTCTAATTTCAGTATTCAGTTGAAGCACGATGGCCAAAACAAACACCAATAAGTCAACAAGCTGGGCCAAAACAGTAGCCATGATAAACCCATTATGCTTTACCAGCAAAGCATTCCTAGTATCTGTCGCCTTCACTGTCAGGATTGAAAACACCAACATCATGAATTTCACGAAGGCCTTTGACAATTCCTTCAACATTGTGGACAATTCCTCGTTGCATTCATTACAAGAAAAACAGAGCATCAAGAAATGCAGGATATAGAAAAACATTGTATGATTATGAATTTGAGATGTTACAGAGAAGACATCAAGAAAAGTCTTCAGGCATTATGTGGAGGGTACTTGGTACTCAGTCCGGTGGCTTCTCCTTTGATTCTGTTCTGGCAGCGTCTTAATGTAGTTTAGCGGCTTCTCCTTCGGTGGCAATCCAGCAGGCGTTCAACAATGCTCTTAGCCCTAGAGTTGATCGAAGGAAAATGTGAAAAAAAAAATGCAGTAGCTGAAGGCATTTTTACAAGGGGCAAGGTGGGAAATATGAAAAATATTTAAGGGCAATTCAGGTACTTAGAAATAGAAATAATTCAGCTGCACCCAAAACGCTCCCTCCTCCAGCTTTTAGAAAAATAGCTTTTTGATTGCAAAAAGTTATTGCAATCAGCTGTTCACCAAACAACTTATTAGAAGAAAAGCTAAGTCAACAAGCTATTTTAGGTCAAACCAGCTAAAAGTTGTTTGAAAAGCTGTTTACCAAACGGTTCCTTTAATTTAGTGACAAAAATAAAGGGAAAAAATTACTTGATTTCTTTTGATTTTCAAATCCATCTTTTTTGTTGTTTATTTTGCATAGTTTTCTTCATTTTGTGATTAGTTCACTCTGCAATCCGAATCTAATCCTGCAAACCGCATAGCAGCTTCATCTCTTTCTTTGATCAAAGGTTTATGTATTTCGTCTCCATGAGTTAATAAGTATTAAATATAAAATTTGGGTGCATTGCCTTATTATCATAGGTATACTATTTCGAATCAATCTGTACCGTTAGAAAATCTGACTGACACTGGAAATTGAATTTTTCTAGCGCCAAGGTATGTCTGATATCTTAATTGGTGGTTGTTTACAAGTGTGCTACCTAAGTATTTTAGCTCAGAGTGGCTGGTGGCTCAGTTTCGTTTGGATGGAGGTTTGTAATATATTGTTGCCTTTGGTCAATGGAATAACTCCTCACAATTATCTGTGGCAAAGAACAAGAAGGAAGGAAGGGTGTTTTGGTTTCCATTTGTTTTCTAGGAGAAGCAATTAGAAAGCAGCCTTAGCTCAACCAGATTTCTCTATACTAGGTAATTTTAGCTCATGATCGTAACATTTGTTTCTGTGTTTTTCCCCCCTGCTTAAAACCAACCAAAGTTTGGTTCTTTGTGCTTTATACGATAAAAATGAATAAAGGTTTAAGCAGTTTGATTATGATTCACTCCTTATTCTTGAAAGTTTGTGCCATTGGATGATTGAGTGGTGATTTAGGCTTCTATTTTAATGGCCGCAGAGCATGTATTTTTGGTTTAAGTAATAGAGCAGTGAAAGGGTCAAACCAAATAGCTGAAGGGGCTTTTTATTAAAGCTGCATCCAATCAGTGACACCAATTTAATAAGAATAGAGATTTGTTTAAGATTTTAAAAAGGAAATTCCGAAGTTTGTTTTTCTTTCATTAAGTTATTAATTTAATTTAGAAAATTATCTTTTCTATGTTGTTTTCGATAACATTGAGAAAAGTTTGTGATAAAGGTTCAAAGAGTTAGTACCTCCCACTGCTACAAAAAGTTAATATCCACTTGACCTGTCAAAACGGGCTAATCCAATTCAACCAGACAAACTCAACAGGCAAAAATTGTACGTTGGGTCAGTCTTAGGCCGGACTACTTTTTCACCAAATCGGGTTGCTACAGTATCAGTTCCAATTTCAATTCCAGTCTTAAGTCGATATTTACCAAGCGAATTTTTATAACCCATTACATTTTATTATTATTATTATCATATTAATTTTTTATTTATTATTAATTTTATATTATTAATTAATTAAAATCTATTATTATTTATTAAATATAATTATATATTATTATTATGACTTAAAATTTTATTATATATATCAATGAGTCATATATATTATATATAAAAATAAATACATATTATTAAATATATATTTAATAAAATAAATATATATTATTAAAATTTAATAAATGTGTGAATTTGCATTTAATAATTTATATATTTAATAAAATAATTTAAATTTTATATTGAATAAGAATTTTATATTATATATTTATTTTATTAAATAAAATAAATATATATTATTAAATATATATTGATCAAGGCCAAAGTATTATATAAAAATAAATATATTATATAAATATTAATATAAAATTTATTTTATTATATATAAATATATAATATATAATAATATATATATTTTATTTAATAAAATAAATAAATATTTTTAAATATATATTGATCAATGTTAAAGTATTATATAAAAATAAATATATTTGATAATTTATAAATAATCAAATATATATAAATAATTATTTATATAAGATATTAATAAAAATAATTATAATAATTTTTATATAATAATAAAAATAGATAATAATATATTATATTATATATATGTATATAGTATATTTAAAATTAATACCAAAATTATTTATTTAAAATTTTCAAATAATTGAAAATTTTAATATTAAAGTATTAATTTAAATTTTAATATAATTATTTATTTTGATAAATTTATATAATATATATTTACAATATTAAATATATAAATTTTTTAATTTTAATATTAAAAATTATTTAATATTGTTTATATATATAATTTTAATATTATATATATTAAAGTTTAATTTTAATATACCAAAACTATTATTTTAATATCTATATAAAAATTAAATATATTTAAAATTAATACCAAAATTATTTATTTAAAATTTTTAAATAATTCAAAATTTTAATATTAAAGTATTAATTTGAAATTTAATATAATTATTTATTTTGATAAATTTATATAATATATATTAACAATATTGAATATATAAATTTATTAATTTTAATGTTAAAAATTATTTAATATTGCTCATATATATAATTTTAATATTATATGTATTAAATTTTAATTTTAATATATTAAAATTATTATTTTAATATCTATATAAAAATTAAATATATAATAATAAATTTATTTTTTATTATTTACTACTATTACCAGGATAATATGTTAACCCAATAACCCGATGGGTCAACACTTATCAGTCCTAGTCTCTTACCTAATTGGGTTAATCAGTCTCAGTCCCTTATTAGGTCGAGCCACTGTTATCATTTTCCGTGCCCGTGCCAATGTCAGTGCTAGTCCCAAACTAGGTAAAATTATACCAATTCCAAACTAACCCGTTAAACCCAACTCATTTTGACACCTCTAATATCCACAAGTTATAAAGAGCTTTGGATGTGATTAAAAATCAGAATGAACTTATCATTAATGCTTTAGAGATGCCATTTCTGTTTGGGTGGTATATCTTTGTTCTTTTACATGGCTCTTCTGATTGGTTCTATGAGTATTTCAGCTTCTTCTGTGTTCTATTTCACGAATATTTCGTTTATTGTAACGATATTTTGGAATTTGTAATGTCACTAATTGTATTCAAATGTCTTTACTCTATCCTATAGGTTTCTGTTGATTTTGAACAGAGTAAGCCTGAGCTCACATACACAAACTATGCTTTTAGTGCTATATCTCTTTACTAGCTTCTCTCAAGTGTTGCGCAAAATTCTAAGGTGCAAGGCATATTTGTGAGTTACTTTTGTATATTATAATTTTTTTATCAAACCAAAATTGGAAGGGGGGGGGGGGAGTAGTTAGTTGATTGTATTAATGGATTTTCAAGTTTTGTAAACTTACATTTCTAGATATGCCGGTTGCATAGAGAAATGCTGGCTTGTTAGGGCTTTCAGTATGATTTCGCGAAGAAGGATCAAAATAAAAAAAGTTTTGGGTCCAAGTATGTCGGATCCTTTTGGGTTCAGGTCCATGTTGGATCTCCAAGCTTGGGTCCATAATTGGGTCCAGGTCAAGCAAACTCAGACCCAGCTCATTGTCATTTCTTTTAATCACTTTGAAATTTGTGATTGAAATGATAGAGTAAATTTTGATTAGAATAAAGGAAGTTTTAAAATGTATAATAAAATCAAATACAATGAACTAATTTTCTTAATTTTATGGGATAGAAGTTGACGGAGAGAAGGAGTATAAAATACATAATGAAACAAACAGAAGCCTTTGTGTAAAGAACGGTATGTGAAATCTGAAGAATCCCATTTTCCTCCGGACAGAGCCCGTGTAGAAAAAAGAGGGGTGAAGAGTGGTAGGAGGAAATTTTTGGTCTGTTTGGTCTTCTGAGTACAGTAAGTGATTAGATTGGTCGTCGATTCGTTTCCAGCAAAAATGGTTCGTGGTGATGACCTGTTACCTTGCCACTGCTGGAGTGGAAATCCTTGCCGGTTTGTGGTGGATGTACAGCCGGTAAGAAATTCAGTAAGGTAATTGTAATACATAGTATTGTGGGGGAAGCATTTTTGTGACTTGTTTGGATCCAATCGATGTATTGTACCTCTGTTGGGATTAGGGTTTGGCTTTGCTGTATCCATTTGTTTTGGATTTTGGTTCATTCACTTGTATGTCTGGCTTTTGGGTTTGAGTTCATGGGTCATTGAGTAATCATCATCTTAATTTTGGTGGAATTGATTTGGGCTAAATTGTCAGTCAAAGGGTGATATGGATACTATGACCAGAAGCTGGGCATTTACTAAGTTGGTGTTGTTAGTGTTGTCATGCATTATGAATCTACTAGGGGTTTAAAATAGAGAGCGAAGCTGAGTTGCTAAGATTTAATGGTGGTTTTGGTTTTTCTGTGAATTTAGCTTGTTCTTTCACTGCAAGCACAATTTGTTTTAGTGAAATAGTTTCTTTAGTTTGAAACTTCGGTATTATAGGTTAGATCTTAGTACCAAATAGTTTGATAAGTGGATTGAAGATTGACTGCAATGGTCAGGTTGTAATTTGAAGCCGGACAATGGAAAACATTTGGTTTTTGGTTGAGTTTGCAAGGTTAGAGTACCAGTAGTAATAATCGTGGTCTCTCTGGAGTGTGTATTCAGCCGACATAGTAAGAATTGATGCTTGTGTATCATAAAGACAATATTATAAAATGATATGTATTCATGAAATTGCTATACATTTATCATGATTTGTCCATATGGAATGGTACAAGGTGTATATTAATATCCCTTAATCCTTTTTTTGGGTTAAGTAATGTGTAGAATGCAGAATAGAGCAATTTCACGGGAAAGAGAGAGTGCACCAGTTGATTATAAGTCAAATGATGCAATGCATGCTGTAAATCCTGATAGTTTTTCCTTAGTATTCTATAATGCTGATTTAGGTTTTGGTTTTTTATATTGTCAGATTCACACTTCCAATGCAGCGATCAAGGTCTATCTTGTTTTGGAAACATTACACCCAATTGCAAACATCTCTGGGTTCAGATGATGCATGATTTTACTCGGATGAACAACAGTTGAAGAAAGTGAACTAAAACTGTCATTAAACTTTCGAGTTCTATTCTTTTACAAATACAAACAATATACCTGGATAAGTGAGACCAGGTTGTGATACATCATCCAACAACAGATCTCAGATAAACCAATCCATTTGGGCCTTTGACCTTTTTGGCCTCATCTGAAGAACTACAATTGCCTGAAGTGCCAACTTGAAGTGGTTGCCTGCCTGAAAAGCTAGAGCAAAGCAGACCCCAAACCTGCAATTTTCATAGTCAGCTCAACCAAAGCAGTGCACTCCATCAGTTTGCTTATCCTTTTCAGTCAATTTTCCCCCTGCCACTCTAATCATATTTAAGATTTAGAACAGAGGGAAAAAAAGGAGGACCCATGCGGGAAAGTAGAGCAAAATTCAGAATTTGTTGCTTAAGCCTATTGTTGAGACATTTTCCGTAGAAGATTCCTTACAGGTAGTGATGGCTTATAGTATTCAGAAGTTGCTCTTCAGTAGAAGGCATTGTAGAACCCAAAAAATTGGAGCTTTGTACTTGACTTCATTGCTGTATCACTGCCCGGAAGAAGCCCATCAAGCTGTATTATCTTCACAGCAGTATGAGCAGGTAATTCTGAAGATAACAAAATTGACCCAGGTGCTAAAAACTGTGGATTCCATCAACGGGAGACTTGTTGATGTCAGCACAAATTCAACCATTGTTGATAATGATGTTCAACATAAAATGCTCACCTTGAAGTCACTTGTCAGGGCCTTCATCGGGTCACCATCAGTTCAACAAAGAGTGAAGAGTGTTCTGGCCTCTTCCACGGTTATACAGAATGATTCTTTTGCACCTTTTAGTAAAGCTAATGAAAGACAGCCTATGGTTATTGATTCACTCACCAAAGTTAGCAACTTTTTGAACGTTACTGCACAACAACGTAAGTTGGTGCGTGTGACAGTGTCCCCACAAGTCACCCAGCACCGTATGTGGACGGGTGCACTAGAGGAAGTTCTGAACGAACTGAAATGTGATTTGGATTCTTTGATTGGTCGGGGCTTAGCCAAAGATACTAAAATGAGTCAGCAAATTATTTATAGCTGTTTGAAGTTTCTGACTGAAACTGCCAATTCTTGTGATTCCACTTCATGGATGAAGATTGGACCTTCTAAAAATGTTGATTCTTCTGATCCCAAGAAATGGGAAGATTTGCTCGAGATGTTTAACGATTTAATTCAATATTTGAGAAGTGAAACGGTGTTAAATTTGCGGCATGTAGATAAGCTTGAAGTCATGAAGGAGGGACTTTCTCAAATCAAGGATGTTCTAGTTGACAACAGGATTGGACATAAAGAAAGTCGGCATCAAGAAAGCTTGGTGCAGAAGAAGCTTGCTAAGACATTGGGTCACTCATCTAGGTGCTTATTTACTTTATTGTTATACTACCTTTATAGTACGGTCACTGATGTTGAAGTAGATGTATCTGGGGGGATTTGTGAAGTTGATGGTGGCAATAGGTTTTGCTTGTACATGGGAAGAATTTTGACATCAGATAATGAGAAGATGGTTGGGCGTGGCGTGAAGCAGTTGGATCGGGTGCTTGGGCTATTCAAGTTTGTGTGGGAAACTGCGGGGATTAAGGGGCATTTGGAACTGCAAGGCCATTTATGGTGTGCTGGAGCAAACACTAGGATGCTTAAGTATAGAGGAAACAAGTATTTCGTGCATGGGATTTACCCTTAGTATTCCCTTGCCGTGGCTATCTTCCCAGACACATTTGTTTTTCTATGTTTTTTCCCTTTTAATGGATAAACTAATCTGTGGCTTTATCAACTACTATGGGCTCTTGATTAATATATTTCTAAAAATAATTGATTATTGTGATTGATTTTGGGATAATTAATTATATATAATCTGTTTCATTTTTGGTAATTAGTTAATAATTGATTATATATTATTTATTTTTTGTTTGGATAATATACAAAATGACTATTTTAGTATTAAATTATTAAAAAGGACAATAAGATGTATATGATTACATCAAAATCACTAATTATCTAATGTTTTTGATATTATTGTTTGTAAAATAATATGTATTTAATATATGTAGATAGTTCAAATGAAGTATATGTTATCTAATTTATATAATAATATATTGATATATATTCTCACTTATTCAAAGTATTTATATTTGTTCGATACTTAATAACTTCAAAATTTTATATAATTAAATTACGAAATCATGAAATTTATTTGTGAATTTAAAATTAAAATGAAGTTAGTAATGATATAAATTTTATAAAAAAAGACAATGAAGGTAAAAGAATAAATAGATGAGGATAGTATGGGTATAAAATTTAAATTAAGTTTTCTTTTCTATAATAGTGTATTTTCTAATTGGGATTATTATTTATAATTAATTATAGAATATATATATTTATAATAAGAGTGAATTATTGAAAATTTTAAAAATGTAATTGAATATCTTTCAAAAAGTAATAATCAATTGTTTGATTTCTAATGATTTTTATTCACTATAATTATAACAATTATCCAATTTCTAATAACTAGGTCAATTAAAATTTAACAATGTTTATCAATGTACTGGATTATACATAATTGCCTGAAAACCTTTACCAATTATATATATATATATATATATATATATATATATATATATATATATATATATATATATATATATATATATATATATATATAATTGGCCACATCTATCTGACATTATAATGATACACTAAATTTCCAACCATAAACAAATTGTGATTGGCGACACATACACATAGAGGACAGTCCTTTCTTTCTAATCACAGATTGGCAACACAGATAATCATCCTAATGGTATATTCAGATTAGAGTGAGCATGCAATTTAGATGCTACGTACCGGAAAAGAAAAAAAAATAAAACTTTATTCCATTCAATAATATATGAGAGAACCTGCGCCACAAGTAAGCAAAGTTTGCCATTAAAGAATAAGAAAATTCTGATCTTCTTGCATAAGTATCGTATCATTCAGAAGCAAGTGGAAGCTGGAAAGGCAGAAACCCAACTTTGGCAAAAAGAAAAACAAAGCGATGAAAAGGCCAAATCGGTTGTTCCATTTTATTATAAAGACTAAACCCTTGATATTAAATTTTTACCAATTTTATTTCTAATTAAAAATTTATATTAAATTAATTTTTATAAAATTAAAAATTCTTAAATTTTAATCATTTCATATATATATATATATAAGATAAAATATTATTTTACTGGAAACGAGATTGATTAGAAATCGATAAATTAAAAATAAATTTGTAGTCCATTATAAAATACTTGTCATTCTGGATTTCTTAGGTCGTCCATACCATCAAAACTGCATGAATTCAAAGTCGGTCGCTCGCTTTCTTGTCATCCAATTAAAAACCGAAAAAGATGCCGCCCGCCATTCAGGGACGACGTGGTCATTGATTATTGAGCAAGATGATACGAGGGTAATAACGTCATTTCTCTGTACCCCCCACACCGTTTAAAACTAACGCCCACCATTATTCTACCGGTTGAATCGACGGGCCTCGAAACTATTAGCGCCTCTCTTTGCACCGCCCATCGCAAAACCCATTTCCCAGTCCGGCGGTTCCGTTAGCTATTTTATCCTTATAACTGTTTATCTTGTTCTGCAAGCATACCAAGTTCGCGTTACACTAACAAGTGCTTAAATATATGCTCGCACGGATTTTGTCTGTTTCTGTTCTATCTGCTTCTGGTTTCCTTCTTACACAGATTGTATGCTAATGTGCTTTTGCGCTTATAGGATACAATTTGATTGATTCCTTCTTTCCTTTGTTTTCATTTAGATTGTTTCCACGACGTCTAGATTTCTAGACTATTCATTCATTGATATCGTTTATGTTCTCGAAAATTCTGGTTCCGAGACGGAGGTCGATAGTTCATACAAGTATGCTTAGTTCATTAAGAATTCTTTAATCTCTTCTGGATTTATTATAACTTTGCATACAATTTATATACTTGGGTTTCTGTTGTTCGTTCTTTGCATTGTAGTAGTATCTCTGTAGCTTCCCTTCACGTTTATAACTGCTCTTGTTATTTCGGAATTATGGAACGTAGAACCGGTAGACACGGGTCTGTAGCGATGGTGGGAAGGGGTGAGGCTGCAGATGGGCTTGGGATTTCTAACGATTCAATCAAGCGAGGGTCAGATGGGTATTCAAAACATATCAGCATTGAGAAGTCGGTGTTGGAAACCGGCAGCAACGAAGAATCAACGCTTTCCGATTGTGAAAGTGGTGTTAGTGGAAAAAGTTGTCTGCCGCACCGACTGTTCGATGAAGGTTGTGTGAGACTTGAAGAAGGGGACAGAGTGCATGGCCTTATTCAGAGAAGGTTCATTATGGGTTTAGGCTCGCTTGGGGCGCAAACTGAGGTCGTGGCAATTCACAGAAATGCTTCTTCTAGTGCTATGGCCCAAGCGCGGGCTCAATCATTTCAGATTTTTATGAAGGCAATGGAGAAGATGCGTGATGGTATTGCTAACGTCAGATATGCTTGGTATGGGACTTCTGGTAAGGAAGAGATAGAAGAGATCATTTCGGATGGTTTTGGTCACTGTGGGAAGTCTCAGAAGAATGGACTTTATGGTTGCGGATTATATCTCTCTCCAGATGATTCTCCTCTTGATAGGTATGCGATAAATTTTCTGCTATTCTGTAGTGTGCATTTCTTTAGTTGGAGATTGGATTTGTTGTTACTTATTTATTTGGTATTCATGCTCTTATGTTGTCTGCGTTTGTTTCCAGTGTAAAAAGCTCTTTTGCTGACAGAGACGGTGTGAGGCATCTGTTATTGTGTCGTGTTATTTTGGGGAGAGCTGAGGTTGTGCATCCTGGTTCTGAGCAATGTCATCCAAGTAGTGAAGATTATGATTCAGGAGTGGACAATCTTTCTGCTCCTAAGAAATATATTGTTTGGTGTGCTCGGATGAACACTCATATCTTGCCGGAGTATATCATAAGTTTCAAAGCTACTTGCTTGAAAGGTATGGAATGTTCTCTGTTTCTGGGCCTGTATTGGTGTTTCTGCGTTTTTAAGAACGTATTTAAATCTATGCGAATCTTTGATTTTGTAGGGAATTTGACCAATGAAGGACGGTTGAGAATACCATCTTCACCTTGGATGCCATTTCCAACTCTAATATCTGTGCTTTCAAAGGTTTTGCCTCCACCTGCAATAGCCGTGGTCTCCAAGTACCATAAAGATCACAGAGTAAGTGTTTCTGAATTGCATCTGGTATTTGACATTGTTATTCATTTTTCTTTACCAATAATCATCATTGAAACTCGATACCATCTCATTTATTGAACTTCCTCTTTCCTATAGGAAAAGAAGATTTCACGACATGAACTGATTCAAAAAGTGAGACAAATGGCAGGAGACAAGTTGTTGATTTCAGTCATTAAATCCTACAGAGCCAAGGTATGATTACTTTGATGATTATCATTACTTCTTGCACTCTTGCTGGTCCTCCAAGTGCCTACATCAAATGGTTGAATTTTACGTTATTAGATGTTATGTAGGCATTTATGTATATTATACAATTTGGAAGTTTAATTAACTTAATTCTATACAAAAATTACATAATTTGTAAATGAATTCAAACCTAGTTCAAAACACTACAAGAGATCTCACAATGTGTCGATCGATTAGGAATGTTGAGCCCTCATTCATGGTGATTGCTCTCCATTTTTCTATGTACTTGGGAAACATTATAGACTAAAAATTATGCAAGTTGGGGAATTGATAGCATAGAAGTACAGTTTTCCTGGTGTGGAAGAATCATGAGTACATTTCAAAAGAAAATAAAAAGAGAGAGAGAGAGAGAGAGAGAGAGAGATAATCGTGACTGTGAAATTAGAACATCCTAATTGCTAGTGGTGGAAGCATAAACTCTAAGAAAGGGGCCAAACATAAATGTAATATTATATTCCATATAAAATTTTTTAAATTAAGAGGACCGGCCCATCCTATCTCCCTGTCTCCGCCACTGCTAATTGCCTATGCAGAATTATTCCTCTAGTTGGCAATATTTGCACCTTAATAGAAGTATTTATTATGGAGTTATTATCAAAGTACGTGTTATTGCTGCTGGCTATTTGCTAAATCAAAATCAATGAGGGTCTTCCTACCTTTGCTTTATTACTGGAACCATTTACATGAGCAACGGAAATTCTGTTTTGCTTTGTTTCTTTGGGGGAGGTGGTAGTCAACGTGTCAATGGCAAATAACTAGAGACAGGGATATAGATTTTTTTTTATTAGTTCTTGCATAATATTTTGAACTTTACTGCATATATAAATATTATATTTATCTCTAGCTTGAAAGTGATATTGACCACAACTGAGGGCAGAGGACAATTAGCATAGATACATTCTTTTCTTTCTCTTTTTTTTTTTTTTCATTTACTAATGGGAACAAAAGTTGCTCTCATAATTGATAATTTGAGAATGACAGCATGCGTGGCATTGGGTTCCGTCTTGTGTGTGCACGCGCTTGAGTTAAGCGGTAACGGGTAATCTATGGGCTTATGAAACCGCAAACCTCGTAGAATGATATGCCTAAACATTGTGTGGGCAGAAAGATAATGTTCTGATTTTATTATTATTTTTGCAGTGGCAACTTATTTTACTTGTCCTTACCTGTTTTTAGCATTTGCCCATGTATTACTACTAATCACATTGAAACCTAACTTGGTGAAATTTGTTTTGGTTTTTTCAGAAAGTACCTGCAGTCTTCAGCAAACAAGGTCAAGGGTTTGTGGCATGAAAAAGCTGGCAAAGTAGCAGGGAAGAGGGGAGGATTGTGAAGTTTAATAATGTCCCACAACTTCATAACTAGGCTTACATTGTAACAGATGCTTGAGGATCACAGTAGCTGTTGACTTTAAACTATCGATCCGTGTAACGTGAAAAAAGTAGCTGTTGACTTATCAACCAAAAAGAGAAAGTAGCAGTTGACTTGTGTTTTGAACTTACTCGGTATTGAACATGGCAAGCTTCAAAAACATTTTTGATTAGTTAAACCAAATGTATATTGCCTAAGAAATGGATAAATTTTTTGAATCTGGTTTCTCCGAAGGTGCTAAGCTGTGAATATGGACACGCCTCATTGATGATTTATCACTTTCCGAGTTTCCGTGATTTTTACACTCGATTTTATTTTGGTTATCATTTGGATGGGCTAGACCCACTATGATTCTCGGGTTTCATTGGGCTAATGGTATTGGTCTCTCAATTATACAACTGCTATGTGTTACAAGTTGATAGTTGTGACAGTTCGACAGACAAACATGCTTGGATTAAGATAAGAGTTGGTGAAAAAATTCAACATGTGATGAGGGTTCTGTGGTTGAAATTTGGGATCAATCCGGCTTGCATACTATTTTTCCCGATTTTTTCAAGTTTGGAGGTATTTTGATCATTTCGGAAGGTTCGTGAATTCGGCGGGATTCAACGAAACCATATTTGGAATCCTCGCATTTTTATTTTCGTGTCGGCTGATTTTCGCGACGAATGGGTACCCGGAGCATGGCGAAAAGGGCTTATGACAATTTCAAAAAAGTATGTTATCTTCCTGCGAGAGGCCTTTTGTTCAAAATGCTCTTTAAGGGGGTGGAGTGCTCTAAGGGCCTGCGGGGCACCTGAACACTGAGCTAGGGACGGAGTGTGTTAGCTTGTGGCCATCCCCTTGCACACTCAAAGTTATGGAATGAGGCATAAACCAAGCGAATGGAGTGTCCCTCTTCCTATTCATTTGTCCCTTACGGTCCGTAGTGCACGGAGGCTTCCTGTGTGGAAGGATTCTGCAGTCCGGTATGCGCAAGCGCTTCGACGACATACGATATTGGCGTGCGGATATGTTGCACATGGACTTGTTGTATGAGTGATAAGTCTTCAATATCCCGCCATCTTTACCCAAGCATGCCAAACGAGGGTTTAATGTTGAAAGGCTAGTATGTTGGCCAAGAGTGGCAAGCATGTGCTGCATGATTTCGGCTGGAAAGCCGTCGGCCCGTGACATTTGGTGTCAGAGCTCGATTTGCGTTAGAGGGCTAAGATTGGGTAATTACAATTGGTTTAGATACGGCTTGTTCCTTAATATACGATATGTGCGAAGTTATCATTCTCTCAAACTCGGTGGTGTCATTGCCAAAGACTTGACCAAAGGGAGCAAGAGATTGGATCGTCTCGAAAAGCTAGTGGGCCTGGGAATGATACATACTGGTGATCAAGGATTTGTACGAAAGGCCCAAGCATTTGTGCCAAGTGGGCTATTTTGCTTGTCGGTTGTGCGTTAGACATTGGTTATGCGCTCATTCATAGTAGTGGCATCGAGGGATGCAACTTTACCATCCAGAGGGATGAGGAAATTGACAGCTAATTTGGTGGGAGAAGCCTTGGTTTTGCCAGAGGGCTTGACTACTTAAGGGATTGGTGGAACTGTAGGGTGAAGCCATTGGTCGTGCCAAAGGGCGTGACCGCAGTTGGAAGGCATGAGCGGATCGTTCCAAAGGGAGTAGTCCAAAATCATGTCAAGGAGGTCCGGAGGGATCGTCCATGTTGCTCAGAGGAGCATTGTCGATGGGCAAAGTGGTTTGCTCCAGTGGGAGTATTCCACACCATGTTGAGATGATCTAGAGAGATCACTCGTGTTGCTCAGTAGAGCATTATAGCCGGAGGGCTTAGCAAAGATTCAGAGGAATCAATGCCATTGCGAGCTAGAGTGGATGATGCTCTATGCTCAACCCCCTTCTATGAGTTGAAGTGGGAGAGCCATCAGAGGATGCGCTCGTGAAGTTGTCAGAGGACGCACGCCAAGGAGTGGTCATGAGGACCGCGATGCTAGTGGGCATCAAACTCCGAAGGTAGGCTGTGATGGTCAGTGATATGCCAGAGGGCATTGATCCAAAGAGGATCAGAGGATCCGATTGGGTGTGCAATTGGCATTGCCTAGTGCAATGAATCAACTAAAATGCAAACGAGCAGCTGGGGAGCGAGGTTCGCCCTCTCTGCGTCGATCTAGCATAAGTCTTGTCTCTTGAATGGGTGAAATGGGACACTTAGTGCAAGATACATGTTAGTAGGTGATTCAAAGTACTAAGCATTTGTCATGAGTCATAGAGTTAGCACACACTTAAGCCACGGAGGTGGCGTATTATGCAATCTGTAGAGGTAGTGAGCACTAGTTAGAGAGGCAATTACCCGTCGAAGAAGTTACGGAGGTAACGAGTTCAGGAGAGCTATGTGGGATAGCGGCACTAGAGAAAATGTCAGGACACTTGTAAGGCGACTACAGAGGAAGCCCTTCGAGTGACTTTGCAGAGGATACATTTTGCCAAGTACCTATATTATAGAGGTAACAGATTGCCCAACTCTGAGATGGGGAAAATATTTCATAGCGCTTAAAGAGACAAACTTTGAGACGATCGAGGGAGTAACTCAGTGGAGTAGGGTGAAGACCAGAGTCATGTCAGATTGAGGCGTCAATGAAGGCATTGACATTTGAAGTGGGGAAGAATGTCACAAGCTGGTAGTTGTGACAGTTCGTCAGGAAAACATGCTTGGATTAAGATGAGACTTGATGGAAAAATCCAACATGTTATAAGAGTCCTGTGGCTGAAATTTGGGATCAATCCGGCTTGCGTACTATTTTTCTCGATTTTCTCAAGTTTGGGGGTATTTTGATCATTTTGGAAGGTTCGTGAATCCAACGGGGTTCAACGAGACCATATTTGGAATCCTTGCATTTTTATCTTCATGTTGGCTGGTTTTCGTGATGAACGAATACCTAGAGCATGGCAAAAAGGGCTTATGACAACTCGAAACAAGTATGTCATCTCCCTGCGGGAGGCCTTTTGTTCAAAATGCTCTTTAAGGGGGTGGAGTGCTCCAAGGGCCTGCGGGGCACCTGGATACTGAACTAGGGATGTGTCACAGGCTAGCGTCTCTCCAACCAAAACCGTGCGGCGCATGCTTGCCATTCTTGGCCAACATGCCAGCCTTCCAACATTAAATCCTCATTTGGCACGCTTAGGTAAAGATAACGGGACATCGAAGACTTATCGCCCATACAATAAGCCCATGTATAAAATGTCCGCACGCCAACATTGTATGTCGCCGAAGCACCCGCGCATACCGGATTGCAGGATCCTTCCACATAGGAAGCCTCCGTGCACTACGGACCGTAAAGGACAAATGAATAGGGAGAGGGACACTCCGTTCGCTTCGTTTATGCCTCATTCTATAGCTTTAAGTGTGCAGGGGGATGACCACAAGCCAACACACTCCATCCCTAACTCAGTGTCCAGGCGCCCTGCAGGCCCTTGGAGCACTCCACCTCCTTAAAGAGCATTTTGAACAAAAGCCCTCTCGTGAGAAGATGATATACTTTTTTCAAATTGTCATAAGCCTTTTTTGCCATACTCTAAGTGTCCGTTCATCGTAAAAATTAGCCGATATGAAGATAAAAATGCGAGGATTCCAAATATGATTTCGTTGAACCCCGCTGGATTCACGAACTTTTCGAAATAACCAAAATACTCCTAAACTTAAAAAAATTGAAAAAAATAGTACGCAAGCCGGATTGATCCCAAATTTCATCCACAGGACCTTCATAACATGTTAGATTTTTCCACCAAGTCTCATATTAATTCAAGTATATTTGCCTATCGAACTGTCATAACTACCAGCTTGTGACAGACAAAGTGTGTTGACTTATGTTCATCCCCTTGCACACTCAAAGCTATGGAATGAGGCATAAACCAAGCGAACAGAGTGTCCCTTTCCCTATTCATTTGTCCATTATGGTCCGTAGTGCACGGAGGCTTCCTGTGTGGAAGGATCCTGCGGTCCGGTATGTACAGACGCTTCGGCGACATACGATATTAGTGTGCGGACATGTTATACATGGACTTGTTGTATGGGCGATAAATCTTCAATGTCCCGTCATCTTTACCTAAGCGTGCCAAACGAAGATTTAATGTTGGAAGGTTGGCATGTTAACCAAGAGTAGCAAGCATGCGCTACACGGTTTTGCCTGGAGAAAACCGCCGGCCCGTGACATATGCCATGACATGTAGTTATTTGTTACCCTCAAATATGAGAAAGAAAATTTATTTTCTGGAATGTTGGCCGGCTGTATTAAGGATACGTCAGGTTATTCATAAATATTTTGAAATTAAATTTGATTTAACTTTAAAGTAATTGGGTATAAACAAATCAAGTTCAATTTGTATGTTTAAAAGAATTAAATAATAAAAAATATAATTTTATTTTATACTATATAAAAATAATATGGTACATAAAAGACTCATTTACATTAACAATTATTAAGATTATTTGCGTGTGAAGAAGTATAATGCTTTTATCGAAATTGTTAGCTTTTTACTATTTATTATTTTATAGTAAATGCAATTGTAAGTATTATATAATGAGTGTGTAAATATTTTTTTAGAAAATTGACGATTGTTAAGCAAAGTGAGATTAAAATATTTAGTTATTGGTTTATTTGTAAAGGATGAATTTTTTTTATATTTAAATTTGAGTGAAATAACAAATTATTTAACTAAAATTGTATAAACTTGTTTAGGTTTATATTTATTTTAAACTCAATATTGAATTTAAATATTTCAAATTCGAAAAGAAATTAGAAACTAATAATATATTAAGCAAGTTCGTATATATTTAATTAGGTTCGTATTAGAATCATGTTTTAAGTTATTCTTAAACTCAAGTTCTACCTTATTTAATTTTAGTAAGTTCCAGCTCAGGCGTATAATTTTTCTATATCAGCTCAGCTTATTTGGAACCGTAACGATAACTACAACTAGGGGAAAAGATATTAACATTACAGAGATCCCCAATAGACACACAACTTACAATTATTATTGTTGCCTCTATATCAATTTTATTATTCACGCCAAATCAGGCTACAAAAATTTACCGACTTGAAATAAAAAGGTTATCATAGTGGAATTAAAAATGTGATTACTCATTTAAACACGAATAATTGTTTAGGAGCAAAATCATCTGATAAAAATGCTAAGGACACAAAACAAAGCCCAAATGAATATATAGAGAGCTGCTCCCCCTCTCCTTCTGCAGATAAGAATTAAATCTATATAGAGGCCCACCTCCCATTCTTACACTCAAATCCCAACTTCCATTTCAGGTATGTCGGGTTTAAAGCCCAACTACAAACCCATGAGGATTATAGTTTATGGTTTTGCTTCATAACTTCCTTAGGTTTTGTGAAAATTTCCATAATTTTCTACAAATTTACATATTAAAATAATTGCAAGTCTATTAACGAAAATTGCAATACAAAATGTTCTCAAAATTTACAAATTTTTTATGAGAAAATTGCAACTTGTTATAAAATAAAAATAGATAGAGAATCTTGTCCTATAACCTAGCGAAGAAGGAAGAACGAATCAGATCAAATGTGTCAACAATTTTTGAATACTGTAAATTCTTTCGT
Organism: Sindora glabra; assembly: GCA_020226215.1. NCBI lineage: Eukaryota > Viridiplantae > Streptophyta > Magnoliopsida > Fabales > Fabaceae > Sindora > Sindora glabra. Next base: position 9,422,624 of record CM035232.1, read on the forward strand.
CAAAATTTAAAAATGACACATGCATAAGAATTTCCCAAAGGAAGCAAAATACTATTTATATATTCCTTTTCCGGGAGATTGCAAGAGTTGGATCCACCATTTCTACCTCGACTGGTGATCGAGACTAGCATATGTTACCCACATTAGAAAATTTTCTTGAACGAATTTAATTCGATAAATATAAATTTTATGTGTGTCAGGAGTCTAATAAAACTTTTGTTTATCTTTTGTTCTCAAATTCGCGATAAATTAGATTTACGGTATATTTTAACTAGTTTTTGTTGACATAATTTTATTAATCATATGCTATGAAGGGAGAAAAAGAAAAAAAAAAAGATAAGAGGATATATTTGGTCCTTAATTTTCATTAAAATAATTTTACTTAAGTTTTATTTAAAGTAAATTTATTCTTTAATTTTTCAAGATGCACAACATTACTGAATAACCTATTACTATTAATTTTTTTTTAACTTACTTGACATTATATATGACATACATAAATTATATTTTTATATTATTATAATAAAAAGATATTTTTGGTTCATAACTTTAACTAAAATTTTAATCTTATCTTTTAAGTTTTATTTGAACTAAGTTTACTCTTTAACTTAAACATAATCACTAAACCTCTTTGTATTACATATGTGGAGAAAAACTTGTCAAATTATAACTTTTTTTGGACATTTAAAAGTATATAGAACCAATTCTTTTGGCTCGAGGTTATTAAGCTTTTTTAAAAAAAAAAAATGAAGAAATGTAAGAAACACATAAAAAATTCGCTTGTAGTATCAAACTTGAATAAATACAACTTCAAATTTGGAAATATATTTTTACATTATCACATATTATGAATCTCTAACTTTTATTGATAAGTATGATAATTCAAAAATATAAATATATTTTGATTATAATGTTTTTTCATATTATAATTTGGATTTATTCAATATTTACATTGATTAACTATAATAAAACCATCACATATTGTGGCATTTTGTGGCTTTTCTTAAAATTAAAGTGTAAATTTAGTTTAAGTAAAATTTAGGATATAAGATTAAAATTTTAATAAAAATCCAGGATTAAAAATATTTTTATCATAAAAATATAAAAATATGACTTATATTTATCATATAAAACAAAAATACTAAATTAAATATGATTTAAGAACATCTATTAAATAATCTCATAACGGTAATTAACTGAATAGTATTACGTATTTTTTGAAAACTTAAAAAATAAATTCATACTAAATAAAATTTAAAAAATAAAATTACAATTTAATTAAAATTTAAGAAATTAAAAATTTGCCTTTTCCCAAAAAGAAAAAACACATTTTTACTAAACGATCCATGGGGTGAGCGAGGAAAAGCAATTTTGGCAAGACATCGGTATATTCTTAATTGCTTCCAATGATGGAGCTTTCTCGACACAACTTCACGCTTTCGATTGCATTTCTTGCCGCACTTTACTTATTGGGAACGCATAATCCATGCCATATCATCATGTAATTAACTAAACCAATTATTAAAAAAATAATAATAAATAACCAATTATAAAATATGGGCTTGCTTTTTCATTATTCCAAGGATCAAATTAAACTAGCCATTATACAAAAAGCAGCTTCAGCATTTTTTTTAATATATGAAGCAATAATTAAATTAATAAATACATACACATAAAAATTCAAGATCAAAAAGCAATTTCAGCTTTGATTCATTAAAACTTTATTTTTTTTTGCCATGATTCATTAAAACTTGATTTATTATCAATACAGCATGATCAATAAAATAAATAAACAAATAATCACTTATGCTTTGTTGATTCCCTATAAAATATAATGATATTTCATTGAATATTTTGAGCGAGCGTGGCGGCATAATGATATCAATTGTCGTCATTCAATCAGATTGCGCCATTGTTGGCTGTTAACATCACATTACAAAATCAGGAGGGCAACCCCGGATTTGCCCTTTTATTGAACAGTCATATATATATATATATATATATGTATGTATTGAAATTAAGATTAAAATTTAAAATATAAATATAAATTAAAAACATTCAATTAAATATAAAATAGTAAAATAGATTTATAAAATTCAATCTAATTCAATTTTAAATCACATAATATTTTTATTTATTAAATTCTTTTATAAGAGTGATATTAATCAAACTTATTATCATATACCCCATATTACTTTCTGCAAATTTGATGGGGTCTTATTAGTTAAATTAATATTACTTATTCGTTGATTGCTTTATTTGAATGGCTAATGTGACTTCTGATATTATTACATCGTTGATTGGGCTATTATGTTTTTAAAACAAATAATTCTACGGAGGCTTCGACCTTGAGTATTTTTTATTATTGAATTTACATTTTATATCTTTATTTATTTATTTAAATTTTGAAAAAATAAATAACTCAATAATAAAAGCATCAACTCATTGAAATGTCGAGCTCCCATATATTATCCATTTTATTTTTTTATTCTGGATAATATTAATTATGCATTAGAACAGGAGAGTGGTCCTGTACGGAAATAATCTCACCTAGTACCCCCCCCTTTTTTTTTTCTTCGGGCGGCACCCAATACTTTTCTTATAAATCTACCAACTTGTATATTTTCTATACGTGTCTATAACTTTTACCCTTGATATATCCTTCATATTTGACCTTACTTCGTTTTCATATTACTTGTTTAACAAGTCAACTACATGTATTTGCCCAAAAATATTAGCAAAATGAAGAGAAAAGTATATAGCCTTGCATTCTTTTTCCATTTCTTCTCGACAGAAAAGTCTTTAACATTTAATATATTCAGATTCAGATTAGAGAGCTGAGATTTAATAGACTTTTCCGAGTTCAAGCATGATATTATATCGATAAGTTATTTTTAATTGACATAATTTCATTAAACTTATTTTAATTGACATAAAACATATATATCATATCAATAGCTTTATTTTTATATTCTTATATTAGATTAGACAAACCCATATATATATATATATATATATATATTTATATTTACCTTATCATTGTCTCATTAAAATATAGATGTTAATTAAGTGGCATATAGTTTCAACATTAAATATAAAAAAGTTATTCATAAATTAATATTGATATTATTATTTTTAAAATCGGTTCAAACAAAAAGATCATAAATTGAATTGATCGATTTAAAAATAGATTCAAACACAATATAATGGATAAAGTCTGTCTTTGTATATGCTTGCTGGACAAACATTCCACGTATAACACTGGTCTGCAACTCAACCAATCTGGTACAAGAATTTTGTAGGAATATCATTTTTTTTCCCCACAAATAGCAGAAATGGGCTGGAAATTCTAGTAGTTGTGATGTTTTACCCTTCCCTCACGTTGATTCTCATTTTCAAGTGTATGAAGTAGCCGAAACCGAAGGGAACAACGCCGGTAAGGGAAAAATATATAATATCTTTACTAATTTTAAGGTGATTCAATTTTGTCTATTTCTATGTTAGAAATATGAAAAATATTTTTTAAATCATATAAAATTTATGATTAATATCTATTATTAATTTAATTAATTATTTTATTAAATTATATTATTTTTATAAAATTATTAAAAAAAATTCAGAATGTTATAATATATTAATTTATTTCATTATTTTTTTAACTTATTTTGAAATATTTAATTTACATTCTATATAACTAATTAATTTCTATTAATGATTTAATATATAAATTATTTATAAAAAATGATGAGATAAATTAATATATTAAGGGTGTTGATTAATAGCATTTTGATTACCTCTTTTTAGTTGATTGAAGTAATTTTAATTGGTGGATCAGACCGATTTATTAATTTTAATATTTGGTAAAAAAATTTTTAATTAATGCATTGATCCTCAATTTACCAATTTAAAATAGTAAGGGAGTTCAAGACTTGGGAGAGTTGATTTCTTTTTTATGTATAAAAAGACACTTTTACTTATATTTAATTGAGTATTTTTTTGTCCATTTTTTATTATTTATATTCAGACCACCAATTTATTCACTTTTCTTTATAATAATACTTGTTAATATTTTTAATATTTACTAATCATCCTATATTAAAAAATAATAGTAATATTAAAAATTAATGAACTATTAAGCTTAGTACATACTATAAGTTGTGCTATTTGTATGATTTATACCACAAATATTCCTTTCTTATTAAAGTGGGATATGTATTGTGAGGCATAAAAAAATTTCATTGATAGAAAATACTTTCATTTAAATATTTACATATATATTATAATAATTTTCATGTCTCATATCATATTTAATTATATGATTTATTTTGTACATAAATAAATATATAAATAATTATACTTTTTATTTTTAAAATAATTAATAAAATTTATTAATCTATAAAATAATGTTAAAATAATTTTAACATGTAATTTACTAATAATATACGAATATAAAAAGATTGAGGAATACTATTTTCATATTACTTGTTATTTACATTTAAAAAATATTTGACTTAAAATTTAGTATGATAAATAATATTTTAAAATATAAAATATTATTAAAGTAAATAAATACTTAAATAAATTATAAAATATACTCCTATTTTTATATATCACTTTGCATATAAATAATTAATAATGAATTATTAATTTCATCAAATTTCTTTGTATAGATAGTTGATGCTATCAAGTAGTTAAATCAACTAGAATAAACAACTATTATTGGTATAATTATTTGATTGTGAAATAAGGTGACTATAATATTATAATTTTTATTTTAAAGATTTATAAAAAATGTATAATTTGATAAAATAATAAATTAATTAATTATGAATTTTAATTTTAAATTTTCTATAATTTAAAAAATAATTTATAAACTTTAAAATAAAAAATAAAATTCAATTATTTCAAAATTATAAAAAATATTTTATAGTTTTCCCTTCATATAATATTCTATCCCTTAGTATTCTCAAATTCTGTCGATTCCAAGCGGTACAGATATCATACAGTTTGATCGGTATAAAGTTACATAAAATACATACCATTTTTAAGGAGTAAAATATGAAAAAAAAAATTATTTAGTTGATTTTTAGCAAAATTGAGAAAGTGGAACATTTTAATTAGAGGTTCTATTTATCACAAAATCAACAAAGTTATTTATCTATTAGACTATTGTCTTTAAATAAGAAAAGCTCCTTGAGAATTTTTATTTTTATTATCAATTAAATAATTATAAACACTAATTGAAAGAATAAAAAAATATATTTCGTGTATAAATTAAACTAATTGTGACGCTTCATAAATCATTTGCTGCCACAGCCACCGCTTCCCTTTGGCACTTTTCTCCGTCACCCGAATTAATGCGGACCAATGGATAAAGTATTTGTAATTTGCGGACCCAACGCTTCGGTAGCTTGCAATCAATCACCATCGATAAAGATAACACCAACTTTCGTTAACTTACGAAGGAGAAAATATATACGAGTTTCTTAAGATATAATTTAGTGTGACATAATTTCTTTAAAGTTTTAAAATATAAAACTAATTTTTTAAATTTAAAAAATAAAAATATTGGTAATTCAGTTAAAAATAAAAAAGCATATAAGTCAATAATAACTATTTTTAACATAAATTTAATTAGATTTTAAATATAATTTTTAGTAAAATAAATTATTAATAATAAAATTAATTCCGTAATATGATTATGATATAAGCATTTTGAATAAATTATTATTGAAACTAGATTAAATTGCATAAAGAAGGTAAGATATATAATTTTTTTAATTTTTTTATTATTTCTTTTATTTTTCTGTACTAAAAAAATTATCTTTATCTTATTTTGTACTCTTTAATTGAAATTTTAATATTTAAAAAAAATAAAATAATTATTTATAAGTTTTAAAATTTTAAGAAAGTTATATAACATCAAATCATATTTTAAAAAATTTATTTATATTTTCTCCCGTTTATGAACCCCCGGATTCATCATTTTAAGAAATAAATCAGAGGTCACTGCCTGCGGATTCACCAACTCACCATTCATCCAAAACGGAGGTTTCCAGTGTGAACTCTGAGCTTATGGCACGTCTGAACAAAGCAACCTAAATGGAAAATTCTTTCACCAGAAAAAATTATTTTATCTTTTTTTGTTTTTATTGGTGATCGGTGATGTAGGCAAGGTGGCCGATTTTATTGGTCTCACGCTAACCAAACATCTCTTCGAGTAAACTACCTTTCTTGCCGCCATTTCTCTAGTTAATTACGTATACCCCAAAAAAAAAAAAAATTAATTATGCATGGTATTCTATGTATTATATTTTCGCTTTTGTGCATATTGCATGCCCGGTTGTTGAATTGTTTCCTTGCTTTTGAACGTAACGGCAGGCAGGCTGGATATGGATTGAGTTGAGTCGAATTGTAAAACCACGAATGAATATAATTTAATTTAAAATTTGATTAGTATTAAGAAAAATTAAAAATTTTACTTCAAGTTTGATTCAAATTAATTTTGTGAGTTGTTTGACTCAGTTTACTTTGTTTCATCTAGTTAAATAATTAAGTAAATTTAAACTCTAATGACTTCGTTCTTATTATTGATTTATTAGTTCGAGTCATTCATATTGTTTAATTTAAAATTATGTAAAAGTATTTAAATTCATTTAATTACATTTTATAATATATAATATTATATTTAATATTATAATTTGTTGAATTGATTCATGAACTAAACAAATAGAATTAAATTTAATTTATTTTGTAAATTAGCTATGAATAATTTATGAGTTATCTTGATTCATTTTCATGTCTATGTATTGGTAGAATTTAAATTAAGTATTTATACCACTATCAATCTAATCTAAACTTTATCATATTTGCAAAAGATAGGATAAATTTTACTCAGTCATCAATCATTAATAATCACTTTACTTTAAATTTGAATTTCCCTATTAAATATTAGGGTAAATTAAAAAAAAAAGATGGATTGAATATCTTGATATATTATAAAGTAATCTATTATATTTTTAAGCTTTTTTTTGTGAAAAAATTGGTATTTGTTGTAACACTATCATTAAAAAATGCCGAGCTATTTAGTAGTCACAAAGGCCGGAATCATAAATGAAAATGTAGTTTTCTACGCAACTTAGCTCCATTTATTATATTAAAAAACATTCTGTAAGAAATTTTTATTTACATAAAAATTATGTTATTTATATTAATGATTTAAAAAAATAATATTTAGAAATATAATAATGAAAAATAATTTTTTTAAATATAAGAAGTTATATTTTTTGAATTTTGTATATTTAATATTAAATAAATAAAATATTTTTTACTTTAATATTTTATAATTGTATTACGGAAAACTTTTGCATTGGACATTAATATTCATTAGGACCGGTGAAAAAAATATTAGGTGCATAATTTAAATTTTTAAATAATTTACCGAAGAAATACACTTTATTTACATGTATAGTATAACTCTACTGGTATAACCATTTGAGATTTAAAATGTTAAAAAGAAATTATTTGTAATTTGTATTATAATTATTTTTTCCACTTGTGCTAAATTTTCATATAATATCCCCCAAAAAAATTTCATAAAAATTTAACAAAAATTATAACATAAAAACTATGTATTTTTTTTATCAACTCTAATTTAATTTAGTTTTACCTAATTTCATTCCATCATTTTCCAATTTCCTTCTCCACTTAAATAGGTGTGTAAACTGATTTGATATTTTAGACAAACGAAAAGTTTAATAGAAAACCTTGCAGACTGCTATGACATTCAACAAACAATTGAAGAATAATATCGGAAAATCATATGCCTTGTCATAGTTTGATGAATTGAGCAAATTTTGGAATTCCTTGACATCAAGAAGTTTAAAGATGTGAAAATAAGGTGCTAGAGTTTGTGTAGGAAGTGATAACACAAATCAAAATTTTGAAATTAAATTGATTTAATGGAGGTGGAAGAAAAAGTGCCATATATACCTGATTTTCATTCTTATATTTAAACAGAAAACAGGTACATATAAAAAAATTGCTAGTAATACAAATCATAAGTAATTTTATTAATTTATTTTTTTAACACTTTAAATCATGTAGTTTCTTAATTTATTTGTACATTTTTATATTACATGACACAAATTACCAACAACTAAAAAATAATTAAAGAAATACTTATAATCTATCGCAAGAAAATCATATAGCAGATAACCGGCACGAAAAGTGTTAATTTCCTTCGCACCTCTTTTTCTTTTTTGGTAAACATTTCCTTCGTACCTCTGGTCCTTAGAACAGCTGTGAAAAGAAAAAAAAATTAAAAATAAAAATCCGACTCCCCCATTGCTCACGGTTCACATTCACACCCTCCCCATATATCCAGTCCCAATCCTCCTTCACGTTTTATTTCATTTCAACCAACTAATCTCTCTTACTGTAACTCTCTGGATGCTTCAGCTCCAAATGATGCAAAAGGAGGATCCTTCAAAGTTATCAGCTTCTCCAAGTTTCAGTAGCTACTCTTCCGAAACACTCGCAGAGATTGCTGCCAGAGTCATACAAGAATTCCGAACTGACCCAGTTCATTCTATCGCCGAGGAGGAAGACGATTCAGTTTTCGATTCATGGCAAAACCACGACCTTCCAGTATCTAATGATCCTCACGACGACCGAAACGACAGTGACAATGACAACGAGGATGATTTCGAGTTTTCTTTCGTTTGCAGAGACCCAAAATCGTCCCCTGTATCTGCAGATGATATCTTCTACAATGGACAGATCAGGCCTACGTACCCTCTCTTCGACCGCAGCTTGCTCTTCTCTGACGGTATCAGCTCTGTTCAAACAAACGACGACGTCAATTCCGCTTCTCCGACGCAGAAAACTGATGAAACGACACCCGTTCGTCGACGTCGTCTTCCTCTGAGGAAGCTCATGTTCGAGGAACGAGAAACGGCGTCCTGTTCTTCTTCGACCTCGGAAGCCGACGACAACGACCTCGACGGTGTTCCTCCTGGGACATATTGCGTGTGGAATCCAAAATCGGCGGCCGGTGGCACGCCGGGGCGGCCATGCAAGAAGAGTAATTCAACTGGGTCTATCTCGAAGCGGTGGAAGTTTCGAGATTTGCTTCCTAGAAGCCACAGCGATGGCAAAGAACCGTTCATGTTTCCGGCTGCGAGCAAAAGGACTAACAGAGTGGCTCACGAGGTGACCAAGTCCGATGAGAAACCCATCTCCGTCGAGCACGATGGAAAGAAGAGCGGCCTGGCGGCGGCGAAGGAAGGTGAACCGGCAAAGAGGAAGTCTTACAGGCAAGGATTGATTGGGATTTTGACAGATGTGAATGGAATGAATAGGAATTTGCGTCCATTTTGAAGCACGATTATTATCTGTTTACAACTCAGCTTAATCGTATTACATTTTTCTTCTAATTACTTGATTATCTTTTTCTTTCTGTCCAGCCACCTTTTTTTAATCCTTTTTATATATGTATTGTCTTGTTAGAACAGATCATGTTAATGTATTTGTTTTATATTTTGCATTTGATTGATTGTGGATTTTGGGTGAATTTTAGATGATGAAGTGCGTGACTTAGCTGGGATTTTTCTTGGTCTAGAATATTTTTGGCGGCCATAGAAGTTGGAGTTGATAATGGTGTGCTAGGGCCTGCCGATGAAGATGTTAGAAACTTGAATGTGTGTAATTTGAGATGTAAGAAAAAAATGGTGTGGGTCTCACACGGATAGATTTTGGAAAATATGCCAAAGTTAAAGGTATTTGGGGGAATTAGTGGATTCTTTATATACAAAAAGCCATTGCAGTACACCCCATAGACAGATAGACTTGTGGTTTCTTTTCGGAATTACAAGTACAGAGAATAAGTCTTCTTTTCATTAAAAAATACTACTAGAGAATTAGTCCAGATTTTCATGTATTATAAATAAATACATACATCGTTTTCTCCTATGTTTATATGAGTACATTAGATTAGATACGGCTCTTCGTATTTCCATGTCGAAAGGTATTTTTCGATCTTTGCTTAAGAGGAAAATTTAGAAAGGAGCTTGAGAAGATAACCCGTTATGGCAAACGCCTAATAACCACTCCGGTTTTTGAATGGTCGAGGATGTGACATTTATCAAATTTAATTAATGAATTGATTAAAGTTCGATTCCTCTTTATAATTCAACAAATCAATTAATTCTCAACCTAATTATATCTTTTCGGTCGAGTTAACATTCTAGAAATGATGTTCAACTTTGGACTTTCCTCGCATTTGGCGTCCATTATGTCTGCGCTTAATTAAATCATGCGTCTTAATCCTCTTTCTTTCTATAATATATAAAAAAAAGGTGGAGTTTTCAGTATTATCCAAAATGAATAAACGTTGGCATTACTAGCAAGAAGTCACACATATTTGTTGGCATTGATGTTAATCGTAAAACACTGGGAAAGAAGAAAAATGAAAGGAAAGCTATTACAGCTAGAGCCAGCGCAGTTATTTCAACCAATTAGAATTTTCGACAACCGCACCACCAATTGATCTTCAATAGACAATCCATTTTTCAGTTTATTCATCTAAACATGAAACATTATAGATTGATTTTTGAGAGTGTATATTGCTATTTTAGGGTCGTTTGATGGGTGTAACTTATCTTGTGCAAGGGCCAAGTCTACTATATCTTGATTATAGGTTTTGTGAATTTTTTATAAAATTTTGTAATTTTTTTAATAAAATATTATAATTTTATTTATAAATTTTATCATTCAGAACAAATTAGCCCTGACTTTTATAAGTGTATGTTGTAGAATTATAATAAAAAATTTATTATATTTCCGGATCTCCAATAGTAGATTATAGCATGATTTATTTAAAATATGAAATGAACATGGGACGGGTAGATGGAGAAAATTTCATGTTCAGAAAGATAACCTAAATCCAATATATCCATATTTCTACTTTTACAACTGCTACTATCAACTCACGCGCTAGTTTAGAATTTTGGAATTCATCTCCGATGAAAATTAATTCTTATGTTCTCTAAAAGAAAAAACAATTTTTAATGTGCTCAAATGAAAATTAGCGGTTAGAGTAAATGTTTTCTTAAGTTAAGGACCACTTATTTTATATAAATTGAGTGATAAATTTAATTCATAATAAGATTTATACTCAGTTCACTCATATAGAAATTAAATGTCACATAAAAACTCATTATTTAATAGCCATTTTAATTTTGAGTATTTAATAACATTGGTGTTAATAAAATAACGTGAGTTTCAAAAAATTTTAACAATGTAAACATTCAAAATTTCAAACACTAGTTTGAAACATTTTATTTTTGAACGACTAAGAGAATCACTTTACTAAATTATTTTTAGCATCACTTTTTGTTAAAGTATAATATTCTTTTTTATGCAAGCTGCTGATTCTAATTCCATAAATCTTATAATTAAAGGGTAAAGCGTTCAAGTGGACCAAAATAAATATCATATCAATAAAGTGCAGACAAAACAGTATTATTCCTTTGGCGCTATCTGGTTAGGGTTTTAGAGTTGCCAAACAAATTAGTGTAGAAAGGCAGGGCAACTATGTGGAAAAATAATAATAATAGAAGCAGAGCAACTAAACATCACATAATCTTCCCTCTGGTCTTTGGTCTTAAAGAAGACTTGTGGTCTGCTTGTCCGTGGAATTTTCAATGGCAATCCCAGTGAGCAGAGCTTTCAACAGACCTTGGAAAATGCATAAAGTGAAAGTGAAAGATTCACACTTTCTTTTGCATTTTGGAAGAAGAAGCTAAGGGGAGATAACAATCTAGACTAGATAACTACACTATAGTTGACCAAAAATAGAAGATTACAGAGGTTTTCTCAATCAAATTGAAATTGAGCTGCTTCCACCGTTAATTCAACCTTCCAAAATATTTGAATATTTTATTTAAAAATTAATTTTATATTTTTAATATTTTATAATTAAATAAATAAACAATAAAAAATAATCTATAATATCCTAAAGTATCCCACTTTCCTTTTTTTAAACATTTAACAAATGTTGATTTATATTAATTAACATTAATAATATTTCCTCCATTCCTATTTATCTGTCATTATTAACCGATTTCACACATATTAAGAAAATAGTTAAATTTATTTATTTTTAATGAGCTTTACAAGATTACCCTTTATGCACAAAATTCAAGATAGTTAAAAATAAAGAGAGAAATATAAAAAAATAATTACAAGGTGTAGAATAATAAAATATTCATTAATAAAAAGGGGTAAATTTAAAAAAAGAATATTTAATATTTCATTAAAATTTTAAATAAATAGATAAAAAAACAAAAATATTTTTTTAAAATACGACAAATAAAAAGGAATGAAGGGAGTATTATATATACTAAAAATGAAATCTAAAATTAAAATATGAATGTAAATTAAGAGCTGTGAATTAAATACAAAATGACTTTATAAATTTATAAAAGTTAATTTAATAATTATAATAAATTTAAAATCTAATTTAAAATCTTATTTTTTATACATATAATATTTTTGAATCAACATTTTGTGAGCTTGAATTTTTTAATATGTCAACTTAGAGGCAGTGGTTATTAACTATTAATATCAAGGATAGTTATAAAAATGTACGAAGAAGAAGGTTATTGAAAAATATAACTTCAAGTTTATCTTAACATATGTAAACATACATGAATTTAAATTTGATTTAAATCAATTTTACATTATTATATTATTCATTCATATGTTATGTTATCGTATCAAATATAATACCATGCACTTTGTGTTTTGTTAATAAAATGGCTGCATAGTTTGAGACATGATATAAGTCATTGTTCTCAATGAATTATTCAAATTTCTCATGCAGAGCTTGAATTAGCAATTCTTCTAGGATTCAACAAACTTATATCTTGAAATTGTATAACCAAAATAGAAAGCAGGTAATAGGAAAATGAAACCTAGTAAGGAAAAGAAAAGTGTTTTCAGAGAAAGTTATTAGAAAATATGTGTTGTGTAGAATGAGAGAAATAGTGTACTATTTATAGGTTGAAAATATAGTTGTTGAAAATAAATGTAGGAAATAAATCTGTTAAAAATAGATATTCAAAATTAATCTGTTAAAGTAATTTGAATTTTACCAATGCTAGGATCTAGTTTCATAGATAAGCATCAGATTTTGTAAAATGAAAATTATTTTAATTCTAGTTTTGCAAAAATGGCTTAAACTTGATCTCATGTGATATTCAAGTGCAGGGTTTTATACTAACTTTGGCTCACCTCATGTGTATGAGCTTGCTATTTTCTTTCCTTATCACTTTACATAAAAAGGTAGATTTTATATATAAACCTTCTTTTGAGACCTAACTTATCTAATGTGTAACTTAGTCTTTTAAAATACAACTCAATATGCAACAATCCTCTACATATTTCAAAAGACTTATAAAAGAAAACTAAGAAATAAGTAAAGAATCTTTATTGAGTTCTTAAATAAATGTAAATCATCAATTTGGTGTCTTATAGACTATGAACTAAACCTGAAAAGTGAGATATAATTTATAAAGTTACTAATGAAACATTTAGTTTCTATAAACCAATAATCTCTTATTGTGAAATTATAGTCTCATTAATCAATTCACATCTATAAAATATTTTCTTATATAGTGCACTTTGAGCTAATAGGCTGTACACATACCCGGTAGTTTATGAGTGCTCTAGAGATTTTGCCATTATCTTATAGGAGCGGCCCCACTCCACACTCATATAGGTGAATCCATCATGTATACATTACAATTAAATAAACTACCCATAAAGGTTATGGAATTTATTAAGAGTCAAGCTCATCTTCACACATAATTTATATTTTTAAAGTACTAATCACATACATCATAAGAGAGGCATATAAAATTAATTCTACTACTTTTAGAACTAACATTAACTTGTTATTATTAATATGAACCTACTTTATAAGATCGTCAATCACATAGGTTGAATTACTATCAATGTTAATTTTTTAAAATGTTATTAGTCCCATTCCTTTAGATGTTTCAATTATTTGTTTTTTACCCAAGAGTTTCATCAAAGGAATAACCAATTTTTTTTTTTATTTCACATAATCTAAAAAATTATTTCATTTTTAAGCAATTACTTTGCAATATTGTATCTCAATTTAATGTGTCAATTTTTGCCATTGAAAACTTTATTATTTACAATGGTTATTGCCAATTAACAGTTACAATGCATTGATATCAAAAGTTTCAAATTTATACCCAATGGTGTATTAGATAAGAAATTTTTTATACATTCAGCTTCACTTCTAATTATCCCAAGAGCTATAAACTTTGACTCCATGGTAGATCTAATTATAATTGTTTGCTTGAATGATTTCTAAGCCACTATAACATTACGAAGAGTGAATATAAAACCATTAGTAGATTTGGTCTCATTTAAATTAAGGGTTTAATTAACATCACTTTATCTTTGTAATATAGTAAGAGATTCACTATATAAAATACCATAATTTATTGTTCCTTTTAGATATTTCATTATTCTTAGTAGTATATTTAGTGATCTTGATTAGGACTATGAGTACACCTACTTAGTCTACACCTAGCATATGCTATGTCAGGTCTGGGAAAATTCATTAAAATGCATCAAACTCCTAATAATCTGAGCATACTCACACTGATTTATTGAGTTCTCTAAATTTTTCTTTAGATGAGTATTAATATCATAAGTAGTACTAACAAGCTTTTCCTATAGATATACAAACTTTTTAAGAAGCTTTTATACATAATGTTTTGTGTTAATATGATACCATTATTTTTTTCTTATGATTCTAATATCCAAGATAACACTAGCTTTGCCAATATCTTTCATATTAAAATTTGACGCTAAAAAAGTTTTAGTCTTATACACTATATTAAAATTAGTACAAAAAATAAGAATATCATCAACATATAAGCTTAATATCATACATTCATTGTTTTCACAATTTGTATATACACATTTATCTACTTTAACAAATGAAAGACCATCATTTATCAAGGTTTAATCAAATTTCTCACACTATTGTTTATGTGTTTGCTTTAAGTCATACAAAGATTTTTTTTTTCTTAATTTATAAATCTTATGTTCTTGTTTTGGGATTTCATAACCTTCAAATTGTATTATATAAATTTCTTCCTTTAAATCTCCCTTTAAAAAGATAGTTTTCATATTCATTTGATGTATAACTAATTTAAAAATAGAAGTTAAAGCAAATAAAACATGAATTAAAGAAATTCTTACTACTAGTGCAAATGTATTAAAGTAATCAATATTTTGCTTTTGTGTAAAACTTTTTGCAACTAGTCGAACTTTATATTTTTCAAGTGAACTATTAGGAAAATATTTCTTTTTAAAAATTTATTTGCAACCTGTTAGTTTTGCTCCAAGAGGTAAGTCCACTAGTTCTGAAGTTTGATTTTGTAAAATTGATTCAAGTCCTATTTTGATTGCTTTTTCTCAAAATTTTGCTTCAAATGAAAAAAGTGCTTTAAAATATGTTCAAGGATCATTATCAATAATAAACATATAAAAATTATTTCTAAAAGAAGTCCTTTTTTTGGTCTTTCACTTCTCTTCAAAATTTCATTTATTTGTTCTGGATTAGATAAAGGTGTGTTTAAAGGTTTTGTTGTATGAGAAATTTTATCACATAGTGGATAAATGTGTTCAAAGAATTCAACATCCTTTGTCTTTATTATTGTAGTACAGTTAAGCACATCACTTTTTAAAATAAAAAATCTATATACTATATTATTACTAACATATCCCACAAACATATAATCAAAGGTTTTTAATCTTATTTTTCTTTTCTTAGATTCAGGCAATAAAACTTTAGTTAAATACCTTTACATTTTCAAATATTGTAAATTAGGTGTATAAATTTTTCACCACTCATAAGGTGTTTTCTTTATTTTTTTATGGGGTATCCTATTTTGTAGATGATAGGCAGATAAGATAACTTCCCCTACAAGTTATCAGGTGTAAAAGAGCTTATTAATAATACACTTTTAGTGTCTTAGTTTTTCCTTTGTGCTATTCCATTTGATTCAAGAGAATATGGTGGCATTAACTCATGTATTATTCATTCCTTTTCACAAAAATCATTAAGTAATGTAAATTCACTACTTTTATCTGATTAAACTTTTTAAATTTTTCCATTTAGTTAATTTTCAATCTCAACTTTGTATTATTGGAACATGCGTAATGCTTTATCTTTATTTCTAATTAAGCGAACTACTTTTATCTGATTAAACTTTTTAAAATTTTCCATTTAGTTAATTTTCAATCTCAACTTTGTATTATTGGAACATGCGTAATGCTTTATCTTTATTTTTAATTAAGCGAACTTTAGTATATCTAGAATAATTGTCTATGAAAGTAATATAATACTTCTTACCACCTTTCATCAGAATTTGTTTTAGATCACCTAGGTCTATATGTATTAAGTCTAATAAATTTGATTCTTTTTTATTTACAGACGCATATGATTTTTGGGTTAAGTTAGATTTTACACAAACTTGGCATTTATTCATATTATTAGTCATAATCTCAAGTGTTAATCCTAGAGTTCTCAATTTCGTAATATACACAGAATTTATATGACTTACTCTAATATCCCATAAATCAAATGAATTAACAAAGTAAGTAGAAGCAGATGCAATCTCATTCATAACATCAATGACATTTAGTATAAATAAACCCTAATTACAATATTTCTTTCCTATAAAAATATTATTTTTTTATCATGATTATCTTGTCAGATTCAAAAGATATTTTGATATTAACTTTTCCTAGTAAAGATATAGAGATTAAACTTTTTTTAATATTAGGAACATGTAGAACATCACTTAATGTCAGGCTTACCAACTGTGAGTTTTAAAAGTATTTTACCATTTCTAAGAATCTTTGTAGCTCTTGAATTGCCAAGGTAAACTAAATCTTCTCTATCTCCTACTAGTAAGTAAAGGATGAAGGCTTCTCTATTAGCACAAATATGTCTTGTAACACCTAAGTCTATCACTTAATCTTTCACATTAGTCACAATGTTTGCTTGAGAGATGACCGCCACTATTATATCATTATTATAATCTCTAACCACATTTGCTTTAAGTTTTAGAGGATTGTTATTTCTCACTTTTTTCCTACATTAGGGTGCATGATATCCTAATTTTTCACAAACATAATAGTTTCCTTTCTTTTTCTTAAAATTGAGATTAGTAGTTTTAAGCTTATAATCTTTCTTAGAATCATCATAAGAGGGTTTATAATTATCCTCTTTTAGTGTGAGCTTTTTTAGTTTTGATTCTTTTGGTATGAACTGTCCTGCATTAGATTAGCTTTCATAATCAACACCCTTGCTTTTGTAGCTTGCATTTCTTTATTGTTGGTATCTTCAATGATGATGTAAGTGATGAGTTCTGCCAATAAGAGTTATTTATGCTTGCGTTTGAGTTGTTGCTTGCAATCATTCCATGAATCAGGTATTTTTTCAATCAGAATTCCAATGACAAACTCTTCTTGCAACACTATTTTTTCACCTTTAAGATCCTTCAACAATTTGTAATATTCATTTATTTATGTTTTTATATCCTTTTTATCATTCATTTCCCAATGATAAAAAATTTTTATTACAAATTTTTGCTTACCTGCATCTTTATAGTGTGCTTAAGAATCATTGAATTCTAAATTGCCTTGAATTCCTTATAGGAATAATAAATATCAAATAGTTCATTGGATAATGTGCTAAGAATTGTATAATGACAACCCTTGTTAGTATAATTCCACTTTTTTGGATTCTATTTTGTATTTGCATTAGCGAGAGCCTATATAACTCCATGAATGTTTAGAATAAAAGAAATGTGCTCAAGCCATCTTTCGAAATTTTGACTTTCAAATACCTTAATCTTTGAAATGTTTGGAAAAGGTTTGGCATATGGGAGATTGTGCAGCATAAGATTGGCAGTGCGTTCAGTACTTGGTGAATGAGTATCTAGTTAAGGTTGACTATTGTTCAAAGCAAAAGCATCAATAGCAACAACCATCATAATTTCTTAAGATTGTTAATAAAAATGATCGTATAGTTTGAGGCATAATACAGGTCACTGTTTTCGAGGAATTATCTGAGTCTCTCATGCAAAACTTGAACTGATAATTCCCTTAAGATTAAATAAACTCATATATCCCAAAATTGCATAACTAGAACAAGAAGCAAGCGGTAGGAAAATAAAACCTAGAAAGGAGTAAAAGAATGTTTTGAAAGAAAGCTATTAAAAATATGCATTGTTAGAATGAGAGAAATAGTGTACTATTTATAGGTTGAGAAATATGACTGTTACAAATATGGCTATTAGAAATATTTCCATTTGAAATAAATATAGGAACTAAATTTGTTAAAAATAAATATTCAAAATAAATCCATTATAGCATTTCAAATTTTACTAGTGTTAAAATTTTGATTCACAGATAAGCATTAGATTTTGTAAAATAAAAATTATTTTAGTTTTGATTTTGCAAAAATAGGCTTGGACTTGATCTTATGTGATATTTGTGCACAAGGGACAAATTTACTATTTTACACTAATTTTAACTCACCTCATGCACACAAGCTTACCGCTTCCTTACTTTATTATTTTACATAAAAGATAGATTTCATATATAAATTTTCTTTTGAGGTCTAACTTGATCAATGTAAGACTTAGTCTTTTGAAATGTAATTTAATATGCAACATATTTTGCTGCCACTCTACTAGCAACTAATTTACTCTTTCTCGTGCAATTAGTCCCTTTCACTTCAAACCTAAAAATTGCAGCCAAAAGCATTTATTAATTTCATTCTTAATTTTGTTGCGATTTAGTTACGCACTTTTCTTGTACTTCTCGTTCTATTGTTTAAAAGAGTTTTGGGCACCGTCTCCTTATTGTTGTAATCCACTCGGCGGAAGAATGAAACTACCTACCATTTTCAACTATAAACGCTTTTTTTTAAAGGATATACGGACCTTTGAATAGAATAATCCCAAACCTGAACCAGTTTATGATCTGGGAACCGGAAACCGTTAAAGAGGCGAATTTTGGAAGCATATGCGTGCAACTCATTTAGGGGAGACAACTAGACAAATTACCGCAGGACGAGGAGGCAGCAGATTAGGCTATCTAATTTCTTGTCTTGCTTTTTCACTTCCAAAATTGTAGCCTAACCTAATTAAGTAGCTTGTTAATGTTACAATTGAGAATTTACAAGTATGATAGTACAGTAACTGAGTTGACAAAGCAAAGGTAAATTCATAGAAAAGTCGAAGAGAGACAATGAAATAACAAAACGTTATTAGTCAAAGCATTGCATCAAAGCTTTTCTGAATTTGTTGTCGGCAATAGTGGGGAAACAGTTGTGTGTACATCTTCTCCTTGATGGAAGGTTTTTTCACATTGTCTCTGCACCCACGTTGGATTGTCATTAAACACAGTAATGATTATATTGTAGTTAATAAAATTATGAACAAAAGTGAAAATACATAATTTTTATAAAGTAAAATTAAAAATATATTTCATTATAAATCTATCTATGCCAATGGCATTTTATTGTGATCCATAATATTTCACTCTCTTAGACTTGCTTTTACATTACTTTAATCGTCACCATGGTTCCGACCTCCGAGCAATATCCCTCGGACGTATTCAGACCCAGAATTTTTTTTTCCTTCTTTTCTGGTCATCAGAATGAAGATGACTATTGAAGTAGCGTTATAATTCAGCAGTCCAAATATATGTCGATTTAATTAAGAGTAATAAATTAATTAATTGAATATTGATTGTAATTATTTCATTATGATGCATGAAGCAGAGAAAAAAAAAGAAATTAATAAAAGAGCCAGACTCATCATATCATATCAACACTGCCATAAACAAATATTAATTTTTAAGCGGAAGGAGAAAATTGTTCAAGTTGAGTGGAGTGTAGTGGGGCGGTCCAATATGTATGCATGTTTTGTTTGTGGTATGCTCTTCTTTTCTGTGTTGAATGGCAGACAAAACAGGCACCATTATTATTCTATATCCTGAACTGGCAATCTTTCTCAATCAAAGCATCCATCCAAAACCGATACTAAGGGAATCTCCCGACGACGATACCTCTCTTCTTGGGACCAAGTCTTTCGCTTTCTTGCTTGCAAAGCAAAGTGACGAACTCAATTGGATTACAGGCAGAAAGGAAACTAATTCAGAGGAGATCCTATAAAAATGCATTTTTATCTGAACATCTAATATTCCGCTGGCATTAATCAAAAGCCTTCGTATTTTTAAACTGCTGGGAATTGCAATGTATACATCGAGAAACCAAGTCCAAAAGCATATTGCTTATGAGCCTACTCATTCTAAATATGTTGCAATTGCTCAATGCCAACAGTAAATTGTGGGGAAGCCATTGGCAGGAATCTACCACGTCACACAGTTCCCAAATTAACATCATGCAGGAACAGCAGTGAAACTTGAAGACCTCTGCAGGCTAGCAGCATATTTTCGTGCCTATTGGTCAAAATGAATGATTTCCTCAAGGGAAGGCGAGGTTACCAATTCTTTTTGATGCTCCTCACATGTCAGCTCCACAACCTTGAAAATATCCGGATAGCTTATCCTGAAATCAGCAAAACAGCCGATATCAGAGGCCAATTATTCAGACCAATCAAGTTATGTGAATTAATCATATTTTGGTTTTGAGTTACAGGTCCTAGGCTATCCAAATATTCAAATTTTAGCCACCTAAGCTTTAGCTCGGGCAGAACAGGGTTGGTGGGAATCTACTTTAAGGTGTTTGGTTCTAGTTATCATAATGACTAATTACTCCAAGACGCAAAAGGAAGATGTTCGGATTTAATCTTGCTGCATCCCTTCACTTGGGATTTGAATGTGTCATAGGTTCATATTTTCGATCCCCTCCTATGTCACTACCATCACTTTGTTGACTTAGTTCCATTGTAAACTTTTTAGTTTTGATGATGTCAAATAACATTTTGAATTTATATGTCTTTTTGAAAGTTTTTTATTCTTTATTTTTTTAAAAATAAAATTGGCTTATGGATTATGTAAAGTACTCTAGAGCATGTTAGAGTTGTTGAAGTGATTGAAGGTTTTTGCTTGAAGTTTATTTTAGATCTTTGTGAATAATATTTGGAGATAGGGTTTTGGGTGAAATTTTGCACATGATTATTTTTAAAGTGTTATGGCTCAAATGACTCAAAAATGTTTTTAAAGATAGGTCTTTTGTGCTAAATTTATTTTAAAACAAGAAGTTTGAAAAGGAAAAGTTTTAGTTAAAAACAAAATTTTAAAAATAAGTTTTAACTTGAAAAACCAAAATTATCTGCTTATATTTGACCATATAGTTGAATATTATAATCTAGAGCCTAAACTCTAGCCCGGTAATCGATTATATAATCAACTATATTAATCTAAAAGTAAGTCAACTCGACCATAGTTGATTATAGTTCAAAATTTTGAATTTCCAAGCTTGTATAGTCAATTATCAACAAATGAAATTTTAAAAATTATCAACTGTAAGTGAGTGAATAACGATCACTATTCAAATCCAACTCTTATATGAATGTTTAAACTCCACTTTTTGGATAAGAAGAGGCACAAAAACCCTATTTTTCTCTGAGCTTACTCCTTTGAAATCAAAGCTTCACCATTTTTAGCCATACGTTTTGAGATTCAATCATTTAGAACTTTCTCTTTGTATTTGTGTAAGGGTACACTAATCATTGTTCTATTTCCTACTCATTCTTTTAGGTTTTGCCACACAGGTGAGGGATCCCATTGCTTCTAGAATGTGGTAGCTCTAGGGAGATTTTTCCTGTGTGAGGAAACACAAGGGTGGGGTTAAACAATCTAGAAAATATTGTAAGAATTCTCAAAGGCCGTTAGGAATTATTAGTACACTAGTTGCAGAATTGAAGAGTTTTCAATTTCAGAGTGGATGTACATGGGAAGCAAATTTTTTTTTAGTGGAACCACTATATATGAGTTTGCAATCTCTCTTTAAATTTCTGCAATTTATTGATTTTATTGCATGCTTGAACTATTCAATTTGAGTAATGATTCATAAGATATGGTGCATGATTGATATAATCTTATTTGTGACCAATTTCCATGTTACCAAGAGTCAATTACAAATTCCTCTGTTTTTTATTGCAAAAACTCGGTTTTTACATTGAGAAAAAAAATTTTAAAAATCCCAATTCACCCTCTATAGGTGTTTCCATCCTGTACACACTTGAGAACAATTCTAACGAAGGATGAGTTGAGAAATTCGCGGATAAAAATAAATATATACTGAAATTCTTGGTGCAACTTGTATAACGTTAATAAGGGAAGTAGCTTGAATACTTACTTTTCATCAATAAACATCTCTACAGCTTTCTCATTTGCTGACTCCTGTCATAGTGCCTCCAGCCCGTCCTGCAGCATAGGCAAGATTCATGGATGGATACTTCGCATTGTCTGGAGCTTTAAATGTCAGCGAACCAAGCCTGCATCATCATGTTTCAGGTATAGCCATGTCAAACTAACTAGCAAAAATTTTAGGTAAACTTAACCATCTTTGAGATAATGAAAACTGAGGGAAATGAAATAGTGTAAGCAGCAGGTAAAATTGACAGTACTTGCACAAATCCAGGCGAGGCCAAGTCACTTCAGAGCAATAAATTCTGTCTGGCCAAGACAACGTATAGAGGATTGGCAAGCGCATATCAGGCCGCCCCAACTGTGCCAGAACAGATGAATCCTGGACGTAAAAAATAGTTCAGTATAAGGGAAAAAAAAAGTTGCGTGTTCTTTGTCCGCTTTTGTCCAATTCTGTTGTGTATATTTATCTAAACTTAAGACAGCAAAACTCATCCCGTCCTTTTGGTATATTAACCAAGCATTAGTAACTTGCAGGTATTATACTGAGAGAGGGTTACCTGTGTTTCAACCATGGAATGTATGATAGATTGTGGATGAATGACAATATTAATATCATCGTATTCAACTCCAAACAAGTAATGGGCTTCAATAACTTTTAGACCCTAACAAGAAGTAGGAAAAAATTATCCATGAAACTTTAACCAATTACTTAGAGAGAATCAAGAAAAGGCAATTTTCATCCAAAACATTGCCATCAGAATGAAACAAACCTTGATGAAAAGGGTAGCTGAGTCCACTGTTATCTTTTTCCCCATTTTCCAGTTAGGATGTTTTAATGTGTCAGCAACTTTAACCTGTTTCAGTTTGTCAACAGGCAAATCCCTGTCAAACAAGGAAGAAATGAACAATGAAAATAGATTATGTTTAAGCAAGAAACTGATATATTAGAAGAATATTTATTTGAACAAATTCCATAATTTTTTTGACAATTGACTAGTTGATAAGAACAACAAATTTATAGATCCATAAAATTGTAGATACTTCTATGTTTTCCCTTTAATCCCTTCAGGTGTAAGAAAATACGTTCAAATGTATATGAAAACATAAAGTACTAAAATGATGACTGATATAAACATGCACAAGTGCATACAATTTGAAGAAACAAAGTTTACTTTATACAGAAGAAAAATGCAGTTGACTTAAAAACTGATTACAATGATTAACATGCACCACTTAGGCTTCATATGACAACTCTCTATAGTTCCTTTAAAATTATATTCTCACCTAAAAGCACCTCCAGATGCAGTTAAAATGATCCGCCTAAGTACACCCTGAGGCAATCCCTGGATACACTCCAGAGAAATAAATTTAATCCTCAGAAATTAATAGAAGCCAGAAGCGAGCAGGATGGTGACATAACTTCACAAATGCAACAAATATGAGGCAGAGAGTAATAGGAGTAATAAGCTAGAAGGGATTGACCAGAGTCCATTCATACTTTTTGCATCCATAATTATTGATAGATGATGTGCTTACATACCTGAAAGATGGCAGAATGCTCTGAATTAGCTGGAAGGATTTTTATGTTATGCTTGTGAGCAAGAGGGAGAACAAAAGGACCTCTAGCAATCAGTGTTTCTTTGTTGGCTAAAGCTATGTCTTTTCCAGCTTCTATTGCAGCAACTGTAGGCTAAATTAATAATAAGAGCTGTCTCAGATGTCTAATATCTGTTGTCTGATAACTGATCTTATCTGCAGTTTAGAATCTTTCCTTTCTAATTAATCTTGCCAAAAGTTTCATTTTCACAAGAATAAATGTTTCTGATTTTACGTAGAAGCATCGAGAATAAGATAGCAGCAGATCAGAGGTGATCAGAAGAAAATTAATAGGTTCATGCCACAAGAAGTTACATGCATTTATCTTATAATTCCTTCATTCCTTCTATTTTCCACTCTCTATCTCAGAATACAAGTTACATCAATTTATTTTATAATAAATGAAATCCACGACCCTTCAAGATGTTTAGTCCTTCTTCCAAACAATCGGTTAAGGCCAAAACAAAATTAAAATATCCCATCGTGAAAATCAATTGACATGCAGGTTTCATCATCAAATCAATAATAAAATAATATGCAGATTTATGCACGCCCGAGACTGCTGCACCTTATATCTAGACTGGGAATGCTCATATGGATATAGTATAGCACATAGATTGGTTAACATTGGCACAAATAGGAAGAGATGGTACCTTCATTCCTGCACTACCTCCTATTCCAGTAACTACAGTGTCAGCGTCGGGGTGGCGAAAAACCTGAAAATATATAAAGATATTCCTTAGAAAAACATATAGAATTGGCTTCATTCATAAGTCAAAGCAAATGAGGAAAATCGCCTCAATCACTCCTTGCTCTCCCGGGATTATCTGAGGTTTTTGTTCCAAGTCAGATAAAGCCTCTTTGAGTTCATCAACTAGGGACTCATTTCCAACAGCTACAAGTTGAGGGTTAAACGCCTTTGCCTATCCAATGTAAATATTAGAAAAGATGAGTTCTTTTTTTCTTCGGTATGTTGAAAAGATCTGATAAAGTAACCGAGAACTTAACCATACTAGTTTATTAAGTTTTGAAAACCCAAGTCTCATGTTTGCTCTATCCAATTGGTTTCCAAAGTACCACATTTAATATACGTAGAAAGGAAATAAGAGTAACTGAGATTTATTATATGCTGTGAGTACAATATTTACCTGGTCTGCAAGAAGGGTGATGTTTGAACCAGCAGCAAGTGCCACAACTTCAAACTTATCTGGATTCTCAGCCACTATATCTAATGTCTACAAGAGCAAACAAGAAAAAAATATCATTACAGGCAGTAAGGCAAGGAGTTAAAGGCAAGTCAAGCTTTATCACGGAGGAGTGACACATAAAGTATAAACTATTTATATGTTAACTCCACAAGTCGAACTGCAAGAGGAAGGGAGAAATAAAAATGAATATATAACAGACAAGCATGAAGGCGGACTACATTAAGGCATCATATCTAGTGAAGGAGATTATATTTTTTTATCTTGGCAGGAAATTGGACGTGTACCTGAGTTCCAATGGAACCGGTAGATCCAACAATTGAGACTGGTTTTGGGCCCTCCCTTGTCTTGCGACCTGGCTCTGGAACCGCTCGTCCTGGCCAGGCTGGAGGCGGCGTCTGCACAGAGCAATGAACTCGTCTTCGAACTGCCACTTCGAACTCTTTCCTCTTGAAAGCAAAACCAACTGGGAAGGAAACACAATGAAGGTCGATTTGGTGTGTGATTGACACTAAAACCGAACTATACACATTATTTTTACGCAATTAATGGAATAATACATCAACTACCAACTAAGTAGCGGCAGAGTAATCAGTGATCAAATATAAGTGAATGGCCGACTGTAACCGCGTAATGCGCCTCAGTAACATGGATAAAATTAACATTAGAATTAATTTTTTTAAAACGGATTAGTCCAACTTTATCAAATTAATTTAACAAATAAAAATTATACATTGAACCAGACCAAGCTACTTTTTTACTAGATCGCATCAAGCCGAGATACTATAGTTCTGATCCTAATCCGGGTTTGAAGTTAATTTTTACCAAATTATTTCAAATAAATTTTAAAATTATTTTATTATTATTATTATTACATTATTTATTTATTTATTTATTTTTAATTTTATATTATTAATTAATTAAAATTTATTATTATTAATAGATATAACAAAAATAGTAAAAAAATAAATTAAAGCATAATATTTTTTAATATAGAAATTTTTCGATTAGAAAAGTAATTAAAAATTATGACACTTAAACTAAAAAATTTCAGTATTAATGAAAATAAGTAAAATATTTTGTTAGTTAATTTATAATATATATATATATATATATCACTATTTTAATATACTAATAATAATTTATTATTTTAATTAATATATTTATTTAGTTATAGAAATTATTTTATATATGTTTAGTTATACTAATTACTTTATGTAATTATTTTTATTAATTTCTAAGTTTTATGATGATAAATTGAATTTCTCATATAATTTTTGTTAGTTTTTTAATTTGAATATAATTATTCATTTTAATAAATTTGTGTAATATATATTAATAATATTAAATATATAAATTCATTACTTTTAATATCAAATATTTTTAAATTTTAATGCAATTATTTATTTTGATAAACTTATATAATATATGTTAACAATATTAAATATATAAATTTATTAATTTTGATATTAAAATTTATTTAATATTATTTATATATATAATTTTAATATACATAAATATATAATAATAAATTAATTATTTATTATTTACTACTATTATCAAACTAATAAAATAACTTATTTTATTATTTTTTATATTATTTTTTGTACTAATTCCAATTTCAAATTAGATAAAAGGGTAAATATACTAACCTCTCTTAAAGTTTGGCTTAAATATACTCCTCTTCCCTTAATTTTTAATTTTGTACTAGACTTCCCTTATAACTAATGATAAATGACGCTATTATTTTATACTTTTTTAGGATAAAATTGCCCCTTTTGATAAGCTCAAGGTGTGAGTTAATGAGAAAGCATAATGTTGTTTTGCCTTTAGAGAAGTCTTTGCCCTTAGTTTTCTCAAAGCTTCATTTCTCTCAGGTTCAGATAAATGATAACACCCAATCATTGCTGCAATCTAGTTCATTTGAGTTTCGTTCTCCAATTTTGCTTGACGGAGCATGAATTAGTCATAAATTTGTTAGTTGAAAAGATTAAAGATCATTTTAAAATAGTTTGAAAGGTAAGTATTGGAGAAAACTCTTCTATTTGAACATATTTTCGGTGCATTTTGTAATGGACTTTTTAGGTTTAGGATATCTATTCATAATGCAGTATATATTTCCTTTTGATTTTTGATTTTGTATTTTTACGTTTTCTTGGAAATTGATTTTTAAGGATTCAAGAAAAGGTGAAGTCTTTGCGATGTAAAAATGCCTTTTTCAATGGTTTTGATTGATGGTTTTAGTTTTGGTCAATACTGCAAATATTTGATATAGCTTCTACTATGATGTGAGCAAGAATTATTACATGTGGTTTTTGTATTAGTGCTAGTGAAGTCTCTTTGTTATATTCAATTCAATGGAAGATAAAATTATTTGAAAGTATTTTTGAAACAAGGGAGTTTGGAGTTTGCTAATTACCTTGAAAACAATACTATTTGATTTAGAATTTTTTACCATTAATTTGTATAGAGGAAAAATTTTAGCCTTTTTCACTCTACGTTTTACAATGTCTTTATATGTTACTTGTTAAATGGATTCAAATAATTGAAACTTTGGCTTCTAAAGTGAAACTCAAAACAATTTGTTCAAGTGTTTAATGGATCTTGGCTCTTGTATAATTTAGTGAAATGAAATAATGAAATTTAATTGTTACTTTCCTATTATGTTTTCCATTTGTCCATTGAAAAA
Organism: Sindora glabra; assembly: GCA_020226215.1. NCBI lineage: Eukaryota > Viridiplantae > Streptophyta > Magnoliopsida > Fabales > Fabaceae > Sindora > Sindora glabra. The sequence goes on from CM035232.1 coordinate 9,450,578, forward strand.
TGAAATGTGGTTTCTTTTAGTTAGTGTCTCTGTCTTAATTTGCATTTGAGAAGGAGACATGGTAAGATTACATCCTGTAACATGTTTAGCTCAGAGCATAATGGTTTTGATATGGGAATCTCACAATAAACAAATAATTTTTCTAATTCAAAGGATTTGGATCTTTTAATTCTTTTTGATAATTTTCTTATCACTTGTAGAGATGTATATAAGATTTATTATGCGCCTTATTACATGTGAAAAAGGATTCTGGGTCTAATTATACACATTAATTTTGTGTTTATCATTTTTCGACATCTCTCCTATATGACATAAAGAAGATTGAAAGTAAAAAAAGGAGAGGATCTGAATTTATTTGTTTGTTTAAGGATGGAATTTGTACTTGGGTTATGCAATTCATAAGTGATTGGGGGGTTTGTCTCATTGGAATTTTGGTTTATTGTGAGACTTTTTTGCATACCTTGAAGGTATAGAATTCAAGAAGATTCTAAATGTATGTTAATCGTAATTATGATATTCTTATAGAATAATGAGATAGAAAAAGAAATATCAATTGGTTAAGAAATATCAATTTATGTTTATCATTTTAGGTGAATAAATTAATTTTTGGTGTTATGTTTTCTTAAGATTTACCTTTCATGATGGTTTTTTTTTTCACATTGTAATTATTGGAATTTTTTTCTTATATCTATTTTGAGGTATGGTAAATCCCTATAGTATTTGAACATAATTATATTTTGGAAGCATGTGGTTTTATGATTTGTAAAAGGTAATATTATCTAAAAATATTTTATTGCACATTTTCCACCAAACTTCCATTAGATGCACTAATAGAAGTTAGTGGTAAAGGAGGGGAGTGTAATACTTTACCATTCTTTAGGGAGCTTTAATCTAAAATTGAAAATTAAGGGGTGGGGAGTGTATTTAGGCTAAATTTCAAGGGAGGTTAGTGTATTTTACCTTAGATAAAATTATATCAATCCCAAACTAACTTAAAGTCATTTTGACAGCTCTAATTTAAACCAAAGTGGTTAATTACATTTACAAACAAAGGCAAGCACTCAAATAACAATAGAGCCTGTGTGAAACAAACCAAAAGGTAAGGCCCAAGTAAGAAAAGCTATAATTTTATGGAAAATTAAATGGAGAAAACATAATTCACTACATAAAAGAAAAAAGGTCTCCATAAATTATCTAACTTTTTACACATTTTTAACATGATACGAAGAATTAGAGCTAATAGTGCAATAAGAAAAGAAGAAGGAACCTAGGAATTTTAGGACTTCATTAGACTTGAAAGAATCCTTAAAAAAATGAGACTTGACTTCAGTTGTAGATGGCAAATTGAGAGCCATCACTGAAACCCAAATGAACATACTTTAATTTGAGGAGGTAAAAAATATTCAAGAGTTTGAAACCTTAAAGAATGGTATCTACAAAGTGAAAGGAATGAGAAAGGCTAGTTTAAGTACTCATGAGCTAAATATTTTAATACAATAAAATGGAAAAAAGCCATCACTTCACAAGTTTAAAGTAGTCAATAATGACGAGATGAGACGAGACAAGATTAGGGAGATGTATAGGACAAAAGTCACCAAGCGAGGAATCAACATTTGTCCTGGCAAGGGTTGATAGTTCCTTAGTTAAAATTGTACGATGCATGGTTGCCACTCTTAATAAACATATTAATTTTTTTTACTAAATCCCACTCGTAGCCCTATTAGTAAAAAGAGCAAAACTTACAAGTTCACAAGTCACAATTGAATATCATTAAAGTACCTACGCATATTGAACCGTAAGATCATTTCACACATAAAGCCTCAGAGTACAATAAATTGAAAGGAATAATTGAATAGGAAGAGAGACACTCCATTTACTCGGTATATACTTCATTTCATAATTTTGAGTGTATAGCGAAACTCATAAGCCCACAAGTCATAATTAAATATTGTCGAAGCATCCATGCATATTGAATCATAAGATTGCCCAATTTATGAAGCCTCCGAGGCACAAGGAGAAGAATATTCTATTCACTTGGTATATGCCTCATTTCATAGTTTTAAGTATATAGGGATGACCATAAGTTAATGCACTTGAGTCCCTAACTTAATGTCTAGGTACCTTATTAAGCCTTCCTGACATTTTATCCCCTTAAAGAGCATTTTGAATAAAAGTCTTCCCTTGGTAAGTAGACATTTTTTTTTTTTGAATTATCATAAAGCCTTTTCTTAGTGTTCTGAGTGTCTGCTTCACTCAAAAACTAACTGATACAAAAATAGAAATGTAAAGATAATAGATATAGTCTTTTCAAACTCCTCTGAATTAACAAGTCTATAAGCCATAATTGAATATTGTTGAAATATCCGTGCATATCGAATCATAAGATCACCCAATTTATGAAGGCTCTAAGGCACAACGAACAGAAAAGGACAATTGAATAGAGAGAGGGATATTCTATTCACTTGGTATATGCCTTATTTTATAGTTTTAAGTAGGGATGACCATAAGTCAATGCACTTAAGTCCCTAACTTAGTGTCTAGGTACCCTGTTGAGCCTTTCTGATACTCCATCATCTTAAAGAGTATTTTGAGCAAAAGCCTTCCTGCGAGGAATAGACATCTTTTTTTTGAATTATCATAAGACCTTTTCTTAAAGCTTTAAGTGTCCATTTCACTCAAAAACTAACTAATACAAAAATAGAAATGTAAATATCATAAATATAGGCTTTTCAAACTCCTCTGAATTCTCAAACCATCTCTAAATGACCAAAATGCCCTAAACTTAGGAAAATTAGGAAAAATAGTACATTAGTTGGATTGATCTTAAATTTCAGCCATAATTTTTCCACAATATGTTAGATTTTTTTTTACTAAGTGTTGTCCAAATCCAAGCACATTTGCCTATTGAATTGTCACAATTACCAGCTTATAACATTCTCCCCCATTTTAAATATCAATGCTTTCATTAATACTTTAATTTAACACAATTTCATGAAGAATTTACTTGCTTTCTTGAAACTTCATAGTAGCTTTTAGCCTACTCCTCTGAGTTACTACCTTGACCACTCATACCTGTCTTTTTGAGCATTATGAACGTTCCTCTATCTCGAATTTAGGTTATTGCCTTCACAATATTAGTATTATCTTGGCTAAATGTATTTTCTACAAATTTTTTAAAGGGTTACCTCTGTAATATCTTTTTAAGTATCCCAATACTCTCTAGTGCTACTTACCTATTAGCTTTCCTGAATTTATTACCTTCGTAACTCATTTAACAAGTAATTACTTCCACAACTTTGTACTTATTGCCCTTATAGTTTACAAAAATGCCACATCCAGAGTAACAAAAGTGTGTGCTAACACTAGGACTCTTAAACAATGCTTAACATTTTAAATTACCTACTAATAAGTGTCTTATACTTAATGTCCTATACTATTAGTACAAAAGATAAGACTTACACTTGATCTATGCAAAGGCCCCAAATTCGTTTATTTACTTTCGATTAATTCATAACTAGAGTTGTACACGGGTTAGGTCGGGCCGGGTGGATTTCGGGCCTAGTCAAACAAGCCAAATTATATAAAATTTATGACCCGGCCTAATTCTTTAAATGAAAAGTCCGTCGGATCGGCCTAATTATCCGTATAAATTATTTTATATTTTTAAGTAAAAAAATAATTTTTATTTATAAAAATTATATATTTAAAGAAATAATATTATATTTAAATATATAAAATATTTAATTATATTAAATTAATTTTTTTATATTAAAAATAATTAGATATAATTATTTTTTCTAACATATAATTATATTATAAAAAATAAATTAATATAATTAGGTTAGGCCAGGCCTATTAAGCTTTTTTATTTTGGCCTGAGTTTAACTCAATTATTAATTGGGCTTTTAAAAAAAGCTCAACGGGCTATCAGACTAAAAAAAGAAGGCCTAAATATTCTATTTTTGTGGGTCGGGCCTATTGGGCTGGGTGGGTCACCCGACCCATGTACATCTCTATTCATAACACTTTGCAATGCCACTTTCACACTCAATTGGATCCTCTAATTCTTTCTAAATTAATATCCTCTAGTATGTCATCGATTACTATAGCCTACTCTAAATCGATACCCTCTCTAAATCAACACTTAATGTCTTATACTATTGCTATAAAAGATAAGACTTATACTTGATCTATGCAAAGGCCCTAAGTCCACTTGTTTGCTTTTGGTCAATTTATAATACTTTGTAATGCCACTTTCACACTCGATTGGATCATTTGATTCTCTTTAAATCGATACCCATTAGTATCTCATCAATTACTATAGCCTACCTTCAAAGTTAATGTTTTCTAGTATTGTGGTCTTCACAACCTTTCCTAACTCGAGTGATATCCACCAATGTCTAAGCTTTCGTAATTCTATCTCAAGGGCATCCTCTGATGACTTTATGTGTACATCCTCTAATAGCTTCTCCACTTTAACATATAAAAAAGGTTAAGTATAAAACATCTTCCACTCTAACTGGAGTTACATTTTGCCTATGTACGAACAAATGTGAACTCATGGTCATTGCCACAAAGTCTCTCGATAATACGACTATGTAGTGCTAGTCTGTTACCACTCCTTTAAGTCGTAGTTGCCATATCACAAAGCAACTATGTAGCTTAGTCCACTATATTGAAGAATCATATAGGAATATTGTGCACTCTTTATCTAACCTATAGATTGTGTACATAGCATCGATTCCTCTAAATCTTCGATAAGGCCTTTGGTTATACTCCCTCAAACAATACTTTTTTTAGTAACATGAACGATCCTTCCAAACAACCTCTATATAACATAGAATATTCTCTCTAGAGCAATTGACCTTTTCTTTTAGCTGTGCTTTTCTGAGCACCAAGACTAATCCTTTTAGATGACCTTGACACAATTTTGGACTACTCCTTTTGGAGTAATCTACTTATGCCTTTCAGTTGTGGCTACACATTTTTGCATAACTAAAGGTTTTGCCTTCTAACTCCACCAATCCTTCAAGTAATGATCAAGCCCCTAGCAAGATTAAGACTTCTTCTACTGAATAAGTCATCAATTCATTTATCTTTCCGAGATGGTGGTTTATATCTATCAATGCCACTATTATAAATATGCATATAACTAATGTCCTATTGGTACAAATGTTTGCATCCGATGCATCAATCCACAGTCTTTTGAATGCATTATTCTCCCATACACTAGCTTATCGAGCTAATCTAATTTGTTGCACCATTTGATCAAGTTTTTAGCAATGATACTACTAAGTTTGAGAATGATTACTTTGCACATCTCTTATATAGCATTGGACAAGTCTCATCTAAACCAATTGTAGCCTACCCAATCTGAGCCTTCTAGCATAAATCGAGCTTTGATACCTTTATCATTAGCCAATAACTTTTTAATCGAAATTATGCAGTACATGCTTGCCACTTTTGACAAACATGCCATTGGCAAACATGTCAATCTTCCCACTAAACCCTACTTGTGGCACTCTTAGTAAGGATAGTAAAACTCATAAGTTCACAAGCCACAATCAAATATCATTAAAACATCCATGCATACTGAACTATAAAATGATCCCACATATAAAGCCTTTAGGCACAATTGATTAAAAGGGATAATTAAATAGGGAGATGGATACTTTATTTACTTGGTATATGCTTCATTCTATAGTTTTGAGTGTGTAAGGGATAGTCATAAGTCAACACATTCAAGTCCATCGCTTAATATTCAAGTGCCTTACTAAGCCTTCTTGACCCTCCACCATTTTAAAGAGTATTTTGAGCAAAAGCCCTCTTGTCAAGAGTAAATATACTTTTTTTGAATTGTCATAAAGTCATTTCTTAAAGTTCTAGGTGTCCATGTCACCCAAAAATCAACTGATACAAAGATAAAAATGGGAGGATCACAAATATAGGCTTCTTGAACTCTTTCAAATTCTTAAACCATCTTAAAATGATCAAAATGTCTCCAAAATCAAGAAAATAAAAAAAATATTACACTAACTAGATTAATCCTAAATTCTAGTCATAGGTGCTCCACAATATGCTAAAATTTTCTACTAAATCTCATCCAAATTTAAGCATATTTGCCTATTGAACTATTACAACTACTAGCTTATGGTAATCCACCAACTAAAATCCACTTGCCTTGTTTGCCAATTTAGAACAAGTAAGTTGTAAATAGTAAATGATAACTAAAATTTAACAAAGGAAATTATCAATATACTTTGTGTGCAAACTTTTATTTTTTAAAAATATTTTCCTTAAAAAATTAATTTTCACTAAAAATAATTAGATATTTAAGTTTTTTTTATCATTTTCTTATAAAAAAATTAATAATCTATTCTTTAAAAAATAATTAAAATAAAAAAGATAAAAGAGGATTCTTGCATACACTTACTTACCGTACTCAATGGTACTCATAGGATATTTGCCACAAAATAAAGTCACGTGGTAAAGATAATTATGGCTAAGTATCTATATTGTCTATTTTGCTTTTTTTGAAATAATGTTAAAATTAATTTTATTTTATTATTTTTTATTTTTGTAAAAAATGCACATAATCCTCAATATTATATTTCATGTATAAAAATTTATAATATTTTAAAATATATAATTAAAATTTTAAATTATTCATGTTGAGTAAAAAATTTCTTCTATTATTTCTTCTTCTAATTTGCTAATTGTTTTAGTATGCTTAATTGTGCAAAATTTAACTTCTCAAAATTATCTTTACAACTAACATTAATTCTAGTTTAAAAATTGAAAGTAATAATATTTTCTTTTAAAGTTAATGCTTAAGTGTTAATAAATATAAAATATTAATTTATATATTTTAAATTAATTATCATAATTAATTATTTTTATATTATAAAACTTTAAAAAATATTTCTTTCTTTCTTTCTTTTATTCCATCTTGATAATTTTTTTATAGGTATAGTTTTTTAATTATCTTAGAATGTAATAAAATGAAGTAGAAAATAAAATATTTTTAAATATAATTAATTATGAATAATTAATTTAAAAATGATCATAAATTTATTTTTTATACTTAATTATATTTCAAAATGAAATTATTACTCCCTATTTTTAATTTAAAATTAATTCTAGTTGTAAACTTTATTTTGAAAAATTACTTTTTATATAATCAAGCACAATAAAGAAAATAATAGAAATCCCTTTTATTATTGAGGATTTGAAGAAGATAGAAAATATTTTTTTACACAATATATGTAATTTAAATATTTAATTGTTGATTTTAAAATAGTATAAACTTTTTATACATAAAATGTAGTACAGACAATTATATGCATAAATAATACGAAAAGATGTAAAAAATGCTTTCATTATTTTTTGAAAAACCCTAAAAAATAAACAGTAAAAAACTATTAGTAGAAGCCATTTTTACCACGTGACATTATTCTCTGATGTTTAATACCCTAAACCTTATTTATACATATAATTGTCTGTACTATATTTTATGTATAAAAAATTTATAATATTTCAAAATCAACATATTTAAATGATACAAATTGTGTACAAAATTATTTTCGTTACCTTCTTCAAATCACCAATGGTAAAAGAGATTTCTGCTATTTTCTTTAGTGTGCTTGATTGTATAAAAAGTAAATTTTTAAAATAAAATTTACAACTAGAATTGATTTTAAATTAAAAATAGGAAGTAATAATTTTATTTTTGAAATATTTTTAAATATAAAATATCAATTTATAATTATTTATAAATTAATTATTAATAATTAATTATTTTTAAAATTATTTTATATAAAAATAAATTTAAAAAATATTTTATCTACTACTTCATTCTATTACCTTCTGAGATAACTAAAAAAATGGACCAATAAAAAAATTTCTCAAGGTGGAACAAAATAAAGAAAAGAATGAAATATTTATTAAAGTTGTACAATATAAGAAATAATTTTAAATATAATTAATCATGATATTTAATTTAGAAAATATTATAGATTAATATTTCATATTTGGTAATACTTAAGCATTAACTTAAAAAGAAAAAATTATTACTTTCAATTTTCAAAATTAGAATCAATTTTAGCTGTAAAGTTGTTTTTTGAGAAGTTAGATTTTGTACAATTAAGCACATTAAAAAAATTAGCAAATTGGGAGAAGAAATAATAGAAGAAATTTTTTACATAATATGAATAATTTAGATATTTAATTATACATTTTAAAATATTATAATTTATGGTACATGAAATATAATATTGAGGATTATGTGTATTTTTTAAAAAATAATAAGAGAAGATAATAAAAACAAATTAATTTTATGATTATTTAAAAACTAAAACAAAAAATATACATCCATTAACTATAATTATCTTTGCCACGTGGCTTGTGGCTAATATCCCATGAGTATCATTGAGTATTGTAAGTAAGTGTATATAAGAAATCCCCAAAGATAAATTTTATGTTTTTGAGGAACCTTTTATGATACTTTCTATTTTTCTTCATTTTTTCCATATGAAAACATACTATAAGAAATTAAAACATACGAGAATTTAGGTTTTGAAGTAAAAATATTAAATATGTTTAATTGATAAATAGAAAGTGTAATATATATTTACAATTTAAGTTGATGATAACTAAATTTTTTTCATCGATCAAGAAGAGAAAAGGAGAGTAAGTTTCTAAATAAGTAATTTAGCATGTTTAATTACCTTTTGCTTTTTACTATTTCATTTACACTAATTGATTTAATTGGTAAAATATGTTCAATGTTGGCTTTGTTCAATAGAAAATATTATATATCTTAAAAATAAAATTTAAAATTTAATTTTATATTTTATATATTTATCAAATTAAACTATATAAATTTATTTTATTATTTTTTTATCTCATTTCTAGTGTATATAATAACAGTCTTGTCCTAAAATGCTACGCAAATTGAAAGGTTACTGTATATGGCCGACTGTAACAAAGCGACAAAGCATCACTGTAATAAAATACATACAGTAGCAGACTGTCACCGTATATGGCCGCAGTATATGTTAATCGAAATGGTTAAAATGTCGAGCACAGGATTTTCTACCAAAAAAGAGACGGCAAACAAAAGAAACACGTTCCAGAGAAGGACAGTACAATCGATGATTGAGCCAAGTCAGCCCCCGAATGCTCAAATTTCAGCCGGACAACGACAACTAACGTTGTCGTTCATCCTTTTAATACTATAATAATTTGTACTTTTCTTATCAGTTTTTCTTTTAAAAGAAAAAAATTTGTCGGCTGGAGAATCAAAATCGTTGGGTGATTAGCAAGTAGGATAGGATGAGCATTACGTCTACCGATTCGGAATTTTAATATTCTTTTTCACTGAGCTTCGCCTTCTGAGTAACAGTAGGGCTGATAAAAGATTCTTCAACTGCTTAAAATCGAAAAATAATGGTTAACTGCAGATGTTTGATGGTTGTTGTGTTGTAATGAGTAAAAAAGATAGAGAAAATTTAATTTTCGGTCGATGTCGGTGGTTTAATTCCTTAATCGCATGGAACTGTTTTCAACCAAAATTATTATTATTTTCTTGAATAGTTGTTACAGTTTAATTATTTTAATTTATTATATCACCATTTTATCATTTAGTTGCAGGTTTGCCCATCCTACTTTCCCCCATTTCAAGTTCAATCACATCAAGTCCGCAACTCTACTGCTACAACGTGAATCGCTTTCTTTCTTTCCTTTTTTTTTTTTTTTCCTATTTTATCTCCGTCTCTCTCTTTCTCTTCTCCAAAATTTCTCTGTCCTCAATAAACAAATACTGCAACTTGCTCTTCATTTTTTATGGATATATCATGGTAATCAACCCTTTATCAAAAATCTATCACCCAATTGATAGAACACTTATGATTCCTATAGTTCTAATTCAAAAATATGCCTAAAAACATATTATTTTTCTTCGAATAATGAAATCAAGTGCGTTTTCGTCTTAATGAATAACAACCGCCGCAATCCCAGCGCGCGGAGCTTTCAACAGACCTTGGAAAGTGCATAAAGTGAAAGTGAAAGATTCACACTTTCTTTTGCATTTTGGAAGAAGCAGCCGCGGGGAGATAACAATCTAGACTACATGACACTCTAGGCTACGCCATAGTTGACCAAAAATAGAAGATTACAGAGGTTTTCTCGATCAAATTGGAATTGAGTTGCTTCCACCATTAATTCAATCTTCCGAAATATTTGAATATTTTTATTTAAAAATTAATTTTATATTTTTAATATTTTATAATTAAATAAATAAACAATAAAAATAATCTATATATCCTAAAATATCCCACTTTCTTTGTTTTAAACATTTAAGAAATGCTGACTTATATTAATTAACATTAAGAATATTGTATTTATTAAAAATAAAATTTATAATTAAATTATGAATATAAATTAAGAGCTGTGAATTAAGTGCAAAATGACTTTATAAATTTGTAAAACTCAATCTAATAATTATAGTAAATTTAAAATCTAATTTTAAGTCTTATTTTTATACATATAATATTTTTGAATCAACATTTTGTGAGCTTGAATTTTTTAATATGTCAACCTGGAAGTGATATTTGTGTCACTTAACATGCCCGATAAATCAGTGTTTGAAAATTGTTCTATGCTAAAATCAAGCGAGGTGGTGGTTATTGGTTATTAATATCAAGAATAGTTATAAAAATGCATGAGGAAGGAGGTTATTGAAAAATAAATCTTCGAGTTTATCTTGACATAGGTAAATATACATGAATTTAAATTTGATTTAAATCAATTTTACATTATTATATTATTCATTCATATGTTATGTTACCGTATCAAATACAGCACTATGCATTCTGTGTTTTGCTGCCACTCCGCTAGCAACTATTTTACTCTTTTTCGTGCAATTAATCCCTTTTACTTCAAACCCAAAAATTGCAGCTAAAAGCATTTATTAATTCAATTCTTAATTTTGTTGCAATTCAACTATGCACTTTTCTTGTACTTCTTATTGTGTTATTTAAAAGAATTTTGAAACACCGTCTCCTTATTGTTGTAATCCACTCTGCGGAAGAATGAAACTACCTACCATTTTCAACCATAAACACTTTTTTTAAAGGATATATGGACCTTTGAATAGACTAATCCTAAACCTTAACCAGTTTGTGATCTGGAAACTGGAAACCGTTAAAGAGGCCGAATTTCGGAGCATATGCGTGCAACTCATTTAGGGGAGACAACTAGACAAATTACCGCAGAACAAGGAGGCAGCAGATTAGGCTATTTAATTTCTCGTCTTGCTTTTTCACTTCCAAAATTGTAGCCTAACCTAATTAGTAGCTTGTTGATGCTACAATCGAGGATTTACGAGTATGATAGTATAGTGAGTGAGTTGACAAAGCAAAGCTAAATACATAGGAAAGTAGAAGAGAGACAATGAAATAACAAAACGTTATTAGTCAAAGCATTACATCAAAGCTTTTCTGAATTTGTTATCGACAATAGTGGGGAAGCAGCTATGTATGTATATCTTCTCCTTGATGGAAGGTTTTTCACATTCTCGCTGCACCCACGTTGGATTGTCACTAAACACAGTAATGATTATATTGTAATCAATAAAATTATGAACAAAAGTAAAAAATAATAATTTTTATTGAGTAAAATTAAAAATATACTTCATTATCAATCTATCTATGACAATGGCATTTAATTGTGATCCATAAAATTTCACTCTCTTAGGCTTTTATTTTTATTACTTCAATCATTCACTATGGTTTCAATCTCCTAGCAATATCCCTCGAACATATTCAGACCCAAATTTTTTTTTTAGCACTAGAATGAAGATCACCATAAAAGTAGTATTATAATTCAGCAGTCCAAATATAAGAAATTCTAAGGTGCTTGGGGGTTTGAAATTTAGGGTAACGTGTCAAAATTCTGACCATTGAATAAGATAACTAAAAAACTTCATAATCTTATTTAATAGCTTGAATTTTGTTACATCACCTTAAGTTTTAAACCCCTCAAAGAGTACCATAGCAAACAGCTTCAAATATATGTGAATTTGAGCAATAGTAATAAATTAATTAATTGAATATTAATTGTAATGATTTCATCATGATGCATGAAGAAGAGGGAGAAAAAGAAATTAATAGAAGAGCGAGACTCATCATATCATGTCAATACTGCCATAAACAAATATTAACTGTTAAGGCGAAGGAGAAAATTGTTCAAGTCGAGTGGGGTGTAGCGGGGCGGCCCACTATGCATGTATGTTTTGTTTGTGGTATGCTCTTCTCTCCTTTTCTGCGTTGAATGGCAGACAAAATTGGCACCACTATTATTCCGTACTCTAAACTCGCAATCTCTCTCAATCAAAGTATCCATCCAAAACCGATATTAAGGGAATCTCCCGACCACGATACCTCTCTCTTCTTGGGACCAAGTGTTTCCCTTTTCTGCTTGTAAAACAAAGTGACGAACTCAACTGGATTACAGGCAGAAAGGAAAGTAATTCAAAGGAGATCCTATAAAAATGCATTGTTATTTGGACGTCTAACATTCCGCTGGCATTAATCAAAAGCTTTTTTATTTTTCAAACGCTGGGAATTGCAATGTATACATCGAGAAACCATGTCCAAAAGCACATAGCTTATGAGCCTACTCATTCTACATATGTTACAATTGCTCAATACCAACAGTAAATTGTGGGGAAGCCGTTGGCAGGAATCTACCTCGTCCCACAGTTCGCAAATTAGCATCATGCAGGAACGGGGGTGAAACTCGGAGACCTCTGCAGGCTAGCAGCATATTTTCGTGCCCATTGGTCAAAATAAATGATTTCCTCAAGGGAAGGCGAGGTTACCAATTCTTTTTGGTGCTTCTCACATGTCAGCTCCACAACCTTGAAAATATCCAGATAGCTTATCCTGAAATCAGCAAAACAGCCGATATCAAAGGCCAATTATTCAGACCAATCAAGTTATGTGAATTAATCATATTTTGGTTTTGAGTTGCAAGTCCTAGGCTATCCAAATATTCAAATTTTAGCCACCTGAGTTTTAGCTCGGGCAGAAAAGGGTTGGTGGGAATCTACTTTGAGGTGTTTGGTTCTAGTTATCATAATGACTAATGACTCCAGGACGCAAAAGGAAGATGTTCGGATTTAATCTTGCTGCATCCCTTCAGGTGGGATTTGAATGTGTCATAGGTTCATATTTTCGATCCCCTCCTATGTCACTACCATCACTTTGTTGACTTAGTTCCATTGTAAACTTTTTAGTTTTGATGATGTCAAATAACATTTTGAATTTATATGTCTTTTTGAAAGTTTTTTATTCTTTATTTTTTTATAAATAAAATTGGCTTATGGATTATGTGAAGTACTCTAGAGCATGTTAGAGTTGTTGAAGTGATTGAAGGTTTTTGCTTGAAGTTTATTTAAGATCTTTTTGAATAATATTTGAAGATAGGTTTTTGGGTAAAATTTTGCACATGATTATTTTTAAAGTGTTATGGCTCAAATGACCCAAAAATGTTTTTAAAGATAGGTGTTTTGTGCTAAATTTATTTTAAAACAAGAAGTTTTAGTTAAAAAAAATTAAAATTAAGTTTTAATTTGAAAAACCAAAATTCTCTGCTTATGTTTGACTATATAGTCGAATATTATAATCCAAAGACTAACCTCTAGCCTAGTAATTAATTATATAGTTAACTATATTAGTCTAAAAGTAAGCCAACTAGACTATAGTTGACTATAGTTCAAAATTTTGAGTTTTCAAGCTTGTATAGTCAACTATCAACGGATGAGATTTTAAAAATTGTTAGCAGTAAGTGATTAACAATCACTATTCAAATCCAACTCTTATATGAATGTTTAAACTTCAGTTTTTGGATAAGAAGAGGCAAAAACCCGATTTTTCTCTTGAGCTTACTCCTTTGAAATCAAAGCTTCACCATTATGGGCCATACCTTCTGAGATTCAATCATTTAGAGCTTTCTCTTTGTATTTGTGTAAGGGTGCACTAATCATTATTCTATTTCCTACCCATTCTTTTAGGTTTTGCAACACGGGTGAGGGATCCCATTGCTTCTAGAATGTGGTAGCTTTAGGGAGATTTTTCCTGTGTGAGGAAACACAAGGGTGGGGTTATACAATCTAGAAAATATTGTAAGACTTCTCAAAGGCCATTAGGGATTATTAGTACACTAGCTGCAAAATTGAAGAGTTTTCAATTTCAGAGATTGAATGTACATTGGAAGCAAATTTTCCTTTTAGTGGAACCACTATAAATGAGTTTGCAATCTCTCTTTAAATTTCTGCAATTTATTGATTTTATTGCATGCTTGAGCTGTTCAATTTGAGTATTGATTCATAAGATATGGTGTTTGGTTGATATAATCTCATTTGTGATCAATTTCCATGTCACCAGGAGTCAATTACAAATTCCTCTGTTTTTTATTGCAAAAACTCGGTTTTTACATTGAGAAAAAGACTTTAAAAAATCTCAATTCACCTCCTATAGATGTGTCCATCCTGTACACACTTGAGAACAATTCTAAAGAAGGATGAGTTGAGAAATTCGTGGATAAAAATAAATATACAGTAAAGTTCTTGGGGCAACTTATATAACGTTAATAAGGGAAGTAGCTTCAATACTTACTTTTCATCAATAAACATCTCTACAGCTTTCTCATTTGCTGCACTAAGAACTCCTGTCATAGTGCCTCCAGCCCGTCCTGCAGCATAGGCAAGATTCATGGACGGATACTTCGCATTGTCTGGAGCTTTAAATGTCAGCGAACCAAGCCTGCATCATCATGTTTCAGGTATAGCCATGTCAAACAAGCTAGCAAATATTTTAGGTAAACTTAACCATCTTTGAGATAATGAAAACTGAGGGAAATGAAATAGTGTAAGCAGCACGAAAATTGACAGTACTTGCACAAATCCAGGCGAGGCCAAGTCACTTCAGAGCAATAAATTCTGTTTGGCCAAGACAATGTATAGAGGATTGGCAAGCGCATATCAGGCCACCCCAGCTGCGCCAGAACAGATGAATCCTGGAAGTAAAAAAATAATTTAGTATAAAGGAAAAAAAAAGTTGCATGTTTTTTGTCTGCTTTTGTTCAATTCTGTTGTGTATATTTATCTAAACTTAAGACAGCAAAACTCATCCCGTCCTTTTGGTATATTAGTCAAGCACTAGTAACTTGTAGGTATTATACTGAGAGAGTTTTACCTGTGTTTCAACCATGGAATGTATGATAGATTGTGGGTGAATGACAATCTCAATATCATCATATTCAACTCCGAACAAGTAATGGGCTTCAATAACTTCTAGACCCTGACAAGAAATAGAAAAAAGTTATCCATGAAACTTAAACCAATTACTTAGAGAGAATCATGAAAAGGGATTTTTCATCCAAAACATTGGCATCAGAATGAAACAAACCTTGTTGAAAAGTGTAGCTGAGTCCACTGTTATCTTTTTCCCCATATTCCAATTAGGATGCTTTAATGCGTCAGCAACTTTAACATCTTTTAGTTTGTCAACAGGCAAATCCCTGTCAAACAAGGAGGAAATGAATAATGAAAATAGATTATGTTTAACCAAGAAACTGATATTGTAGAAGAATATTTATTTGAACAAATTCCATTATTTTTTGACAATTGACTAGTTGACAAAAACAACAAATTTATAGATCCATAAAATTATAGATACTTTGTTTCCATTTTAATCCCTTCTGGTGTAAGAAAATACGTTCAACTGTACATGAAAACATAAACTACTAAAATGATGACTGATATAAACATGCACAAGTGCAGACAATTTGAAGAAACAAAGTTTACTTTACACAGAAGAAAATTGAAGAAACAAAGTTTACTTTACACAGAAGAAAAATGCAGTTAACATAAAAGCTGATGACAATGATTAACATGCACCACTTAGGCTTCATCTGACAACTTTCTGTAGTAACTATGTTCTCACCTAAAAGCACCTCCAGATGCAGTTAAAATGATCCGCCTAAGTGCACCCTCAGGCAATCCCTGGATACACTGCAGAGAAATAAATTTAATCCTCAGAAATTAATAGAAGCCAGAAACGGGCAGGATGGCAACATAACTTCACAAGTGTAACAAAAAAGAGGCAGAGAGTAATAGGAGTAATAAGCTAGATGGGATTGACCAGAGTCCATCCACACTTGTTGCATCCATAGTTATGGATACATGATGTGCTTACATACCTGAAAAATGGCAGAATGCTCCGAATCAGCTGGAAGGATTTTTATGCTATGCTTGTGAGCAAGAGGGAGAACAAAAGGACCTCCAGCAATCAGTGTTTCTTTGTTGGCTAAAGCTATGTCTTTTCCAGCTTCTATTGCAGCAACTGTTGGCTAAATAAATAATAAGAGCTGTCTCAGATGTCTATTATCTGTTGTCTGATAACTCATCTTATCTGCAGTTTAGAGTCTTTCCTTTCTAATTAATCTTGCTAAAAGTTTCATTTTCACAAGAATAAACATTTCTGATTTTACATAGAAGCATCAAGAATAAGATAGCAGCAGATCAGAAGTGATCAGAAGAAAATTACTAGGTTCATGCCACAAGAAGTTACATGCATTTATCTTATAATTTCTTCAATCCTTCTATTTTCCACTCTCTATCTCAGAATACAAGTTACATTAATTTATTTTATAATAAGTGAAATTCACGACCCTTCACAATGTTTAATTCTTCTTCCAAACAATCAGTTAAGGCCAAAACAAAATGAAAATGTCCCTTCATGAAAATCATTTGACTTGCAGATTTCATCATCGAATCAACAATAAAATAATATGCAGACTTAGGCAAGCCCGAGGCTGCTGCACCCTATGTCTAGACTGGGAATGCCCATATGGATATAGTTTAGCATATAGATTGGTAACATTGGCAAAAACAGGAAGAGAAGGTACCTTCAGTCCCGCGCAACCTACTATTCCAGTAACTACAGTGGCAGCATCAGGGTGGCGAGCAACCTGAAAATATATAAAGATATTGCTTAGAAAAATAAAACATATAAAATTGGCTTCATTTATAAGTCAAAGCAAATGAGGAAAATCACCTCAATGACTCCTTGCTCTCCTGGGATGATCTCAGGTTTTTCTTTCAAATCAGATAAAGCCTCTTTGAGTTCATCAACTAGGGACTCATTTCTAACAGCTACAAGTTGAGGTTTAAAGGCCTTTACCTATCCAATGTAAATATCAGAAAAGATGAGTTTTTTTTCTTAGGTATGTTGCAAAGATTTGATAAATTAACTGAGCACTTAACCATACTAGTTTATTAAGACATAATAGTTTATTAAGTTTTGAAAACCCAAGTCTCATATCTGGTCTATCCAATTGGTTTCCAAAGTACCAGATTTAATGTACATAGAAAGGAAATGAGAGTAACAGAAAGGTTTATTATATGCTGGGAGTACAATATTTACCTGGTCTGCAAGAAGGGTGATGTTTGAACCAGCAGCAAGTGCCACAACTTCAAACTTATCTGGATTCTCAGCCACTATATCTAATGTCTACAAAAGCAAACAAGAGAAAAGGATCATTACAGGCAGTAAGGCAAGGAATTAAAGCCAAGTCAAGCTTTATCACGGAGGAGTGACATATAAACTATTTATATGTTAACCCCACAATTCGAACTGCAAGAAGAAAGGAGAAATAAAAATAAATAACAGACAAGCAAGAAGGCGGACTACATTAAGGCATTATCTGGTGAAGGAGATTATATATATATTTTTCTATCTTAGCAGGAAATTGGACGTGTACCTGAGTTCCAATGGAACCGGTAGATCCAACAATTGAGATTGGTTTTGGGCCCTCCCATGTCTTGCGACCTGGCTCTGGAACCGCTCGTCCTGGCCAGGCTGGAGGCGGTGTCTGCACAGAGCAATGAACTCGTCTTCGAACTGCCACTCCAAACTCTTTCCTCTTGAAAGCAAAACCAACTGGGAAGAAAACACAATGAAGGTCAATTTGGTGTGTGATTGACACTAGAACCGAACTATACACATCGTTTTTACACAATTAATGGAATAATACATCAACTACCAACTAAGTATCGGCAGAGTAATCAGTGATCAAATATAAGTGAATAGCCGACTGTAACCGTGTAACGCGCCTCAGTAACATGGATAAAATTAACATTAAAACCAAGATGGCTGATTGCATTTGCAAACAAAGGCAAGCACTCGGATAACAATAGAGTCTGCGTAAAACAAACCAAAAGGGAAGACCCAATTAAGAAAAGTTACAACTTTATGGAAAATCAAACCGAGAAAACATAATTTACCACATAAATGAAAGAGGGTCTCCGTAAATTATCTAACTTTTTCCACTTTTCTAATATGATACGAAGAACCAGAGCCAGTAGTGCAACAAGAACAGAAGAAGGAACCTGGGAATTTTGGGACTCTGTTAGACTTGAAAGAATCCGAGAAAAAATGAGACTTGACTTCAGCTGGAGACGGCAAATTGAGAGCCATCACAGAAACCCAAATGTACCCACTTCAGTTTGAGGAGGCAAAAAAAAATTCAAGAGTTTGAAAGCTTAAAGAATGGTGTCCGCAAAGTGAAGCGAATGAGAAAGGCTGGTTTAAGTACTCATGAGCTATATATTTTAATACAGGAAAATGGAAAAAGGCGTCACTTCACGAGTTTAGAGCAGCCAATAACGACGAGACGAGGGTGGGGAGACGTATAGGACGAAAGTCGCCAAGCGAGGAATCAACATTCGTCCGCCAACGAAAATCCTTTTGTCTTGTTTGTCAATTTGGAACCAGTGAGTTGTAAGTAGCAAATTGTAACTAAAATTTGGCAAAGGGCATTATCAATTTACCTTTTGCTCTTTGTGCGCAAAGTTTTATTTTTTAAAAATATTTTCCTTAAAAAATTAATTTTCACTACAAATAATTAGAGATTTGAGTTTTTTTTATCATTTTCTTATCAAAAAATTCAATAATTTATTCAGGAAAAAATAATTGAAATAAAAAAGATAAATTTTATATTTTTGGTTAACTTTTTATGATACTTTATATTTTTCTTTGTTTTTTCCTTTGAAAACTATTAGTGATTTAAGGGTCAGGTTATTAATTTTTTATTTACTAAGATATGTATGGGCCGTGGACCTATCTCTTGTAACCCTATATTTTATTATAAATAGACATGTCAGCCTCTTGTGAGAATATGACTTCAAGAATTATTCTCTTATAATATGGTATTTAGAGCCACTCTTTAGATATTTTTTTCCAAAAAAAAAATCCTAGATCAGGTTACACAGTGCACAGAACAGAGGAGCTACTGTTTGGAGAAGTTGGCAGCATTTCAAGGCATTTTTAGAAGATCTAGGTTGACGGCGGGGCAAATTGGCGACCAGCGACCATTGTAGACTGGCGCGTGAGCAACACGAGCGGCTTCTTGGGAGGTGCGTGAGAACCACACACAAAGCGATTTTCAGGTGCGTGCAGGCGTGTGACACATTTTTCGGTGACCAAATTTATACTGACGACTCTCCGGCGTCTTCTGTATTCATCTGTGTGATTCTTCAAGCAATCCAACAACTCAAGTGTAGTTTTTCTAATTTTCTTCACTATTTTTTGGATTTCTTTTTTGATTTTTTCTACAAGTTTACTCTCATGGCCGGTGAAATTATTGATTCTGATACACGCAATCCACTTAGAAATAATAATGGTGAAAGAATAGTTTTTGATTTGCTTCCGGTTGGTGGCCGAATAACTGAACGAAAATTGGATTTGGAAGGTTGACAATATATAGGGTGGAAGAGGGCTATTCAATGTTACCTTGATGAAGTTCGTATGACTGATCATCTTACTAAAGATCCACCCACAAACAATACAAAGGAAAGATGGATTGTGGAAGATCGACGATTGCTTCATTTAATTTGTAATACTTTAACTCTTGAAGTTAATGATAATACTGTGTATTATGAAATAGTCAAAGAATTATGGGACACTCTTGGCTCACTTTATTCTGGAAAGAACAATATGCATCAAATTTATGATTTGACTCAGTCATTGATTCATCCTGATGTAACTGGTAAGACCCCATCTCAAATCTATACTGATCTTCACCGAACCTTTCAACAATGGAATTCTTTTTTACCTATTACTACTAATGTTGATGCAATGCATTCTCAACGAGAACAATTTGGAGAAATGTGTTTTCTTATGGCATTGCCTTCAGAATTGAGTACTGCTCGTCAACAAATTTTATCTAGTTCTGATTCTCTCACTATGAAGTTTGTCTTTTATCGTGTTCAACAAGCATATAGTGACTCATCTCCTTCTTCTGCATATACAAATGAGTCTTTTGCTTTAGTTAGTTTTGGTAGTCAGGGTGGTCATGGTGGTATTTGAGGTGGCAGGGGGAGAAGAGGTAGAGGATGAGGTGATTCTGGTGGATAAAATTCTAGTGGGCAAGGTGATTTTAGTGGAGGTGAAATTGTTTCTTGCTACTATTGTAAAGAGCTTGGACATATCAAGAAGTTCTGTCCCAAGTTGCTTGAGAAAAATACTTGGTTTGCACATGTTACTACAAATAATCAGGTACAAGACAATGATAATAATGGTACTATTAGTTTGTCAAAGAGTGAGTATGCTAAGTATTTACAGTTTCAAGTATCCCGATAGCAGCCACCCACTCAGTTCGCTGCTACATTAGCACAGACAAGTAATCCCACTGCATGCCTTTCCTATACTAATTCAAGATGGGTCATTGATTCCGATGCTACTAATCATATGACAAGTTAGACAGGTATTATATTTTCTTTTCAACCCACTTTTTCTTCTTATGTTACTTTAGCCAATGAATCTAAAGCATCTGTTATTGGTTGTGGTGTGGTGGATGTTACCTTTGATATATCCTTGTCTGATGTATTATGCCTTTCAAATTTCTCATTTAATCTACTTTCAATTAGCTAAATAACACGTACCTATAACTGTGATGTCTTCTTTTTCCATAACTATTATTTTTTTTAGGATCTTATGATGAAGAAGAGTTTTAGTAGGGGGTACAAATCTAGTAGCCTTTATGTTCTTGAAGAGAAAGTTTCTAGATCAGTTGTTGCTATTATTACTATCACTCCACACCAATTTCATTGTCGCTTGGGTCATCCATCCTTGTCCACTTTGCAGAAATTATTTTCTAGTTTTACTTCTTTGTCTAGTTTGGATTGTGAGTTATGTCAGTTTGCTAAACATCATCGTCGGTCATATGTTTCTCAAGTCAATAAGCAGGTTACATCCGTATTTGAGTTAATACATTCAGATGTTTAGCGTCCTTGCCCTGTAGTTTCTAAGTCTGATTTTTGATATTTTGTTACCTTTGTGGATGACTATTCAAGAGTTACTTGGCTATATTTAATGAAGAATCGTTCAGAGTTATTTAAGATTTTTCATACTTTTCATGCTGAAATTTTGAATCAATTTAATGCATCTATTTGTCATTTTCGTAATGACAATGCTAAAGAATATTTTTCAACTCCATTTGCATCTTATTTGTCTCAGCATAGAATCATTCATCAATTTTCTTATGCAGTTACTCCACAGCAAAATGGGGTAGCTAAACGAAAAAATCGACACTTAATGGAAGTCTCACATGCTTTATTGTTTCAAATGAAAGTACCTAAGATTTTTTAGGCAAATGCAACTTTTACAGCTTATTCTTAATTAATCGAAAGCCTTCTTCAATTCTTGATGGTTAGGTACTTTATTCCATTTTATTTCCTTCCAGATCTTTATTTCCTTTATCTCCACGTATTTTTTGGTGTGCTTGTTTTATTTAAGATCTTTGTCCTTAAATATCTAATGGTTTCATCTGATGTTACATTTTTTGAGTCCGTTTCCTTTTTTAGTTCCCCTGAGTCTTCATCGTCCCTAATTGAGAATGATTCTCTTGATGACCATTTCCTTATGTATTCTGCTCCTCAGACATCTCCGGTTCCTCTAGATCACAATTGGGTTCGCCCTCATATTAAAAATGTTTACTTTTACAGGAAGCAGGTACTAGTAGCAGCACCTTCCTCACTTGACAATGCTAACAATACTGGAGTTGCCCTAATTATTGATGAATCACTGGCTTCATCCCCACTACCAGCTTCTTTCTCATCAAATCCTCCTTCATTATCATCTAATCTTGATGTTTCCATTGCCCATTGGAAAGGTACACGTCCTTGCACTCAACAAGGTAACACTAATCATCCTTATTCTATTTCTAACTATGTGTCATACACTTCCTTACCCTTATCCTCTCAATCCTTTATTGTCTCGCTTGATTCCATTACTGTTCCTAAGTCTGGTATGGAAGCACTATCTCACTTTGGGTGGCATGCTGTTATGGAAGAAGAAATGCAGGCTCTTACTGCAAATCAAACATGGGATATTGTCTCTTTACCAGAAGGCAAACAATTTATTGGGTGTAAATGAGTGTATATTATAAAAATTAATCTTGATTATACTGTTGCTCGATTAAAAGTTCGACTAGTGGCTAAAGGGTATGTGCAAATTTATAGTGTTGATTATTCAAAAACTTTCTCCCCTGTTGCTAAAATTACATTTATTTAATTTATTATCTCTCTTGCTCATCTCATAGTTAGTCTCTTTACTAGCTTAATGTTAAAAATACTTTTTTGCATGGTGATTTATATGAAGAGGTATATATGGAGCAACCACCCAAGCTTGTTGCTCAGGGGGAGTATGGCAAAGTTTATCAACTAAAAAAATTCTTGTATGGATTGAAACAATCTCCTCGAACTTGGTTTCAAAGATTTAGTGATGTGGTGACAGAATTTGAAATGAAAAAAAGTGACCATGATCATTCAATTTTTTATAAACAATTAGGTTCTGGTTGTATTCTTTTGGCTGTTTATGTGGATGACATTATGATCACTAGCAGTGATCAATTGGGTATTTCAAAATTAAAATTTTTTCTTCAAACCAAATTTTAGACTAAAGACTTGGGAACACTTCGGTATTTTTTGGAGATTGAAATTGCTCGAGGGAGGAAAGAAATCTTCCTATCTTAAAGGAAATATCTTCTTGATCTCTTGAAAGAAGCAGAGATGCTTGGCTCTAAGCCTTGTGATACTCCTATGATTCCGAATGTTAAACTTAACTTGGAAGATGGGGCATTATTAGAAGATCCAGAATAGTATAGACGACTAGTGGGTAAATTGAACTACCTTACTATAACTAGGCCTGATATTGCTTTTTCGGTAAGTGTAGTAAGTTAATTTATGAACTCTCCAAGAACTTCTCATTGGGATGCAATCACGCATATTCTGAAATATCTCAAGGAGGCCCCTGGTCGTGGAATTTTGTATAAAAATTATGGTCATTGCAGAATAGAAGGCTTTTCTGATGCAGATTGGGTTAGATGTCCTATAGATAGAAAGTCCACCTCTGTGTATTGTGTCTTTGTTGGTGAAAATCTTGTGTCTTGAAAAAGTAAGAAACAAGCAGTAGTATCGCATTCAAGTGTAGAGTCTGAATATCGGGTTATGGCCCATGCCACATTAGAGCTTATATGGATTTCCTATCTTCTTTATCAACTTAGAATTAAGCCTTATAAAACTATGCATCTATGGTGTGATAATCGAGTAGCTACCTATATTGCTATGAATCTGATTTTTTATGAACGTACAAAATATATAGAAGTTGATTGTCATTTTGTTAGAGAGAAACTTCAGGAAGGGGTTATTGATTTAAGATACATTAGAATTGGGGATCAATTGGCTGACTTGTTTACTAAAATCCTTTTAGAAAAGCGGGTTAATGATGTTTGTAACAAGTTGGGCATGTTTGATATTTATGCCCTAACTTGAAAGGGAGTGTTAGTGATTTAAGGGTTAGGTTATTAATTTCTTATTTACTAAAATATATATGAACCGTGGACCTATCTCTTATAACCCTATATTTTATTATAAACAAACATGCTAGCCTCTTATAAGAGTATGGTTTCAAGAATTATTTTCTTATAACAAAAACATACCATAAGAAATTAAAACATAAGAGAATTTAAGTTTTGAAGTTAAAATATTAAATATTTTTAATTGATAGATAGACAGTGTAATATCTATCTACAATTTGAGTTGATGATACTTAAATTTTTTTCATCGACCAAGAATAGAAGGGGAGAGCAAGTTTCTAAATAAGTAATTTAGCATGTTCAATTACCTTCAGGTTTAAGGAGAAAAACAATTCCTGTTCACTATTTTATTTACGCTGATCGATTTAATTGATAAAATATGTTGAATGTTGGCTTTGTTCAAGAGAAAATATTATATATATTGAAAACAAATTTTGAAATTTTTTTATATTTATTAAATTGAATTATATAAATTTGTTTCACTATTTTTTTCAGATCACATTTTTAATGTACATAATATTACTCATATCCTAGAATGCTACGCAAATTGAAAGGTTACTGTATATGGCCGAGTGTAACAAAGCAACAAAGCATCACTGTAATAAAATACATACAGTAGCAGACTGTCACCGTATATGGCCGCAGTATATGTCAATGGAAATGGTTAAAATATCAAGCACAGGATTTTGTACCAAAAAAGAAACACCAAACACAAGAAACACATTTCAAAGAAGGACAGCACACTAATTAAGTCTTAGTATAGGGATTAATCGATGAATGAGCCAAGTCAGCACCCGAATGCTCCAATTTCAGACAAGGTAGGCTACCATAAGCTACAAAGCCGGACAACGACAGCGTTAGCCGTCGAGATTCACATTTTCCATGCAACCTGGTCTAAGTCATACGTTCATCCTTTCTCAAGTCAACACTATAATTTATACTTTTCTTATCGGTTCATTTCTTTTTTTTAGAAAAAAATTTGTCTGCTAGAGAATCAAAATTGTTGGGTGGTATAGTATGTAGGATGAGCATTACCTCTACTGATTTGTTATTTTAATATTCTTTTTCAGTAAGCTTCGCCTGCTGAGTAAAAGAAGTACAAAGAAAAAAAAAGAAAAATTGGATGGTCAAGTTTTCTATTCTCCTCAATCCTCGCAGGGACAATAAGATAATATAGAGTACATGGATTTGTCAAAACAAGACAATGGCGTTCTAAACGAAATAAACTTTATTCAAATTCTATCTTTTAATCAGCATCACCATGTTGAATTACCTTGTTTCGGTTCCTATAATGTATACTAACTTTACTTGAAAATATTTTTTATATGGACATAATTAAAAATTATTAAAATAATAAAAAATAATTAATATATTCAATATTAAATACAGTGAATTTAATAAAAAATGAGTTCTTATTTTTCATTATTTTCTTTTACTACTATGAGATATACGGTACTATTTCAGTTATATATAATAAAATGAAATTATCCTACCAAAATTATTTAAAAAAAAAAAACAGACGGAGCCTAAAAAAACAACTTTTAGAGTTTTAGTTTGAGAGTTCCTACTTTGATTTTGATTCCATCTATCCATCCATAACAAGGATTTTCAATTTGCTCTTAAAATGCATTACAAATATTGTAATACTTAAGATTCCATCAATCCAAACCTTTTTCTTTTCCAGCTGCTGAGGATGCATATTTACATTTGGAAAACACATAGTTTGCTTACACAGTTATTGCAAGCGGATACGATGATAGAATTGCTCCAATTCCACGCCAATAGACAATAAATAAATATAACGGCTATATATTGGGTGCTGGAATGGATCTAGCAGCATATATATCCCGTAGTTATTGAAATTAGTATGTATCAAGCAGGAACGAGAGGGAAACTGGAACTGCTCTGCAAACAGGTGGCAGCATATTTTCGAGCCCATCGATCATAATGAAGAATTTCCTCAGGGGAAGGCCACCTTACTATTTCTTTTTGATGAGCCTCACATGTTAGCTCCACCACCTCGAATATACCCAGATAACTTATCCGGAAATATACCAAGCCCATTATTTAAACCAAACAATTTATGAGACTAATCTTATATAAATTTTTTATTATCATTAAGGAAAAATTTATGAGTCACATTGATATTTTGGTGCATCACCAGATATGATGTTGATATATCATTATGTGATGTGCAAAATTTGACCCATAAAAAAAAATAAATTTAATATGTAATTAGATTTAATGATATACTAGTACATCGCTATATCTTTAGTGCAACGAGAACTCTCACTAAAGAAAGTGACCCGGAAAGAATGCTTAATTACTTTTCATCAATGAACATCTCCACAGTTTTCTCATTGGCTGCCCTGAGAACTCCAGTCATAGAACCACCAGCACGTCCAACAGCAAAGGCAAGATTCATGGATGGATACTTTACATGGTCTGCAGCTCTAAATGTCAGCGATCCAAGCCTGAATCATCCCATTTCAGAATCCAGATATATCAAACAAACTGACCGAGTTGAAATGTCTAAAGTAGCAGGTGAATATGACTTGGTTGCAAACATCAAGGCGTGGCCAAGTTGCTTCAGAGCAATATACTCTTTCAGTTTCCAGCCAAGGCAATGTATAGACGAGCGGCGTCCGCATATCAGGCACCCCCAATTGTGCTATAATAGATGAATCCTGCAAGCAAAAAACTGACATCTTAATATCATAACAACATCATTAAAAGACAAAGCTCGAAGGATCTTTGTCACCTTTCTTTCGTTTCTTTGAGACTCCTTATACTATTATTTATAGTATAAATCCAGAATTTGAGTCAGTGGGTGACATACGTATAAGTATGTTTCAAGTGCAAGTAATATTTATCCATGTGTCAAGCCTATGTTTCAACCATTGAATGTATGATAGTCTCTGGATGAATGACAATCTCAATGTCGTCATATTCAGCTCCAAACAAGTAATAGGCTTCAATCACTTCCAGGCCCTGCCAACAAGTTTATATCTTGTAGCCGTGAAATTAATTCAGACTAATATTAATCAGAGAGAATCATAAAAAGAATTTTTTTTTTCAGCCAAAGCATCAACAAACCGTGGTTGAAGAAGGTTGCGGAGTCTATAGTTACTTTTTTCCCCAAAGTCCGGTTAGGATGCTTTAATGCTTCAGCGACTGTAACATATTTCAGTCTCTCAACAGGCCAGTCCCTGTCAAACACCAAGGAATGAATGAAAAAAGAAGGTTGTTTATGCATAACTTTGAGACAGTGATAAGTAGCAAAACAAAATGTAGGTTTGCCATCATAGAAGAATAATTTATTTGAACAATTTTCAAATTCATAAATACATTAAAGATAAACTTTCCATATTTTTCCTTCTATCCCTTCCATGTTAAGAAACTAGATTCTTTCAAATGCTTATGTAAACATACAGCACAGCTAAGTATATCGCACAAATGCAAGCACATTGAAGAAACTTGGTTTTCTTTAGGCAGAGGAAGGAACATATGCACTGAATATTTTGCACTCGTATGCACACTTGTCAAAATCAGAATAATTTTTGTCAATTTAAATAAGATTATCTCAAATGCACACCAAGTGATAGTTTGTGAATAAAAATGAAGTGTATGCAGTATTACTTCAGTAGAAGTGCAACTTGACATCAATGCTGATGCTTGATGACAATGATTAACATGGCTTTATCTGACAACATTAACAGGTATTCTCAAACTATGTTCGCTCACTTGAAAGCACCTCCAGATGCAGTTAAAATGATTCGCCTAAGTCCGATTTCGGGCAACCCTTGGATGCACTGTAAGTAAAGATAGGATTGGCTAGGGTGTCCATTAACAAAACATATAACTATTGATGGATGTTGTGTTTTCATATATACCTCAAAAATGGCAGAATGCTCAGAATCAGCTGGAAGAATTTTGATGTTATGCTTGTGAGCAAGAGGAAGAACAAAAGGACCTCCAGCAATCAGCGTCTCTTTGTTGGCCAGAGCTATGTCTTTTCCAGATTCTATTGCAGCAATTGTTGGCTAAAATAACACAACACAATCAGATAAGTCTCACAAATCAAATATTTATCTATCTGATAAATATTTTATTTGTAGAAAAGAAGACCTTGAGTCCAGCACAGCCTACTATTCCACTAACTAAAGTGGCTGCATCAGGGTGGCGAGCAACCTGAAAATGGATAGATAATATATTACTTTAGAAAATAAAAAAATAAAAAAAAGGAAACGATTACCTCAATGACTCCCTGCTCTCCGGGGATGATGATCTCTGGTTTTTCTTCCACATCATATAAAGCACCTTTGAGTTTGCCAATTAGGGATTCATCTCGAAGAGCAGTAAGTTGAGGTTTAAATTTCTTTACCTGTCCAATGCAATTATACGAGGCAAGTTATAAAGGTTAAGAACTTACCTAGCCTTTATCCTATTAGTCAATTAAGTTTGAAAATCCAAGTCTTTATTTTGTTAATCTCAAATTTGAAACGTTCTTCAAGTATTAGATAATTTCTCCGCTCACAAATTATAAGAAAAATACTAAAATTCCTAAGTTCCAACAAAATTCCTTGCGGAATTGTTTGAAGGGAGAACAACCCAGAAAAACAACTTTTCTTCATAATTAACGTGGGGTTAGTAGGGTATGTTAAGGTATTCAAAATATATATATATATATATATCAATGATCATTTCATATTATTTTCGCTCTATTTTATTTTTATTATATTAAATATAAATGATCATTTCATTTTATCAAGTTCTTATTTTCGTTCCATTCCATTTCATACAATTAAATGCACTTTTAGTATTCCAATCATTTCGGAAATTTTTTTATTTTTTTGGTTTAACCCCGGACTCAAAGTTAAATTTATTCATCGTGTGAGGCTCTTATAACTTATATTTGAAAGTGATTCGACTTGTGAATTTTCTTTTTCAATTTTTTCCGTATAAAGATTATTTTGGTTATTTAAATAAAATTTACTTATCAAGTGCAAATATAAAAATACAGGATCACTATCCTTATATTTTTATCTACGAAATGATGCTCATATTCTTCCTAAAATTATAGGAAAAGAATCTTAGTTGGATCGAATTTGTTGAGTTTGATCTAAATTTAAATTATTATTAATTAGTAATTATTTTCTATTATAACTTATCTTTTTATTTAGGTTAGATTTTTATATTACAGTATAATTGAAATTCTTTATCATATAAGCATTTATAAATTATAAATATTTATATTAATTAGAAGTTTGAAATATGAGACAAATGTGATATAAGTAACTATAAGATTATGTGAAAATTCTTATAGAGATTTATGAGAAATATATGAATAATGATTGAAAAATTATAAGATTATAATTAAAAAATTTTATATGCATTATCTTATAATATTTGATGATATAGTGGCTTTTTTCTCCTTTAGAGTTTGAGATTTTTCATATTTTAATTGTATGATACTTGTGTGTTTAGAGAAAGAATATTTTTTTCAATAACTAGTATTAAAATGAGTTTATTTTTTAGAGAGGGTAGTAATTCAAAATAGTAGAGCATAATCAATGTCATATGATTGTGATGGTAATGTTGATGATGAATTGTGGATGAATGATGACAAGTAATGTGGAGATAGCTGATTAGACTATGATAAATTGAAAATGATGAATTATTGATATAGTGAATAATTAAAAGTTAATGTTTTGGCTTGGGCAAGATAGAAAGATATGATTGATGATGGAAATGAAGATTTGAAAAGATTATGTCAATTCATGAAGGCATTTAGAAGTTTAGTGTTGTAGATGTAAGAGATACGTGTAAATGAGGAGGTCATTAACAATCTTTGATGAAACTTGTAATACTCAATTAGAGTGAAACAACTTAATAAGTATGTGCTTTCTATAATTTAAAAAAAATTATAATGATAAAGGACTTTTATGATTGATGCCTTATGATTGGTCTCATTTGATAATAGTTGAAGTACAAAAATTAGTGAAAATAATAAAATTTATATAAAGATAGAGATTATTGAGTTTGATCTAAATTCAAATTTTTATCAATTAATAATTATTTTCTATTTTGAGATATCTTTCTATTTAAGTAAGGTTTTTATATTAGAGCAAGATTAACTGATTAACATTTCTTATCAAACAAATATTTTTAAATTATAAATATTTATATTGATTAAGAATTTGAGATATAAGAGAAATATAATATAAGTTATTTTAAGAATTACCTGAGAATTAATATTTTTAAATTCAAATTGATCTAACTGGTTTAGATAATCAGATTGGTACCAAGGTAAGAAAATAGTTTAAAAAGACATTTAAATCTAGCCTAGGCAAAAAACTGGGTTAACCTGACCAAATACAATAAAAAATTAGTTGAACTATCAACTTAGTTGACTTAATGACTAGAGTTTGATATTTTTTTTTCCTTTACTTTTATCTAATTAAAAGCTTAATGTGAAAAATACCTAAATTCAAGAATTTATTATGTGTTAAAAGAATAAAGTGAGTGAAAGTTCTTAATTTATATTGATTATTATATTATTTTAAGCATTTTATGAATATTAGTATTAATTGAAGTGATATTTTAGTAAGCAATCATGAAATATTTTAAGACACAGTTACCTCTTAAACTATCTCATTTAGTATATATTTTTTAGACTTTGGAATTTGTGACTTTGTCATATATTTAATACAATATGGATTACTATTATATTTGCTTTATATTAAAGTATATATATAATATTCTGCTAATATATTTAAACTCAGTAACATATAAATTTCTAGCAAATGATAGTTTTGTAATTTAAATATAAGACGTTATATTTTAACTTTTTTAGAAATTTTTAATATCATTTTTCTATCAACTATTTCTTTTACTATTATATTACTCATAATTATAATAAAATTAATATTTATTTGTATTTTAAAAATACAATAATAAACTTGTACTAATTAAATAAATTTATTTTTATATACATATATATATAATATAATTTATTGTATATTAAAATATAGTAATCAATTAACCATTCAATTTAATTAATTTATCTTATTGAATCGATAACTACTCTTAGTTTGAGAACATTGTTTAGAACTTCATAAAAGTTTGTAAAAGATGTAGGAATATTGATTAAAAAATTGTAGAGTTATGGTTGAAAATCATTATACACATTATCCTATAATTTTTGATGATATAGTTAATCTTTTCTCATCTATGATTTTTTTATAAAATTTAAGGTTTTTTACATTATATTATCTTTGGACTTTATTATATTAATCTGATTAATTTAATTATGTGATACTTGTGTATTTGGAAAGAAAATATTTTTTCGAATATAATTTATCACTTATGAATAAAGTTGAAAAATGATTATAAAAGTTAATAGTTGTATGTGTTAAACATAATTATCTCATAATTGAAGAAAATATTTTATAATTTTTCTAAGAAAACTTTAATATAAATTTTGTATATGTAAACTTAGAGAAAGCATGATTATAAAATTTTGTATGAAAATATTATTGGTATAAATTTGCGAAAAATTATAGTATATTATTAATAAAGTGGTATATTAATATGTAATTAAATTTTATTATATATTAAATTTATTTTTTTAATTAAATTTAATATATTATATAATAAATTAACAATTAAATGTGATAATGCATAATCATAATTTGGGAAAACTTGTCAGGGTATACATGCTGTGCAAGAACTTATCAGCGTTCTCAGCCACTACTCCCAGCGTCTACAAATCCAGGCAAGGTAAAACATCACTAGTCCCTTGTGCGGTAGGAGTGAAAATAATTTTTTTTAAAATTTAAATAAAAAATAAGAAAAAATTTAAAATTTAAAATTTTAAAAAAATTATAATCATATATTTTATTTTTTAATTTTTTCTATTTTTTCTTCAATTAAATAATAGGAAAATAAAATAAAATTTTATTTCTTCTTTATTTCCTTTCTTTCCTTTCAAACAAATCATAAATGATGACAATTTAAGCAAAGCTGATAAGGACCATCCGATGCCGCTGTGCCTCCACTTGGGAGCTGCCTTTTGAAAAGCTTGTCATCATCATTGACTTCTGTGCATGTTTCCATCACTAACAACATTATCCTTGCTGGATTAAATCAAACTAATGGCAGCATACCACTTGTGTACTCCCGCTCTACGTATCTATCCAACACGTGGCCCCCCCACTAAGGGTGTTCCAGTCATTTTACAGCGCAGACTACATTACTTAGATTTTAAATTCGTGCATTGCACAGTATAGAAAAAAATTATGTACATATCATTACCAAAAAAAAAAAATAGATGTATATATATAAACATACAGATAAAATTTATAATAATTTTAATTAAAAATTATCAAATTAATTAATATTTATTTCAATATTTAATAATATTATCAGAAATATGTAAATTGGTTTTTAATAATAAAATATTTTAATTACACTTAAAATTTTTTAAAAGTTTAAGTTTAATATTTAAATTGAGGTTATAATTAAAATTTAAAATCAAGTTAAATAATACGTTAAAATAGTGTAAAGACAAAAATATAATGGAAAAAAATACGATAATTAAATTTTCCTAGGTTATAAGATTTTCTCTAGCATTCTTAGTTGATTTTTTTTAGTTAATTTTTCCTAAGATATAAGACTTTCTCTAGAATTATTAATTAATATATTTACCCAAAAAATATAAATAGCATATATTGATAAAAAAAATTATTCAAATAGTTTTAGAGAATTGCATAAATCTAGGTGGAAAACATTATAAGTAAATTTAAGAAATTTTTAAAAATTAATGCCTAGCATTAATTATGAGAAAATTTCTTACATGTCTATTGATACCTATTACCATCAAAAAGTGAATTTTACTAACCATAATCCTAAAGATTATACATAAGAATTAGTAAATAACTATCATTTATTATGATTTCTATTTTTAAGAGAATTTTATAGAATAATATTAATTGGTAATAATTATAATATATTTAAAAGTCAAATCACTAACTATAACAAAAAATCTTACTTATCTGGTGGTATTGGATATACAATTTTTGTGCCCCTACCATAAAAAAATTACCACTTCAATGTTATTAAAAAATTAATACAATAATTAATTTTCCAATCAACCTCCTTGAGTTTCTCTCAATTTGTATACCATTGGATAAGTAAGAATTCCCATAATTATGGTTACTCATATTTTATGTAATTAGGAGGATATCAATTTAAATAATATATATTAAATCAAATAAAATATTTAATGTAATACAAAAGAAATCATATTAATATAAAACATTTAATTATAATCGAATTTGAAACATAAATCACAGTTGGAGAAGAAGTAGATGATTAAGGGGTAAGTAACTATATAAAATTAATAATGACAATATAAATAACTAAGATATAGGAATGAGGTAGTAAATCTCAGCTCCACGTTAATTTGAAATCATAATTTTAAGAATTTTTGAATGCTTAGTCAAATATGAAAAATAAATGACTTAAATAATTTTAGAGAGTTACATAAATTAAGATGAAAAAATTATGCGAAAAATAAAAAATAATATGTAAAATTAATGGCATAAAAAGAAGAAGGATATGCAAAGAAAAAAAAGAGAAATAATGAGTAAGTTCTAAAGTAATATAATGTAAAAATAAAAAATAAAATACACATTCAGTTAATTAAATTTTATAATAAATATAAAATATATCTTGTTATACCTATATTGTTAAATAATATTAGTAGCTGAATTGTAACCAATATTTGTGATCATAAAAAACGAAGAAAAGAAAAAATTTATAAAGTCAATAAAAAATGAAAAATAATACAGAAATTATAAAATAATAAGAGTTAAAAAAATATTACGTAATTAAGATTAAATTTTTAATTAATAATAATTTGCGAAAAAGTATATTATATATTATTTTAATTATTACTTGACAGTTGCATTGGGACTTGGAAGAAAAAAAAAAGGAGTTAACAGGAAATTACATATTGAGAGTTTGGGGGGGGGGGGGGACAGTCGGAGAGTGGTTTTTGAGGGCCGCAAGCTTTTGAATTCACACGTGGAAGAGATGAATTAAAATATATAAAAATCTTATTAGACTATAATTTATATATCTAATAAAAAATATTTTCTTCCATCATAATTAAAAATTAATTATAAATTATTTTGTTATCAATATATTAAATATTAAAAGAATAAGTTTTAATGTGGATAAATTTTACAAAAATAATAAAATTAATAATTGGTATCATTTATTGAGAAAATAAAAATACCCTTGACGCATGAATGAAATTTGCATATGAACAGTTATCCAGGCTTTTATCTCCCCTGTTAAATGACAATACTACCCTTACAGTCTTGCACCACCCTCCTTGCAAACCAAATACCTCCCTTTCGTATTTATTTTGGATTTTTATTTTCAACATACTTTGAAAACTTTCTTTTTCCGCTCTCCGTCGTTTTGAGCTCTTTTACCATCGAAATATTGATAGCAGATTTTTTGTCTACGCCTTCCGTGCCTTTTGCAACAGCCCATTAAGCCACTTCAAGGGCAACTTTACGGAAAATATTTAAGTAATAGGTTATGTAATAGTTTCTTTTTGTTTTTTTTTTAACCAATTATATTTTTTCTTCATTTGAAATATTTTAAATAAGATAAAGAATAATGTTACTTATACTTTCTACCGTTCACTTCCTTTTAACTCTCTTATTTATATCAACAATAAAATAATATATTTTATACTTTTTAAAAAAATGAACTAAATGAACTTATTTTTCTGAATATTATAAAATAAAAAAAAGAAAGTTAGCATTTGTGAGTGTAAGTGGGAGTAGACGCGCAACTTGTATGCTGGACAATAAAAAATTGCCCCTCTAAGCAGTATAAATATACATTTAAAAATAAAAAATGCGTAGGTCCCATAAAGAGCCTTCTTACAATTTTTAGGCTTATTTCTCTCCATCAATTTATTTAAATATTTTTAATTTAAAAATGTTATTAAAATAACTCAGATAACTAATAACCAATTGCTTGTAAATTTAATTGAAATTGTGGTTATGGCTTTTGAGAGGTAATTTTCATAGGAAAATTTATTTTTTATATAAATAAAGAAATATCATGTATTTATATATTATAATTAAAAAATAATCTTTAGAGTTATAGTTATAATAGTAAATAAAAATAAATTTTTTTCTTAAAAATGAGGAAGTTAGATTTTACCAAACTCAATCATTTACATTTAATATTGAAAATATTAGTCATTTTAATTTACATTTAATATAAAATATTTTTTGTTAAAATAAACAAAATTCTAAGAAATAATAAATGAATCAATTTATTTAATTTATTTAATAATTTTAAGTAATATAATTTATATTATAAAATTATTTACTATTTTTATAAAAATATTTCTAATTAATTAAAAATAATGTTACTATCATTTTATTAAAATAAAAATTTTATGTCTTTGTCATATATACTTTTATAATTTCTATCAATTATTTTTCAAATAATATTTTTAAAAATATAATATAAATTTTTAAGCGGAGGTGAAATATCAACTTAAATCTAAACTATCCTATTATATTCATGTCGAGTTATTATAATGTTTTAGAAACTACCACCTCAAGAGTCTGCTGAGTCCATTGTACGTAGATACCTGAGTTCCAACGGAGCCGGTAGATCCTACAGTAGAAATGGGTTTTTGGCCCTCCCATTTCTTATGATCAGTCTCCGGAACCGCTCGTCCTGGCCAAGCCGGTGGTGCTTTGTGTCTCTGCTGAGCAATTAACTCGTACTCCAAACTTTTTTCTTCTTCAAGCCAAAGCCACCTGCCAATCAAGAAACAAATGAAACTCAACTTACTGCGTTACTGAAACTTTAAAAGAAATACAAACGTTGCTTTTTTCAGAAAGATAGAATAATGTTAAAACAAAGGCTAAGTATAAAAGAAGTAAACAGACAGACACTCAATAACCTAAAAGAGAAAGACCCAAATTAACACAAAAGAAAGGAGGTTTCCATAAAGTTTATTTATTTATTTATTTTTTTAAATGATTCAGGGAACTAAAGTCGGGATGTGGAAGGAAGAACAGAAGGAACCTGGGAGCTTTGCAACTTTGTTAGACTCGAAAGCATTGGAGAAAAAACGAGACTTGACTTCAGCGGGACACGTCAGATGGAGAGCCATGCAAAAACCGAGGCAAAAGTATCGGTTTTTTCACAAATTTATTCCCGTTTTCAAAACATATTATCAAAATAAGCACGAAGAGCGGAGGTGCCAGACGGCGACCTCGGGTAGAAGGCGTTAGTCCGAATGGCGCCTTCGGACTACTTTGAAGGCGTTACATTGAATGGCGCTCTTAGCTTGTCATTTCAAAATTAAAATTTTAAAAAATAAATTAAATTTGATTGTGAATCAAAATAAATTTTTAAAAATAAATTAAATTTGATTATGACTATTGAATAAAATTAAATATAATTTAGGACATATGCTATATGTAAAGTAATAAAATAATGTTTAGATTTGTTAATAAAAATAAAATAATTGCAGAAAATATAAATTTGTTGAAAATGGCTAAAGTTTCAATTTATTGCTGTTTGCTAAACAAATTTTAGTTTCATCATTTTTATGAAATATTTTACCACAATACGCACGGAAGGGGAGAGACGCTAGATCGAATGGCGCCTCTCGATTTGGCGCCTCTGGTACTACATAGTGGCACCATTTTGAACGGCACCTTTGGAGTGAAGGCACTATATGCTTTGGCGCCTTCGGCCATGAGAAAAAATAGATTTCATAAACCTTAAATACTTTATGGTATTTAGAATTAAACAAAGGAAGACCCGCTATGATTTTTTGAAGTACAATTTTGCCAAAAAAAACTCTCTCTGCATATATATAATTTATTGTTGTTACGAGTTCAAATGAAAATTATGTACATGTCTTATGAATATAAAACGAACATCAAAGTTTTTTATCAAAATTGGTGGGGCTTCACCTCGAAATGTGTTTGCTCAATTTCTATTTATTAATTTCAGGTATTTTAGATGGTCCGAAATTGCTGGTAAAGCAATATATACTTTCTTGATTGATATGTAATTTAAAATATGAATTTTAGTGCAATCAGAATGACCTAGAAAGAATTTGATGAAAATTCGATGGTTTGTGTTGAACTCCTAAAATTGCATGAAAACTAACTGATCTTAAAATTTTTATAACTATTTCTAGAGAGCATACAAACTGTCTTACATAAATTATAATGTGATTTCTATTATTCAAATAATAGAAATATTTCAATATAAATCAGTAATCGCTTTTATATGCTCAGATCACCACCAAGATAATTTGAGCTGGTCACGATTCAAGAAACAAGAGTATATTGTAAAAATGTTAAGTGTAATTTACCTGACTGTCATGTTAAACTTATGCAAAAGTTCAAATTTTTCTAAGAGCATACCATAGAAGAGCCCTTTCATTTTTGGGACCACTACTATGTGATTATTCAAATAGACTGAAATTTTGTTGTAAGTTTTTTGTTATAGACACAAGCATTAACATGTTCTCCGCTAAAGGAAAAGCTATAAAATGTTGCGTCTGACTCACTATTGCTTAGCAAACATTTTTGTAGCCTTTATTTCATGCTATCAATATCTTAGACGATAATACATTTTCTACTGGCCGCTAAAGGAGCCATTTTGAATAACACCATAAAGGCGCTAATATTTGATGCCAGAGGCGCTATCCGCTTTGGTGCCTCTCCGCTTCTATGCGTATTTTAGTAAAATATTTCACAAAAATCATAAAAAGAAAATTTGTTTGACAAATAGTAGTAAATTGGTCCCCATCCTTGTCATGTTCCATTATTTTATTTCCATTTAAGTTCTTAAACGTCAATTTTGTTGCTGTGACCATAAATATTAAATAATTAAAATTGATCTTTTAACATAACCATCCACTATTCCAGAATAAATATCAAGCGATCAATGATTGTACTAATTATTTTAAATTTATTGGGCTCATGTTGCAATTTTTTTCTTCATTCTTATTCAGAAACTGATTGACCTTTTTAGATGTTGTTACCGTACACAAGTCATTCTAAATTCACATAGTCGTTCTTGATTAAAAAATTCCATAGGAGGCATTTAATAAATTTTAAAGAATTACTTGGAAAATATTATTATTTAGATTATAACCCATCTTCACAAGATAAAATTAAATGTATGATCAAATGAAGTTAATTAGATATTTATGCTAATGCTAGAGGTAGTTATATTTTTTTCGCATAATTAATGTCACTGCGATGAAACATGGTTTAGGATCAGTATATTTCTCATCTCAACACATTAGTTGATGATAAGGAATTGTAGCATTGAATTGCACTTTTTTTAGGTACAAGTGAATGAGATGAACGATATGATGTAATACATCGGAACTAGAATGCGAATATAAATAAAATAAATTATTCATTTTATAATTATATTTGATATCACAAAAAAAATATTTTATTCCACTTTGATATTTAATACATTAATATATTATAGGAATCAAATAAAAAAGTAGTTAATGATAATAATAAATTTAATAAAAATAATAAATATTTAGCAAATAATTTAATATTATTAAAATAAAACATAGGATCAATAAAGAATAATTACATAATTTATATTAATGTCTCTCAAATTTTGATCCAATGACACTTAATATTTATCATTTTTCAGAATTATACACTTCCACCGTTCAGAATTATAAAAATATAAGTAATTATTTAATACTTTATTACATATAAATAAATTTAATGAATTATTCAATAATATTCTTGTTGTTACGAAGTTGAAGATGGTTAAAATGAAAAAAATATAGCGAAATAAATATATTTCCTTTTATGTTGTATTTATTTCAACAATATTCTTGTTACTTTATATTTATTTCAATAATATTATTTTTATTTTGTAATTAAATAAATACGAAATAACGAAGTTGAAGAGGGTTGAAAATAAAAAGAAATGTGATTATTTTGTTACAATAATATTTTCTTTTTGTAATGAAATTAAAATTATAATATGAATTAATTCCTTTTTATTTCGTTACAATGATAAAATATTTTGTAACGAGCTGTGGAACATGAATTAATTCTTATCATTAGAAAAAAATAAACACACATTGTTGTAAAAAATTTATAATTAATTTATGTTAGTTAATAATTTATAATAATTAAAGTTATGAAAATAAAATACAAAAGGAGAGAATAAAATTCTAGGTAGGAAGATGTTATTAGAAAAAAATTACATATATTTAATGCGTTATATGAGAATTCAATTGATTGTGTATTTGTAAAAAGATTTGATAATTAAAATTGATGTAAGTACCTACACGAAAAGATAAATATGTTGTAATAATCAAAATCATCCTAAATTTTGATGATTGGCAATAAAGTAACAAGATAGATGTGCATAGCTATACAATAAATATGAAAAAGAAAGCTAATGTCTATGTAAATGATGTCCAGTCCCATATCCAGGATCGATAATATGGCGGCCATATCTGCTAACCATCTGTGTAGGCTCGAGAGTTACATCTCTGGTGTCTGTGGCTCCTCTACCTCCAACTCTCGTTCTGGCTCTGTCTCTGGCTCTTACTCTACCTCTATCTCTATCTGCAAGTACTGAGTCATCTGTAATCATGCCACCGAGTGCTGTTCCCTGATCCTGAGTATGCAGATCAAATGCAGGACGATATGGCTGTGATGGACCAGCATCATCGGAAGGAAAGACATGAAATGAAGATGAAACTCCTAGTATATGTGGAAATGCCTGAAATGAGGATAGAACACCAGAAGTAAACTGGTACATTTGGGATGATGAGGGAGTAAATAGTGCAGTCAGGAACATGGTGGAGGATGAAGGAACATCAGGTGCAGTAGGGTACATATGAGATGAGGCAGTCATATCTGACATTATCATCACGGTGTCCTAAGCAGTCGATGATGGAGTATGGTGCACTGCTGAAGTGGATGGAACATCAGCCTACGACGTAGGTCGTGGACCAGTGCAATAACGGCGACGAGTACGAGGCTGATCATGGTCACCCTCCGCAGGGTCAAGGATATGATGGGCATGAAGAGCTGGCTCCACATGTATGTCAATAATCACATGATCAACCTCGTGAATGGCATGAAGGATGGAGTCCGTCATTGATCTAAGAGCAACAAAGGTGAATCTAGACTGCCCCTCAGGTGTGGTAAAGTCGTGCAGTGTGGACACCTCATCAATCTGTGCAAATTTTTAATATTAAAGTTAGTTACAATACTAATGCACAGGAATATAATCAGACACAAATAACTAGCATGCAATACTACCATTAGGTCTAGTGCTCCCCCAACTGGTGTAATAAATCGCCTAATAACCCGTCTGTACCATGTCATATACTTGGACCGTGGGCCTAGGACTAGTCGTGTGGTCGGCTCGCCAATAGCACACAAGTCTCGCCGGATATCCCATCGTACAATGTACAGCTAATGTCAGATGTGCCACTCCTCATCATGCTGACCGAATAAGTGAAGGCAGTGGACCTCCGCCACCTGCCTTGGTGGCTTAGGAATAGGCTGGCGAAGGCCAAACTGTCGCAAAACCCTATCTGGATGGTGCCACTCCACAATCTGAAAGTGTATGAGTGGCACCACTGCTGTCCAAATGTCACTCCCGTCAAAACACTACTGCAGAAGTGACGTGGTAACCACCTCAGTGTACGGGATCCAGGTGATCTAAAATTACACATTTATATTGTGATTTAAATGCAACAATGAAATGAATAATGAAATGAAATAAAAATATACATTATCCCCTTCGTACCTGATCGAGCTGAAGTCGGTTCAGCTCGTATCTATAATATGACAGGTTGTGTGTCGGACTATCCTGAAACGTCTTCTAATAGTGCCACCTACCAAGTACAATATTTATATTAAACAATTTACAAGTCAACTAAATTACAAGTATAAATTGAAAAAATTTTCTAACCTATTGGCTAGGGGGCCAATCTCCGTATCCCCATCTGGTATATCTGAAACTGTAATCGCAGGGGCAATAGTAGGAAATCTATCCCATGCCCAAAGCTGCAGTAGTAGGCAACACCCTCTTATTTCCCTATAATCTGGAGCAGTGGCCTTACAGAGCTCTTTTTACAGATAGGCCAAGCAGGCAGATCCCTAACTATACGTCCCAGCCTCCTGGAAATTTTCGAGCAGAGGTAAGTGCATGAGGTGGACATACGTGCTGGAGTGGTTGGGAAATAACGTCCCACTAATAAGACGCAAAATGTAAACACGGATGAATCTCTGCACTGTCACCTCATCCGCATTATTTGGAAGATGAGTGAAATGCCTCTCCAACCAACTCATCCTCAATCGCCCCC
Source organism: Sindora glabra (assembly GCA_020226215.1). Lineage (NCBI taxonomy): Eukaryota > Viridiplantae > Streptophyta > Magnoliopsida > Fabales > Fabaceae > Sindora > Sindora glabra. The sequence continues at coordinate 9,491,958 of CM035232.1, forward strand.
TCTAATGATATTCTTGTCCACCGATAACTGCAATCCCAGATATTCCTCTATCAGGCCTCTTTATCCCCATACAGTGGGCCCCGTCACTGCTCGACCGTCAATGGGTAGGCCGAGCTGAAAAGCAACATCTTGCAATGTAATAGTGGTCTCCCCCTACGGCATGTGAAAAGTATGTGTCTCCGGCCTCCACCGCTCTACAAAATCACTGATCAACTGATGGTTAATCGGAACAAACTTGCACATCGCCAGGCCGTAAAAACCTGCCTGTCGTAACAAGGGGATAATCAACTCTGAGGCCTGCTGATGATGGTAATGATGAGCCTGTCGAATCCTCAGCATACGGTCAGGCTGCAAAAAAAATTTATTGCGACTGACCTGGTGGAAAAATATAATCAAATTTAAGATCTAACTATTTCCATACATGGCCTGCCCAAATTGACTGGGATATGTGTGAGTCTTGAGCCATCAGAAGTGAAGGATCCCGTGGTCCAGGATCGACATGTCAGGATATGGATGCCATCTGCCATTAACTTAATTGCATTAGGTTAGAATATAAACACACACTAATATAGCATACGTGTGCAATTTATCTACAAAGATCCACACAGGAATTTATAGCAAAACAATATTGAAGTAAATTATCATTACTAGTCATGGGGTCACATATATATCTATAATGGTATACACTTTTACAATAATGAAACAAATAACATCAGTCGAGCATTACACTTATGACATTGATTAACATACTTCCTAACACATTTGTAAACGTAAAAATGAAAATTAATATGAAGAAGGGCCTTCATCTCCATGGAGAAGTGGGCAACGCCTACGATTATGACTTTCTATCTTACAAAGACCGCACTTTTGCTTAACACCACTCTCTTGAGGCCAATCCATCTCATTCTTGATCCGTGTAGACTTCGATCTTCCCTTTTCACGCAATCTTCTAGAATTTGGAACCAAGATAGGAAATGGTGGTAAGTTATTTCATTGCGATCACTCCCCGATCGGCCACCATTCAGATTTGTAGCAATTAAGTAGGGTGTTAAGTCTATATACAAGATCGACATATGGTTCCCATGATATGTTGATTGAGGTACAAGCAGCAACAATATGAGTGCAGGGATACCTATATGCTCGGAATTGTCCACATTCACATTGGCTTTTGTCTAATAGCACTTGGATGACCTTTCCATATAATCCCATGGTCATATCAGGGCCCTCCACCACTTCAAACCTAATTCCTTGTCTATTATACATACGAACGTGGAATGAAGAAACACGTGTCTGGATAGTCGCAAGCTCATGTCTGAATCTGCTTGCGTATCTGTAACCTTGTTGAAGTTCAGCATGTGCTTCTTTTGCCCTTTCCATAAAGTACTTGACACATCTATAAAATATTTGTTGAACAAGGCCTGTGATTGGTAGCTTCCTTAATACTTTGAAGAGGCCATTAATACACTCTACTATATTAGTCGTCATATGACTGTATCTTCTTCCTTCATCATAAGCAAGTGTCCACTTCTCCATCGGAATAGCAGTCAACTTCTTGTGAATCTCCTCATTGACTTTGCTTAAGTTGTCCAATCTTTCCATGACTTTTTCTCGATTTGGCTCATAGGCTGAATACAAGGAAACAAATAGTTTAGCCAGGTTGAACTACTAGATAGAAAAATTTACAGATTGAAGATTCAACAAAAAAGTTATCATATAAGGCGTACCAATCTTAAGGATAACTTTCTTTACATTGTCATCCCTGCATTTCTTACGAACATTGCTGGCAATATGCCTGATACAATACCGATGAAAAGCATGAGGAGGCTGCCATCCTAGACCTTCGTTGGCTACAGCATCTTTTATAGCTCGGTGTCGATCTAATATCAAGCATATTCCTTGCTAGTTTGTAACATTTACCCGTAATAATGCCAAAAACTAACTCCAGTTTTCAAAGTTCTCCTTTTCAACAATGGCGAAGGTAAGAGGTACGGGACATTTGTTACTGTCTTGTGTCGTAGCAATTAATAGCACACCTCTGTACTTGCCATACAAAAACGTGCAATCAACTTGTATGAATTGCTTGCAGTAAGGAAATGCGGCAATGCATGGCTTGAAAGCCCAAAAAACTCAGTTGAAAACATGCTTTTGTGGATCGACACGGTTGTAAACTGTGACGAATTCTTCTAACTCCAACTTGAACAGAACTTGATCACAATAGCCAAAAATGTCCAACCATTTGAGGAGCACTTCATATGATTTATCCCAATCTCTATACACCTTGACAATTGCCTTCTGTTTTACCTTCCATGCTTTTCTGTACAAAATCTTATACCCATACATGCCTTCCACCCTCTCTTGTATAAGCAAGATTCCCAATCTTGCTTCACTTTAATCATCTCCAGTATCAAGGAACTGATATACTCAGAGTCAAGAGACTTGTGATCTTATGTTAAACTGGCATTAATACATGTGTGAGGCCTTGAAAATCTAGTTATTGTCCAAGTGTTAAAATTCTTCAGATTGATCGCTCCAAGGCGGAATTTGCATTCATCCCCATAATTATCACACTTCACACTCAATCTTCTAGTATCCAATTCCTCCACGTAATAACTATGATGCCTTCTGATGTGGTAATGCTTGGTTGTAGCAATCAATGCCTCCTTGCAATCAAACTCTTCTCCAATATGTAAGTCCTCCATGCCATAGTCATAGCTCGGTTTTATTATTTTCCAAAATTCATTAGCATTCCTTATGGCATCTCAATCAATGTAAGAGAAGAAAGTAGCTTGAGGGACACCACATGATGTCCATGGAGCATTGTCACTCCCCACACACCGAGCTGCAACACTGTCATCATGTGTAGTTGCACGTTGTTCATCATCAGTGTCACGATCATCACCGCTACTGCAAGACACCTCATCGTTTTCAAAACTAGACTTAAGGTGGGCATCCATGATTATAGGATCAATGGATTCTTCCTCTACGATCAGTAAGGTACTTGTTAAACTTATCATGGCATACGATACATTTTTTGGGAAAACACTTGCCACAAATGAGTCCAATACAGGAGTATAACTATCAGAAATGTGAAACTCAATTCCATCCGTGTAAGAAGGGCCTTCTCACACCATCGAACAACTAGTGGTAACATGAGCCATTGGACCTGTGGGTGGTCTAATTATTGGTACTCTTTCTTGTGAATCAAGGTTGGCAGCTTGCAGTTCGGATGTGATCACCTCCACGTACAATTCCATTGCTGTCATCGTCGGATGTTGTTCGTAACTTGCTATGGCACATATTAAGTCTTCATCGTCGTTCAATTCGTATGCCATATATTAAGCCTCTGTTTGATGCTGTGAAAACTTATAAATAATTCTCCTAACAGCTTGATTTTGGGCAAGTTTCAGTCGAGCATGAATTTTCTCTCGCAAAACGTCTATGGTACTATATTCTTTCAATTTTAATGTCTTTGGGGGAGGTCCATCGTACATTATCCCTATTGGTCCTTCAAGCATTGTACCATTTGAATATACAAAAGCAATTAAACTTTTCTTCATTTTGTTACTTTTAACTGCAAAACATTCATTGCACCTTCACAACTGACACATACATTATCATATATAATTTTTATATTTATAAACGAATGAACTAGTATTTAATATTACAAGTAAAAAGTAACGATATGTATTACTATTTTTGTATGGTATATATTTTAATAGTACATAATAGGTTTGCCCGCAAAGGCCAAACCCATTCCGACCTTTATAGGCTCATAATTTTTTCAATATATATATTACTATTTTTATACTCAATTGTAGTTTTTCATACTTTATAAATTTTTAATGTTCATTTGCAAGTGCGATCTAAATAATTAAATTCTAAATTTTTTTACATAATTTCTAATGTAATATAAATAAATTATTACAAATATATTAAATTTATATTTCAATCAATAATTTTAATTTTGACTTACTTAAACATAATTTAAAAAAGTTTAATTTTCAAATATGATTGTTTATGTATATTTTTTTCATTATTATTAAATTATCAATTACGGCAATATAATTTACTTCTGTTTGATAACTATATTATGTTCAAGTGTAGATTGCTTGTTTTATTTTTATTATTAAATTGATTAACTCTTTTTGATACAATACATTTAATATTGCATAATAATTTTTCATATATAACAACCATATCATATAATATAATAATTTTTTTGATCAAATAAATGTTTTTTTTTAAATCTATATAATATTTGGCTATATAATCTTATTTTTATTTTAATTTATCTTTTCCTATTGTCATTTTTTTGTTTATTGGGTCTACAATTATACTTATTAAATTGATTAACTATTTCAATACACTACATTTATTATTTTCATGATAATTTTGTCTCTTGACACTTATTACTAAATAGCAATCGAAAATATGTACACATTACTGCTTGTATATTTTTATGATTAGAATCATGAATTCTTTTTTTACATACACTGAGTTCGTTTAATACTTATATTATAGTACCTCTTTATATATTTTAATACTTTTAAGATAAAATTATGTATAATATAATTTTTTCGTTACGTTTATTATTCTTGCATTTTTAATATCTACTATTAAAATAGAAAAATATTCATATTTTCAATAATATTATCTTAATTTTTAAAACTTCTGTTTACATCCATATATTTTAAAATTTTATCTTCATTACTTCTCTTATTATATATTAAAATTTTACATGTAAAAATTCTCTAAATATAATTTTTACCTAAGTCCTAAATCTTATTTTAGAACACCTTTCTTTATCTCGTTTGTTTTTCTTTTAACAGCACAACCTATCACATAATATATAAATTTTTACAAATTTTTCATAATTTTTCATAAATCATAATTGCACATCTTAAATCATAATTTTACATCATAAATCATAATAATCAATATAAAATAAAAATACTCATTATTTATATCATAATATTCTAAACAAATTTCTTTATCACTATAAAAGATATTTTTGTAATGACTAATAAAAATTATAATATAAGTACAAAATTTATAAAAATACTAACCGATAAGTATTAAGAAGAGCAAACAGATAAGAGCCTCTGCATGAAAGTAAAAATTGTTAGATATTTTAATAACTTTCATTTCAAAGTAAAAATTGTTAGATATTATTGTATTATTAAAAAAATTATACAAAAATTATGCTAAATTAAGTATATTTTACAATACAATATATAAAAAGAACAAAAATAATAACATAGATAAAATTTTATTGATGTGTATTTAATTTTAAATATAATGTTTAAAATTTTATATCAAGAAAATATTAATAAATTTTAAAAGAAAATTATTTTTATTTTTAAATACTTTTATTAAAACTGAAATATATAAATAATTAATTCAATTAATGCTTTCCATAACATTAATTTTTTTAAATTATTTTAAGATAAAAATAAAATATGTTATATTATGCAATTATCCTAATATTTAAACCGTAAATAATATGAGTAAATATAAAAAAATATAACAAAATAAATTAAAAAAGAAGAAATACTATGTGAAAGGTAAAGTCATAAGAGTTAAAAATGAAATATATAATCAATTAATTTTATTAAATAATATATTTGATTATTAAAAATAATTTTATATTAAAAATAAAATAAATTATATTATATTTATATTATTCAATATATTACATTTAAACTTTTAATAGAATGATTGAAAAAAGAAAGAAGAAAAATATTAAACAAAGTAGATGAAATGAAGAAAAAATAATATATGAACTGTAGATCCTTGGAGAAATCTTAGTTGATGTATTTTAAATTTAAAACATAATATTTAAAAATTATTATCAACAAAAAATTGAAAAAATTTATATAAATAAAATTTATTTTAATTACTAAGTATTTTTTTTAAAAATAAGATATGAAATTAATTAATTTTATTAATAAAATGAATATTAAAGCTTTAATTTATTTAAAATGTTTAAATAAGCTCAAAATAAAATATTTATATTAATTAATATTGTTGATGTTTAAACCACAAATAATACGAGAAGATATAAAAAGAATACAATAGAGTAAATAAAAAATAAACAATACGTGAGGTATAAAGTAATAAAAAATAGAATATATAATAAATTAATTAATTAAATAAAATATATAATTTATATAGAATACATTTATAATTAAAAAATTGATATATCTTACTGCTAAAAAATATTGGTGTATGTGGTTTAAATACCATGAGTTAACAAAAAAGAATAATAAAAATATACAATAAAAAAGGTAAAATAAAAAGAAATAATACATGAGATATAAAGTCTTTACAAAATCCCCTCAATTGATATTTATTTTGACATATATTACTTCAAAATTAATATAAAAATATTGATCAATAAGACAATATATTCTCATAATAATCAACATAAAATAAAAATAATCTTATTTTTATCATATCCTATATCCTAACAAATTTTATATTTAAAAAATTTCTAAACATAATTTTACCTAAATCTTAAATTTTATTCTAAGATACTTTTCTTTATCCTATTTGTTTTTCTTTTAACACCACAAACTATCACGATACATATAAATTTTTTTAAATTTTTCTTAAATCTTAGATCATAATTTCACATCATAAATCATAATAATCAATATAAGATAAAAAATTTTCTACCACTGTAAAATATATTCTCATAATAACTAATAAAAATTATAATATAAATACAGAAATTATAAAAATACTAACCAATAAAAAGAAAGAAAAGCAAGGAAAGATGAGTAGATCTACTATTAATGAAATCTAAAAAAACAATGTTGCCGGATGAAATGCAGAGAAGGAAGAAAGGATAAAAATTTGTGAGTGGGAAAATGAGAGACAGTGCGAATAAGAAGAGCTGCGAACGAACGGCGAAGGGGGAAGGGAGGGGCGAGGGTTTATAAAGAGCAGGAGGCGCCATCACATTTGGCACCCCTCAAAATTTGAAGCTCAATGGCCCTCCAAGGTTGGAAAATTCACAATGGCGCCAAGTTGGATGACGCCTTCAATTATGGGATGCCATTCAATATGGCGCCCCCTACAGCGGTTCCGGTTCAAAGGCGCCACACTGTATGGCGCCTCGCCATCCCGCGCACGCCTGCGTATTTTGATAATTAGTTTCGAAATCACGGTAAAACGAAAATAAGTTTATTAAAAAATCGTATATTGGTAATTTTGCCCAAAAATCGAAATGAAACCTAAGGGACAAATTATGAATTACTGCGGTTATGATATATTTCTACCTCTGCTTATATACAAACCAAAATGCTATTATTTATCACAGTTTGTAAATTTGACATGTGACACATTATTTGCGGTCAGTTTTATATACTTCCTTACTTATGTGGTCCTCTCTTCGCTACAAAAACAGAAAAAATATTCCATTCATGGTGATATATTCTCCTGGTCGATTTAGTATCATCTTACCCTCTTGTTTGGTTGAAATTTTTTCACAAAAAGAAAAAAATGTACTTAAGTTTTTACAATTGGAATTTTCCAATGATTTTTCCCCTTATCCTTCTTGTTTGGTTGATGTTTCTTTTCCATAAGACGTTACGAGCTCTAATAATTGTAACTGCTTATAATGGAGGCCAGGGAGATGTATGCATAGCACGCAGGGTGATTGTTTTCGTGGAAATTCTCTATGATTGATTCTGACTTTGGTGGAATGAATCTTCACAACAAGACGATCCACTTGACATATTATAAAGGATTTGAATATTTTCAACTTTACATTCTAAATATGTTTAAAATATAATATTATTTTATTTTATTGACAGTATATATTTTCATAAATAATATATATACTCTTTATTTAATATAAATAATTTTGTCAAAAAAGATTAAGAGTTAATCATAGAATCTCAACTAGTCTATGGAATTATAAATACAAATTTTCTTATCTTGATTTTTTTCAACAAATTATTCATACCAAAAATATAACGTATTTATAAGTTTTTAAAACTTATTTGATAGAAAATAGTTTAAAATATGAAATAATCACAAATTGATAACAATCTTAATTGGAATACATTAAAATAAAAATAAATAAAAATTATTAATTATTAGAATTTAAATCAAATTTTCTTAGAAGTGATTTTGTTTTATATCAATACAAATGACTTCATATTGTTTGGAAAATACGCCTAAAAAATAATGACATCAAGTCATTTGTAAATGTATTCTTCTGTTTGAAATATATTAAAAAAATACATACAATTCAATTAAAAAGTAAATTTTGATGTTATCATAATAAATATTATACTAGGAAAAGAGTAAAAATTTTGATATAACATATGTTTTAAATCAAATAAAATGAATTTGAGTACACTTTTAGATAAATTCAATGCATTTTACAATGGTACAAATGTAATTAAAAACAAGAATTTTAAATGAAATGAAAGATCCATTTGTTTTGATGGAAAATAGTTTTTGTTAAACACCATCATAAAATGTTAAAAGAATTTAAATTTAATTCATTATTAGCATAAATCAATTTTACACTATTATTTATCTATGTATTTGTTGGTATGTGTTCTAGGAACTAATTATATAGATGACTAAAATAATACATAATGTATTATATTTTATTTTAGGCAATGCAATTATTATATTATTTTATTTTCATTTTATTAATTTTATGTAATTTATAACTTAATATAATAATTGTCCCTGAAATAATTTTATTATTCCTAAAATGCTCCTAATCAAGTATTATTACGAAAGGGATAGTAATAGTACATCGAGACTGGCATGTATAGTGACTGATGATTATGAATCATGGATATGTGATATCAAGTCAATACATGAATACATTGTTAATGAACAGATGTACTGGATTGACCTAATATGAAAATATTGCATGGATAATACTTATGTCATTAGTAGTTCTCATATGGTCACAATTGCATATAATCCTTTGACCTGAAGTCACTATGATTTCCTACATGAGGGGTTACTCACTTTGATGTCATCCTATGTCACCTTTAATCGAGATGACAAGTAGGGCGTTAATTGGGTATGTCACGAATCATGCAAAAAGAAATAAGTGATGTAGATGGAATTTTGTTACTTTTATAAAAAGGAGATATATCATTGGGCCCCTTGATTGAGTGAGATTTAGAAATGCATGGCTATGCTCAAATAGATCAATATGTAATATTAATCATTTGTTTTAAAGTTTACTCAGTATCAAAAAATATAAATTAAACTTTAACGAGGATAACACATTCCATACCTCCAGTTCAATTTGGATATTGTTACAAAAGGGATTATGATGCAAAATGTTGATCATGTATTAGGTGGATGTTGAATCATAGATATTCTTACTATTTAAGTGGCAGTGATGTATTATAGATACCGCTCACTGTCTATGGCTCAATAATGAGTCATTGTCAACGCAGTAAGAACCTACAGGATCATACAAAAGGAGTAGGAATAAGATAATAATTAATTAAACTTTAATTAGATTAATATCAAATTAATTAGACTTATTTTCGTGCATATATATATTATTAAATAATAATATATCTTTCACATAATAAATAATTATTATTATGTGATATTATTTGATATTAAAGTGATATCAAATAATTACGTTGTCAGATTTTAAATAAATATATTATGAGATAATATTATTTTAATATTTGATAATTATATATAATTATCTAATATCAAGATATTTATATTATGAGATAATATTATTATCTAATAATAAATTATTAATAGATAAGTCATATCTCTCCTCATTATCTCTAGAATGAGGATAAGATGAGTTGTTAAGTGTAATTAGGATTTTTTGAAGGCATTATCCTAATAGGACTAGGATTGTAGCTTGCCTAAGTTCTATAAAAGGGGACTTGAGGGCAGCACTTTAAATGCGCTCATAAGCTTCCATAAAATTCTAAATCACTCATAAAACATCCAATTCTAAATCCTAGAGAGAAAAACGCATCCTAGCAGATTCATGGAGGGTGAGAGGTCATTTTTCACTCCGTGTGGATACCGTAGAGATGCTATACCTTTCAGCCGATGTTTAATTCATCCGCTCTCTCAAGTTTTGATCAGTAGAAATACGAGTGCTCAATAGGTAAAATCCTAATCATTGATTTATGTCTTTTGCATAAATCCTAGGTAGAATTTTGATCAAAATTTGAATTTTCATTACGTATGATAATTTAAATTCCAACAGTGGTATTAGAGCTTCTTGCAAAAACATAGCTCTGATTATGTGTTTTACCGCCTTTGATGAATATTTATATGATAAATATATGTCAAATCTGTTTCAGTTTAAACCAGAAATTACATGTTTTGATGAATGTTTATGTGATAAATTAATATCAAATCAGTTTCTATTTAAACTAGATGTATATGAGATATATGCAAATGCATGTATGGTTCTGATTTCATAGATATATATATATATGATATTTATGTTCTGAATTTCAAATCTGATTATTAATTGATGAGATTAATTGTATGAATATGATTATGCATTTTTTTGCTTCATATTCAAATCTGTTTCATGCGTAATTCTGGGTTTGTGATTTGAATTTGAATTTGCTTCTGTGATTGATTTTGGGTTCTGTTTTAATAAGAACTAATAGGATTGATTATGTGTACACGATTTAGTACATGAAAATTATTTTCTGATGCAAGGAGGTTCTATTATGAATTAGAATTAATAAAACTTAATCCTTAAGTCAAGTTGTATATGGGTGATATATATGCATTCTGGATTAGTATTTAATTCTGAGTTTTCATATGATAAACCCTTGAATCTGTTTTGAATATGTGATGTTCTCTGTGTTTAAAGCCTATAACCTAGTTAACATAGAATTAATGTGATTAATTCTGAATCTGTAAGGATTTGTTTAAATTCGTTTAATGTGATTAAGTTGAATCTAGTCTATGAGGTATATGTATGCTTTAGTTTATTTGAACACGACTAGATCTATTTTGGTATGATTAAAATTATTGAAAGTGTTTGGACGTAAATCCTATTTTGAAACTATGATTTGAATGTCAATCATATAGTTAAATTATTCAATTTGAGGATGTGTCAATTGTTAGCAGAAAAATTGTAATATGAATATTAGATGAATTCAATTTTTCGCTCGGGGGGCTCCACCCCCCGGCAAGAGGCTCTACCTTCTTGACCCCCGCCTGCTAACCGGCTAGCGAGACCGCCGTGCTAACTCTGCGTAACGTTTAAAAATCATTTTTGTTCTTAAGGTGATGTTTCAAAACATGATTTTTTTTATGATTATGTTATGAAATATATATGTCAATTATCCTAATTATCTTGGTTACATATATTTATTAGCAATTATTACATACGATGCATGAATGTGTTGTATAGTATGGCCCTTAGAGTTTTTGTGGATGGATTTTAAATATGACCTATGTATCGTGTCTTCCTCTATTTTTCTAATGTATATTCTCTTCTCATCTCACTCCCCCCAATGGTAACTCGGGGTTTCTATCACAAAATTATAATCACAATGGAGCAACCTTTGCTTGGAATAAGGAGAAGCTCAGGAGCTATAAAACAAGAAGAAGCTAAGAAGTTAGTTTATGAATATCATTAGAAAATAGAATTTTGGGCCATACTATGTGACATTTTGACTTTTATATTATGTGATGATATTAATGAGCATGCATTTACTATGTGATAGCATATGTTCTTATTATATGATAGTTTTATCCATTACTTAATATGTGATATGCAATAGTCTATTTTATTTATTTACTTTATATGATGTATGAGATATGCTAAATATATTGCATGAATAAATAGGCTAGATATGGTGAGATCTAATAATGATTAAGTTAAAATCCCTCATCTGAAATATTAAGTCAGTAATAATTAAATAATACCTTCCAATGCTTGGCACTCGTTAAGGCCTTGATCGACATAAGGTAAGTTTGCCAAAGCAAAGTACCTTATTTATCTTAGTGAGACGCGACGAGATGATAGTGATATCCGAATGTCAAACATTAGGTCCGACTTAACTAGGATATCTCAATAAAATTGAGACCTAGAGGCATAGATTTGGATTTTAGTTCATAAGATGGACTAGAACAAATGTTGTTTACCCAACTATCCAAGAGTTATCTATGATACAATTGGCAAGTGTTGCTTACCTAAATAACTAAGTTTTAAGTGATTAGCTAAAGCTAACTTAAGGCTTGGTGAAATATGGATCTTAGCTCACTAGAAAGTCTAGACAATGTGACTTTCTGAATTAATAGTGAGGGCTATTAATTTGAATAAAATAGTGGGATGTACATTTAATAAAAGACCTTATTAAATGTTTGAAACTTAATACTTATTTTACATATTTCTATCGTAGATAACCAATGGCTAATACATTAAATAACTTATCACTGCAATCAGTCCTTAAGAAGGACAAACTAAATGGGATAAACTTCCTGGATTGGTACAGGAATTTGAGGATAGTCCTCAAACATGAGCAAAAAATGTATATCTTAGAGGAACCTGTTCCTCAAGAACCTGAAGCTACTGCCCCTCGAGCTCAAAAAGATGCTTATAAGAAGCATCATGATGACGCATTAGATGTAAGTTATCTTCTGTTGGCTACCATGGACTCTAAGCTTCAGAAGCAATATGAGAACATGGAAGCTTATGACATGCTTGAGCATCTTAAAAAGCTTTATGAAGGCTAAGCTCAGCATGAAAGATTTAAGGTGATAAAAGCATTGTTTCAGTGCAAACTAGCAGAAGGAAATCTCGTTAGGCCTCATGTACTCAAAATGATTGGGTATGTTAAGAACCTTGAGAGATTAGATGCTCCACTAGGTTAAGAGTTGGCCATTGACTTAATTCTGCAATCATTGCCACAAAGTTATGGTCAATTTATCATGAATTACAATATGAATGAAATTGACAAACCACTGCCAGAACTGTTAAGCATGTTAAGAACTGCTGAACAAAATTTGCAAAAGACTAAGCCTGATACCACAATGATGGTTCAAAAAGGCAAAGGCAAGGGCAAGGGCAAAGGCAAGGGCAAAAACAAGAAGGATTCCAAATCCAAAGGCAAGCCCAAGTCTAAGTCCTCTACACTAAAACCAAAATGGGGTATGGCTAAGGAAGGGACATGCTTCCATTGCTGTCAGACTGGACATTGGAAAAGAAACTGCAAAGTCTATCTAGAAGATCTTAAAAAGAAGAAAGGAAGTGAGACTTCTGCTTCAGGTATCTATGAAATTAATGTTTCCACTTCTACATCTTGGGTATTAGATACCAAATATGGTTCTCACATTTGTACAAATGTATAGGAACTACAAAGGAGTAGGACTCTGGCTAAAGGCGAAACGGACCTATGAGTTAGCAATGGAGTAAGAGTTGCTGCGCTAGCTGTAGGGACATATTATCTATCTTTACCTTCTAGTTTAGTAATAGAATTAGAGGATTGTTATTTTGTGCCTGTTATCAGCAGGAATATTATTTCTGTTTCTTGTTTAAACAAGAAAGGTTTTTCATTTATAATAAAGGATAAAAGTTGTTTAGTTTATTTAAATGAAATATTTTACTGCAGTGCACAAATGTTCAATGGACTCTATATTCTTGATCTTGAAATGTCTATCTATAACATAAACACCGAGCAATTTAAAACAAATGATTTAAATTTAACCTATCTTTAGCATTGTCGTTTGGACCATATAAATAAGAAGCGCATATCCAAGCTCCATAAAGATGGATTCTTAGATTCATTTGATTTTGAATCATATGAAATATGCGAATCTTGTTTAATAGGTAAAATGACTAAAACACCATTCACTGGACACAGTGAAAGGGCTAATGATCTATTAAGTCTCATACATACTGATATACTATTAGTTCACCTGCTAGAGGAGATTTCTAGTACTTCATTACATATACTGATGATTTCAGTAGATATGGATATGTGTATCTTGTGAAACATAAATCAGAATCCTTTGAAAAGTTCAAGGAATTCAAGAATGAAGTGCAAAATCAACTTGGCAAAAGTATTAAAACACTTCGATCAGACCGAGGTGGAGAATACTTAAGCCAAGAATTTGATGATTATCGAAAGGAGTGTGGTATAGTATCACAACTCACTCCACCTAGAACACCACAATGGAATAGTATTTCAGAAAGAAGGAATCATACCTTGTTAGACTTAGTACAATCTATGATAAGTCATATAGATCTTCCAATTTTCTTTTGGGGGCATTCTCTAGAAACAGTTGCTTTTACGCTTAGTTGTGTTCCTTCTAAAATGGTTCAAAAGACTCCATATGAGATATGGACTGGGAAACGTCCCAGCTTGTCTTTTATGAAGATTTAGGGTTGCGAAGCCTATGTAAAATGTCAAGTTTCTGATAAGCTTAGACCCAAATCAGATAAGTGTTACTTTGTAGGATATCCAAAGGAAACTAAGGGATACTATTTTTACAATCCTAGTGAAGGCAAAGTGTTTGTTGCATGAACTAGTATTTTTCTTGAAAGAGAATTTATCTCTAAGAAAAATAGTGGGAGGAAAGTAGAAATCGAAGAAATACGAGACTTACAAAGTAATACTGAACCTGTAATAGAGCTTAAACAAAGACCACAAGATGTTGTGGCTTAGGAACTAGCTTAAGTAACACTAGGCCCACGTAGATCTCGTAGGATATGCCATGAGCCCAAGAAATATAGATTTCTTATGACTCAAAATGGTGATATTTTGCTCATGGATCAAGATAAGCCTACAACCTACTAAGAAGCTATAAAAGAGCCAAACTCTGAGAAATGACTTGAGGCCATGAAATCTAAGATGGATTCCATGTATACTAAATAAGTATGGACTTTAGTTGATCCACCCGAAGGGGTAAAACCCATTGGGTGCAAATGAATTTTCAAGAAGAAAATCAACATGGATGGTAACGTGCAAACCTTTAAAGAACGATTAGTCACAAAAGGTTATAGGCAAGTTCATAGCATAAACTATGATGAAACCTATTCCCCAGTTGCCATGCTTAAATCCATCTAGATTTTGCTTGCTATTGCAGCTTTTTATGATTACAAAATTTAGCAAATGGATGTCAAAACTACTTTTCTTAATGGAAAGCTCCTCGAGGATGTGTACATGACACAGCCTGAGGTTTTTATCACTCCTAAAAATGCTAGAAAGATATGTAAGTTACAACAATCCATTTATGGATTAAAGTAAGCTTTACGGAGTTGGAATCTTTATTTTGATGAGGCAATCAAGGAATTTGGTTTCATAAAAAATGAAGATGAATCTTATGTTTACAAAAGGGTTAGTGGGAGCATAATTATTTTCCTTGTATTGTATGTAAATGACATACTGTTGGTGTGTGTCCTAGAACTAATCATATAGATGATTGAAGTTATACACAATGTATTATATTTTATTTTAGGCAATTTAATTATTATATTTTATTTTTATAATTTTATTATTATTATGCGTAATTTATAATTAATATAATAATTATCCTTGAAATAGCTTCGCTATTCCTAAAATGCTCATAATCAAGTATTATTACGAAAAGGATAGTAATAACACATCGAGATTAGCATGTATAGTGACTGATGATTACGAATAATGGATATGTGATATCAAGTCAATACATAAGTATATTGCTAGTGAACAATGTACTGGACTGACCCACTATGAGAATATTGCATGGATATATGTGTCATAAGTTATTCTCATATGATCACAAATACACATAAACTTTTGATCTGAAGTCACTACGGTTCCCTACATGAGGAATTACTCACTTTAATATTGTCCTATGTCACCTTTAATCAGGATGACAAGTAGGGCATTGATTGGGTGTGTCATAAATCATGCAGAGGGAAGTGAGTGATGTAGATGGAATTTTGTTACTCTTGTATAAAAGAGAAATATCATTGGACCCCTTGATTGAGTGAGACTTAGAAATGCATGGCCATGCTCAATTGAATTAATATATGATATTAATCATTTATTTTAAGTCTACTCAGTATCAAGAAATATAAATTGAACATTGACGAGGATGACACATTCCATGCCTCTAGTTCAATTTGGATATTATTACAAAAAGGTTATGATGCAAAACATTGATCATGTATTAGGTAGATGTCGAATCACAGACATTCTTACTATTTGAGTGGCAGTGATGTATTGCTAGATACCGCTTACTGTCTATGGCTCAATAATAAGTCATTGTCAACGTAATAAGAACCTACAAGGTCACACAAAAGGAGTAGGAATAAGACAATAATTAATTGGACTTTAATTATATTAATATCCAATTAATTGGACTTATTTTCGTGCATATATATATTATTAAGAATAATAAATTCATGTAATATATATATATATTATGTGATATTATTTGATATTAAAGTAATATCAAATAATTATCTTATCAGATATTAGATAAATATATTATGAGATAATATTATTTTAATATTTGATAACTATATGCAATTATCTAATATTAAGATATTTATATTATGAGATAATATTATTATCTAATATTAGATAATTAATAGATAAGTCCTATCTCTCTCCATTATCTCTAGGATAAGGATAAGATGAGTTGTTAAGTGTGATTAGGATTTTAGAAGCATTCTCCTAGTTGGACTAGGATTATGGCTTGCCTAAGTTCTATAAAAAGGGACTTGAGGGTAGCACTTTAACAACACGTCAAAGCTTCCATACAAACCCTAAATTACTCAGAAAACATCCAATCCTAATTCTTAGAGAGAAAAACGCATCCTAGCAGATTCGTGGAGGGTGAGAGTTCGTTGTTCACTCCGTATGGATACCGTAGAGACGCTGTACCTTCCGGCTGGCATTTGATTCATCCACTCTCAAGTTTTGATTAGTAGAAACACGAGTGCCCAATAGGTAAAACCCTAATCATTGATTTATATTTTTTGCATGGATCTTAGGTAGAATTCGGATCAAATTTTGAATTTTCGCTGCATATGAGAATCCGAATTCCTAACACATACTACTCATCGGAAATGATATCCCTACACTACAAACAATAAAGACCTGGTTATAGAATTATTTCTCGACGAAAAACTTAGGTGAAGCTGCCTATATACTAGGTATTCAAATCTATAGAGATAGATCAAGAAAATTATTTGGCCTAAGTCAAAGTACATACATAGATAAAGTGTTAAAATGGTTTAACATGCAAGAATCTAAAAGAGGATTTTTGCTTATGTCGCATGACATAAATTTGTCCAAAGTTCAGTGTCCTTCGACATAAGATCAGAAGAACCGTATGAATAAGATACCATATGCATCAGCAATTGGATCTATCATGTATGCCATGATATGTACTCGTCCTGATGTCTCGTATGCTTTGAGCATGACGAGCAGGTACCAGTCAAATCCAGGTGAACCTCACTGGACTGCCATTAAGAATATCCTTAAGCACTTAAGAAGGACTAAGGATTCATTCTTAATATATGGAGGAGAGGAAGAACTTGTTGTAAAAGATTACATTGATGCTAGTTTCCAATCCGACAAGGATGACTTTAGATCGCAATCAGATTATGTATTTAGCCTAAATGGTGGTACTGTGTGCTGGAAGAGTTCAAAGTAGGAAACAATGGCCGACTCTACTACAGAGGCTGAGTATATTGCTGCCTCTGATGCGTCAAAAGAGGCTATTTGGATTAAAAAGTTCATTACTGAACTTGGCATTGTTCCTAGCATTGCAAACCCAATGGATTTCTATTATGACAACAATGGAGCCATTGCACAAGCCAAGGAACCTAAATCTCACTAACGATCTAAACATATACTTAAGCGCTTCCATCTCATTCGAGAAATCATCGATAGAGGAGATGTGAAGATATGTAAAGTACTAACCGATGATAATATCGTCGACCCACTGACAAAGCCTTTAGTGCAGAAAAAGTATGATGGTCATACTATGTCACTTGGTATTCAATACATGAGTGATTGGCTCTATTCCAAGTGGGAGATTGTTGATGTGTGTCCGAGGAACCAATTATATAGATGACTAAAATAATACATAATGTATTATGTTTTATTTTAGGCAATGCAATTATTATATTATTTTGTTTTTATTTTATTAATTTTACGTAATTTATAACTTAATATAATAATTATCCCTAGAACAGTTTTACTATTCCTAAAATACCCCTAGTCAAGTATTATTATGAAAGGGATAGTAATAGTACATCGAGACTGGCATGTATAGTGACTGATGATTATGAATCATGGATATATGATATCAAGTTAATACATGAGTACATTATTAGTGAACAGATGTACTAGACTGACCCAATATGAGAATATTGCATGGATAAGACTTATGTCATTAGTAGTTCTCATATGATCACAATTGCATATAGTCCTTTAACTTGAAGTCACTATGGTTCCCTACATGAGGGGTTACTCACTTTGATGTTATCCTATGTCACCTTTAATCGGAATGATAAGTAGAGCATTAATTGGATATGTCACGAATCATGCAAGGGAAGTGAGTGATGTAGATGAGACTTTATTACTCTTATAAAAAGGAGATATATCCTTGGGTCCCTTAATTGAGTTAGACTTAAAAATGCATGATCATGCTCAAATAGATCAATATATGATATTGATTATTTATTTTGAAATCTATTCAGTATCAAGAAATATAAATTGAACTTTGATGAGGATGACACATTCCATGCCTCCAGTTTAATTTGGATATTATAAAAAAGGAATTATGATGCAAAATGTTGATCATGTATTAGATGGATGTCGAATCACAGACATTCTTACTACTTGAGTGGCAGTGATGTATTGCTAGATACCGCTCACTGTCAATGGCTCAATAATGAGTCATTGTCAACATCATAAGAGCTTACAAAGTTACACAAAAGGAGTAAGAATAAGATAATAATTAATTAAACTTTAATTCGATTAATATCCAATCAATTAGACTTATTTTCGTACATATATATATTATTAAATAATAATATATTTTTCACGTAATAAATATAATTATTATTATGTAATATTATTTGATATTAAAGTAATATCAAATAATTACGTTATCAAATTTTAGATAAATATATTATGAGATAATATTATTATCTAATATTAAATCATTAATAGATAAATCTTATCTCTCCTCATTATTTCTAGGATAAGGATAAGATGAATTGTTAAGTGTGATTAAGATTTTTTGAAGGTATTATCCTAGTAGGACTAGGATTATGGCTTGCCTAAGTTCTATAAAAGGGGACTTGAGGGCAGCACTTTAAATACGCTTATAAACTTCCATAAAATCCTAAATCACTCAAAAAATATCCAATTCTAAATCCTAGAGAGAAAAATGCATCTTAACAGATTCGTGGAGGGTGAGAAGTTGTTGTTCACTCCGTGTAGATACCGTAGAGACGTTGTACCTTCCAGCCGATGTTTGATTCATCTTCTCTCTCAAGTTTTAATTAGTAGAAACACAAGTGCCCAATAGGTAAAATCCTAATCATTGATTTATGTCTTTTGCATGGATCCTAGGTAGAATTCGGATCAAATTTTGAATTTTCGCTGCGTATGATAATCCAAATTCCAACAGTATTGTCATGTTAATAAAAATTATTTAAATATTTTTATTATTAATAAAAATTATCAATTTTTGAATGACATATAATTTTCTTATTTACTAATAGTGTAAAAAAATTTATACTTACAATAGATTAAATTTAAACTCGTATTAGAATAAGAAAAAATATTTTATTTATTTAATTTTAAATATGTTTGGAGGAAGTAATTTCCTCTTTTTATAGAAGAATTTGTTTTCCTCTACTATCATAAATCTCATTATCATTTTTTTAATCACAAGCTATACAAATAATGTCACTCTTTTGCCACGTAAATGAATTTTTTCTATAACAAATTTTTTTTGATAGATAAATAGAGTTAAAATGAAATATCACTGTACTTAAAATCAAATACCACTTAAAAAAATTCATTTTGAAATAAATTGAAATCTTTATTTTAACCATTCCACTTAAGAATTCTTATTGAAATCTAGTCTAAAATTTTAAACACTTTAGCATGTAATGGATATTAATGCTCCATTTGGATTCAAATTTTGTTAGAATTTAATTTATTTCATTTCAATTCATTTATAAATAAAATTTATTATTTAAAAATTATATTTAAAATAATAATTTCATTTTATTTATGGATAAATTATTTTATTTAGAATATATTGAAAGCTATATGAAATCTAATTAAAAAATAAATTTTGATAGTATCATGATAAATATAATATTAGTAAGAGTGTAAATTTTTTATGTAAATAAAATTAATTCTAGTGAAATTTTTACTAAATTTAATAAATTTTATGATGGCACAAATATAATTAAAATAAAAATTATAAATAAAATTTTCTTTTTACTTAAACTCAAACACTATTTTAAATGATTTATTTAAAAATAAAATAAATATTATTTTTAACCAACCTAAAATAAAAAATGAATTAGTTTGGATGGAATACAATAAATAAAATACGAGGAGTAATAGGAATGGAATGTATTTTATAATGTAGTTTATTTTAGAAAGGCCATGACTATGATGCCATAGGCAGAAGTACAAGTATTGATGCTTTGATCATGTGTCATCATATGAGAGGTCAATTTTCATGAGTATGAGGCCCACCAAAATTGGATAACCTACTCTAAAGAAGGCTGCTCAGATTTAAATTTTCAACCTATAAATTTTGTTCAATTAAAAATTTAACACACATCATTGAGCTGGCTAATTGGGCTTATTGAAGATCACAATTAAATGAGAAGTGGGCTGGGCAGAAGATAATGAACTCTTCAAATGGGATCCATTTGTTTTAGATGTCCATATGCTTCCCTTGGGTATTTGGTTGATTCATTCAACAGTTTAATACTTATTTCAAATAAGCAAAATTACCATTTACTTAGATTACTAGCTAAAAGTGTATAGAGGTTAACATGTCTTTAGGTCGAAAATTCCCTTTAACAGACAAATTCCTTGAAATCTCTAGTTGAAAGCTCCCAGTCATGAATCTTTGTGTGCTTGAAGCTCTCAATTGAGGAGCACAATCCGAAATTGCTTTATGTCAAATTGATTTCTCTAAAGTAAGTTCTACCTCACTAATTTAGCTTGTTATTCTATTTTAATTTGTTATTTTGCAATTAATCTAAGGAATAGCTTAGTTGAGGCTTTGAATCAAAGAAGAAGTTTAAGTTGAGTATAATGTTGCACATCAAATCTCTCATTGAATAGTTTGTGTACTTGTTTAATTCAGTTTAGTTTCGCAATGTTATTCCCCTAATAGCTCCAGCTCTGATTGAATGAGTCATGCATTAATTTTCTTTCTTTGTTTTGCATTAGGAAAGAGGAAAGACAAAACCAAATAAAATGTTATGTTTTGTTTTGCATTGGATTGCTTGATCGACGATCCCTTTCTATACACAAAATAAGAAGGAATTAAATCGTTATCCCCCATTTGTATACAGTCACAAATAGTCAGTGTTTGGATCAATGACATCATCGTCTAATTACAACTAAACTTAGATCTACCACAATCCTCTAAGTTTTGTTGTTTAAGTAAACAGTGCCTAGCATTGGTGATTAATTAGAGATACAACTTAAAGTACATATCTGGAAGTGAGAAAAATCTAGATCCACACCATGTATACACTAAAGTCTCGAAGTATGCTTGAACTAAGATCCCCAATAGTGCATAATTTTAAATAGCTGAACACCTGAACTGTATCAATTCTCTTATGATGGCTTCAGTACCTGAACCCTCTTTCACATCCGAGGATCAAAGGTTTGGACTTGAGCCCTTGCCAAAACATAGAAATTGTAGACTGCCTAATTCTCGAAACCAAGGCTTCTAATTGGAATCATAAAGCATTGATGGTGTAAAAAATTATCCATGTCATAAAATTGAACAGAGGAGGACAATACAAGTTGTTAGAAGGACTGCACTATAGTGGTAGGAAGAATTATCATAACCTCATTTTTCCTTATATATCTCATCTTACATTAATCAAAGTTAACTATTCAATGGTATACTATATGTTTATGTGTATAATTTAGGAGAATAATATATTTTAACTAATTATCTATATAACTTAGAATGCTATATAATAAAAAATTATGTCATCTCTATTTGACTATGTGCAAATAGTTCAAGTATAACACGCCAAAGGCTAGATATCAATTTATATTTGATCAAAATGCATAAAAACTAATAGTGTTAACAATTTTAGCTTAAAAAGTCTTTTTGTAGCATTAGAGATTTGACAGTGGTAGTCCAAACTGATGGAGTTAGTTTAGTGTTTGAGGATTAACCACACTTACATGAATTCGTAAGAAATTTTCCAATGACTTTAATAGATTTAGCCTTGACTTATTTTGATAAATACATGCACAAAATTATCTAAATATCACATGAATTAAGGTTTAAAGAAAAGTGGTAATACATACAACACTACTTACCATACACATGGTATTAGGATAGTTATAAATACTATAGGGCAAAATGAAGTTTGCCTATATGGATGTCAATTGATGCCATCCGAAGAGCTGAAGAAATAGTTGAGAGTATATTATCTACTCCTTCAATTGAACAACTAACTCACTAGTGTTGTCATAAGCATATATCTTGTTAACCTGTGTTTTATTTTCATCAAAAGGTTATCATGAGCAATTCTTAGTTTGTAGTAGTTATGATCCACTGATTTCTTATTGTTGTCAATTATTTGTTGTTGTTCTATATCCAGCCCATTTATTCAATCGTTTGTGTACTTTGAATAGGGTTTCTTAATACTGAAAAAATGTAAGCTAGTTTTTTACATTAAAGTGTTTGTGATATAACACATGTTTCCCTTACAAGCAGGAAAGGAACAACTAAATATCGTGTGCACCGTAAATCACAGGTACAATCTGCTCACTTAATCTATTGGGATCAGGTAACTTAGCTGAGTGGTTGCCTGAGTATTCGTCAAAGGCAAATTTGAGTATGTTATGATTTGATGCAATATGTTGTTAGTTGACCTATTATGTAATTTTATTTTTCTATATCAAATGGATAGAGGATTGCCTATGAAAAGAAGGAAAGAGTGTCTTATTACCTGCACTCTAGCAGTGAGCAAAACTTAGTAGAGGTGAGCATGCATTTGTGCCTTTTAAAGGGAAATGTCTATACAATAATCAAAAGTGCTTTAATCTTTCTATTTCTTGGTCTGACTAGTAAATAGCAATCAGTCTGATTGAATAACTCCTCTTCCTCTATATTCTTTGTTTGTAAAGGTTATAAAACCTACTTACTTTTATGTTCATGTTTTTTGCACTTCTCTTCAAACTATAATATAACATGCAAAAGTTAAATGTGGCCTATTAAAATTTCTAGCTGGAGAAGGAGCATTGTATCTTTAATGTCTTGCACAGGGATGATGAGGTACTGGTTGCTTGCATACATTTTTATATGAATATTAAAGCTTTGGTAGCAATTATCACTGTATTCGGAATGTCTAAAATTGGTCCTCTGTGGAAAACGTTATTTTTTACTGCTTTACTAGTCATAAATTTTATAATGGGAACATAGCCTTTTCTTGGAAAAGCCCAAGACGTGTGATTTGACCTAGGCACTGTGATTCATATCATTCTAATTCCAAATTGCATTGGTCTTTGGGGCTTGTTCCCTATTTGGTTAACTGGAAGAAGACTAAACCTTCCATTTTTTTTTCCTTTTTACATAACTTTAATCCCTTGTGTTCAAAATCTATGTCCTACAATGAGCTCATAAGCCTGCATAAGTGGTATTAATTCCCCTATGACATTATGCATTGGGACTTTCATCCTAGATCATACTAAAGGCTGGTTAGGTGCATTTAATGGAACTGAAGACCTTTTGAGAAGGCCCAGTGAAGCTAACCTTTTTGTTTTTGAACTAAAATTCTACATTAAAGTGTTCATAGATCCTGACAAGTAATACTTGGGTAAATCTAGACTCTGAAATTTTCTAACTTTTAATCACTACAAAATGTATGCCTAACACTTTGACGCTAATTTTAGACTCTTAAGAATGCATTTAATCCAATTTTCCTCTATTTGTTTTCTTTACTTAATTGACTAAAGGATTTTTGTTTTTGAACCAAAATTCTACATTAAAGTGTTCATAGATCCTGACAAGTAACACTTGGGTAAATCTGGACTTTGAAATTTTCTAACTTCTAATCACCATAAAATGTATGCCTAACACTTTGATGCTGATTTTAGACTCTTAAGAATGCGTTTAATCCAATTTTCCTTTGTTTGTTTTCTTTACTTAATTGACTAAAGGATTTTGTTATTTCACAGATGATTCTAGAGGATATACATTTACCAATGCTTAGTAGAAGATTTTTAGGAGGGAGAAATATGAGCAACCGTAGCAAGATACCGTAGTTCCAATTATCTTTAATTTTTTAATTGTATGTGTTATATATATATATATATATATATATATATATCTTCGTGACAATGTTGTCCATTTTAGTTATTACTACGCAACTTTCCATACAATTACGAACTGTAAGACACGAATTCACATTCTAATGAGATGACCATGATGCAATCCATTGTGTTGTTGCAAATCTATTGTCAACTATATTTAGTCATTTCCTATGACATTCATTTTGTTGTTACAAATCTATTGTCAATTAAGCATGTCGTTTCCTGTCACAATTAGAAATATATGAATGAATATATCATTACACATATTGCAAATCAAACAAGTGCTATTATTGCTATAGATTAGACAAATGTCGCAAACTTATTTTTCTAGTAAAAAGGAATAAATGCTTGCAGGAAATTATTAATGTTCTATATTTGCCTCAAAGGGAGATAAAGTTCACGTACATAGAAAGTCGTTTGAAGGTGTATCATTTTCAATACAGTACAAGTTTTATACAACCACATCTGGTAAGTTGATAAGCAGTGGATGATAGGTACTTTGGATTAGTAAAATAAGATAACTTGTTAATATAAATTTACTATTTTTTACCCTGACAAAGTGAATGTGAATAATAAACCTTAATTGTCCCTCTAAAAAAAATTCTCAATGTTAAAACTAGATAGATTTATTTGACTTTTGTCAATATTTTTTACACCATATTTTTCAAGGACAAAGCTGAAATTAAATATACTATTACTGAATGGGAATTTAACAAAGTTTTGATATGAACAATATCATATTTTTATTACTAGCGTGTTTCTAAAATTCAATTACCAACTTCTTAAAAGTGCATTTTCGGACACCACAATTGAAATGTAAGTTGAGTCATATTCTCCAAATCACACATGCACCACTTGAATAGATCTCTCCAAGCCAAACTTTGCAATGAATGCACCAATTATATCTTCAAACGTGATATTATAGGGATATTGCTATAGGTGGATTATACTAATAGCGGTGTCAGCGATTAAGTTTTGTGGATTCTAAAATGAAAAATTTTCATACAAGCATTGTTTTTAACTCACTAGTAATTATATTGATGTTTTTTACAACAAAAAGTAATTTCTATGCTGGTAAAGAGCTATTTTCAGTTAAATTATAAAAGAATTAATGTGTTACTGTCAAATAGAATATATACCTCACTTTTAAAGTATTTTTATGCTACATTTATAGCATATTAGAGTGATTTGTATTTTCAATACCTTAAGATTGTAGACGAAGGAATTAATTGAAAATAAAACCTTGAACATATCAAATTCGCCTGATAAAAATTTGTACATTTGATTGTGCTAAAAATAAATTTTTTCTATTAATTTCTTATATTCCCTTCATTACTTATATGTCAAGTTGTGAACCCATTGATATACAATAATAGTGGTGCTATTTCCTGTAAACATTTGGTGCTGAACGACATTTGAAGTAGCTTAGCAGAGTAGACCTGTGTATTTATTTATTCTATTTGTATTTGGTCCCCATGGCTTATGGTTAGAAGCTTTGTAGTGAAGTTAGTAAAGTGAACATAATCATTAAATGGTGACCAGTATATGTTGTAGGCCAATGTACTGTGATTTTTATTGAACAACTTTTGTTATAAAGGAAAAATACTTCTACTAGCCTTTCCTCTGGACATAGTATAGTATATTCTATTTTAATTATAAGAATGCCTTAATTACTTTAAATTTTATTTTACTTGTTTATATTGAATTATATAGTTTTCTAATTCTTATCTTACCTTGCAGCTCACCAAATATTTGTCCTTTTTCTTTTAACTGACATGCCTCATTGCATCCTTATTTAATTTTTTTAAGTCAATTATCACTAATTGCATACTAAGACAATTAAGTACTATAGATGTAGTGTGATATGTTCTATTTTGCCATAGAATATGATAAATGAACTAAATTTTTAATAAAGACAATGTTAGTGAAATTTTTTCAAATTTTATAGAGTTGAACATATGCATACTTATAATTGAATGTGCACAAAATAACATCATGAAAATGATGTACCACATGTTCTACGATTATCAAGAGTGAATTGACAGCAGTGTTTTACTATTATTTTAGTCATCATGTTTAAATATATAAGGTTATATGTTATATTATATTTTTTGAGTGACCTATAATTGCTAACTAAAGGTGACATAAATTTGTGAATGAATTGCACAAAGATTAAAAGGACCAGGGGAGTGTAGCAATGCTACCACCTAGTTGCAAATAATGTGAGGTTCACAACTTTTATGTTGTCTTGTTCAAGTAGCATTTCGATCCTGTTGGATTCTAACATAGATGGTTCCTCATGGTGACATGCATTAAATGCTACAAGATAGAGTGAGGTTGACTAGTATAGTATCGGAGCTAAGTACATCTCCTTATTACCCTACACAGAGAAGCTGGCTTCCATTAAAGGACAAGCATCTCATACAAACCTTAGCAATCGAACGGTGGTTGTACATTAAATGACCAGGTTGCTAAGTCATGCTATTAGGACGTGTAGAGTATTATTACCATTCTGGCGAGAGTTATATTTTCACAGCGGCAAACTACATACCTCTTTCTCCCATTATGAGCCTCCAACATTACACATCAGTAGCTACGTATGGATTACCAGAAAGGATCAAGGTCAACAAAGCGGCGGATCACAAACATGGAGGAAAGACAGAAAATACCAAAACTAACTATGAGTTTGGTAGAAAAATCCTTCCATATTACTATCGATGCACATATAAAATGCATAGGCTTCTTCATACTATTTGTTATTGATGTCTATTGCCATTTAGTGCTCAATAAATGTAGAGAAGTTTCTTCCTTACTAAGCTATGGGTGAAACTCAATAATTGTGCTTGCATTTATAATAGGGAACAATGTTTAACTAAATGCTTTAATATGTGCTTGCATTTAGTGTAAGAAACTAAAGAATATATAAGGTATGCTTCTAAAGAGGTTTCTTTTTTACACTGACAGAATATAGAGGCTCGACTGTTAGGTGTGGAGGTAATTGTTACCTCTCTAAAAGTGGATTTTGTGAAGATGTGTGATATTGTGATGGACTATGCAACTATTATGCAAGACTTCAAGAATGAGGTTCTGAAGTTATTCACTAAGTTAAAGGTTTTCCATACCCCTATCCCCCTACCTTTGCAAGTAACATCTTTTATTGCATCTGTAAAGAATGTTGGTGGAAATCAAACTCCTGAAAAATCTCGGGTGAACATCTGGGACATTAACTCATACGTCATGGATAAGTTGGACTGTATAGCTCTACTAAAGGGATTGGCATCAGCTAAAAAAAATCATGGAGGGCTATCAGATGGAAGCAGTAACTATTAAGCTGAAGTTGTGAATAAGGTTAGTCATCATCTTGTTTTTTGTTACTTTTTTTGCTTTGTCACTATCCTTAGGGGACATGTGCTGAGGTAGATTGAGAGTTTCTTGTACTTGTATATGTATAAGAGAACACGTGAATATGGCCTCGGGCGTAGGAAGCCAATGACTCATACCTTGATTAGTAGGAAGTTATTTCAAGATAACCCTGAATCTGTTGCTTTCATAGGGAGGGAAAACCTCGATTCAAGGAAATCTTCATCTAAGTTTCATTATTTGGGGTCAACATTGACAAAAGGCAAGGAAAAAATGCATGATGAGTTCGTGCTGACTAAAGTAATGAATTTTTATGTTTTTATCAATAGTTTGCCCATGAACACTAATTGACAAGTAATAACACTACTATGGGATTGTATAGAACTTTGACCTTATATTCCAACCTACGAAGGCCATGGAGTTGAACACATTAGAGCTAGCTTTGGCATCATACATTTTTTCATGTGAACTCCCAAAAGAGTATGTATTAAAAAATGTAACTGTATTTGCCTATGCTCTTCTCCCTGTATTTGAACAGTATAGTTTTCTGACTTAATGGAAAGTTTATTTTGAACATGAATTTGTTTGACATATGCAAGGAGATTCTAGTTAACTGTCACCATGCATATACCACTAAGGACGTGATGTCTTCTTTAGCCCTCGTACAGTGGGTTCATGGTAATGTAAGAATATGAATATTGAGAGTGGGTACGAAGAGTGTTATGTGCTAGGGAAAGTTACTTGTCTTTGCATGATCTCCTAAAAGTAGCATTGTTTTTCAGGTTCTGACCTTGGTAGCTAATAGATTGACCGTAGCTGACAGATGTGGCAGGAAAGCCACCACATGGTATTTGCCACCACATTTTTCAGTATGTCGCCTTACTTTCCTATTTCTGATGGTATGGTCTGCACAATGAAAATTAATGATGTGGAGTTGAACACAAAAAAATTTTAGACAAGAACTTGAACATTAAGGATGTGCTAAGTGGGTACAAGGTGTGATTTATGTCAGACGCCATCCCAAACCAGGTAGGCATATTTAGGAATCGTCAAGTTTGAATACTGGTTGGTGTGAATATTGGAAATCCTAACCTGGAAGCCTGTTTAGTGTAAAGTTATATACCAATGAATGTCTACAATGACCACTGGTTCACTGGTTTTTGATGATTATTCTAATGGTAGAGAAACGAATTATTTATGTGGACTCTCTACCGAATGCAAGTGAAGAAGGTGCAAGGATATAATCTATTAGTGTTGTGGTGAGTTAGACAAAGTTTATGTCAATCTTTATCACGTTACGTGATAGTCCATTGTAAGGGTTAACCGTGTTGATACAAGCTAAATTTATAAAAGAGTTGCTCAAGAATGACAACTTCAATGCTAGTACCACTACTTTGCACCGTGTTGGAGATTTCCCTATCACCAAACTAACATAACTGTGTAGTTAGGATAATGAGTGAGTGTGCTTGAATGTCCATCACATAGTTCATGGCAATATACTATGATTGACACCATCCTTCAATTGGTGTAGGTACGACTGCAGGGTTTGGGTTACAAAATGGATGTCCCTATCATCGTTTTGGAGGTTAGAAGATGTTGAGGTATATAGCACTATCCCTTATAGTGGCATTTCTTATCCTTTGCTAGTTATTTCATCACTCGGGTCATGTTTTAATGTCTACTAGGTGAAGGGCAATGCAAATTGTATGCGATTGACATTGGATCTAGTTATCAATGGTTATAATACGTTTGGAGATGAAATCATGTCAAAGGCGTACGAACAATATCTGGACATGAAACTCTAAAGCTGCCATGTTCTTTAGTGTAAGAGCTGGAAAAGTGAACGTGGAAGTGGTTGGAGTATTTTTTTGTGAGGCCAACGACACTGTAGGATGGTGGCCTCAGATGTCAGGATTTGAAGATATTTTGTAGTGGGAGTTTCAAGGCTAATTGATACTCCTTTTATCCTACTTGTAACCATGGAACTTTATTATAGTTGATGTCACTGTGTGTACTTAGAAGTAATTATGCTTTCTTATATGAATGGGATGTATTACTATGCACTTTTGGTGAAGTAATTATACTCTCTTACGTGAATGGGATGTATTACTATGCACTTTAGGTGGGATTATAGGGGAAAAGCATGGAATGTTGTGTGACTATTTTGTTTGAGCTTCATAGGACCATTTCTATTGCACTCGTCTAATCCGTGTCTCTTGCATCTAATAAGTTTTCCTTTTGGTTGCGCTTAATCAAGTGTGAGTCATCAACTTATTTTGGATTCCAAGCATTAATTTGATTTTCAGCTAGTTTTTACTTAGGTACCTTTTTAGCCTACTCTTGTTGAGAAT
This sequence comes from Sindora glabra, assembly GCA_020226215.1. NCBI lineage: Eukaryota > Viridiplantae > Streptophyta > Magnoliopsida > Fabales > Fabaceae > Sindora > Sindora glabra. The sequence goes on from CM035232.1 coordinate 9,522,211, forward strand.
TTAATCACATGAGTCTGCTAAAATGGGATGTAAACCGTAAGTTGTATTGCTTGTAAGCTAAACATAATCAACGTCAATATGAAACTCAATAGGTTGTGTCATGTGACTATCGTTTATGCATATGAAATTCTTGGATTGATGATCAATTGTGTATATTTATCCTTTTTGGTTCACTATCGTCTTATTTTACATGCTTCTCAATGTGAGATTTGCCATTTTGGCTAGCAGGCATGGTTTTTAACTAACTTGGTGTCCAAGATCATGAGATGTATTCTTCCTTGTGGCCTATTAAACTGAGATAAAGCCTTATACGCATGCTTATAGAAAAAATTATCCAATTAAGGTGCAATTGGCAGCAGTTAATCGATTGAGGGAGATATTTTTATTGCACAATCTTGTGAAGTGAGGTCCAGGGTAATTCCATATTATGAAAGTGAAAACATTTATTTCATTAAAATCAATGAAGTGTGTGTTCGTACATAGTGTTTCCATCTCAGCTACCATACATAATTTTCCTATGAGGATCCACCTAGCAAGCATTACGGCATTTTCACTAATAAAAACATTACAGGATACTACAATAACTCATCGATCTATTAGCCTGACATACAGATGAAATCACTCTCAAACAAACCAAGAGTGGATTTTTGTAAGTGACCTTATTGGAGCCTATACACATAAGCAATGCAAGTTTGATTTAGAGAAGTCATCAAGGATAGGTTTTTTTGCTTGAAACCCTTATCCTTTGTTTGGAATTGTTATCTTCCAAGGTATCGCCCTTCTTTCCTTAATTGGTACATAGCTGGGGACACTTATCAGCCTTTTCTTGGGTGCATTACATGCATGATGATGAACTTGTTTACAAAGAATAACATATACTGCTTCAAGTTCTGAGATGACCCCTGACACATATTCATATGCTTGAATCCCCTAATGATCTATCGTATAGAATAAGAAGTTCTGTAATGTAAAGTTAGAGGTTTTATCAAGTAGTAAATAAAGAAGAAAGTAGTCACAGTGCAATCTTACAAGAGAAAATATAAATATATAAACATCGGCCCTGCAAAATACATCAAGTAACTTGCTTCAAAATGCAAAGGAGTAGAAGCCATTAAACCTTTTGTCAATAGAAGGTGATGTGTTTTAAGGCTTAGATATCTTCAATGCCCCAGCATACATCTGGTAAATTTGGCTAACATGAACATTTGTATGGTTTTTCTATCTACAAACTTTATGTCAAAGTTATTAGTAACACTAGATAAAAATGTAACTAGATGCACGAACAATTGCCACAACTTGTCTTGGTGGCTCTTAACCACTTTCAACCACCACAATAGGCAATGCCTAACAATACACATCAAAGTGAATAAAAAAATTATAAAATCATGAGCCATGAAAGAAAATTAATTAATAGAATATGCACATTGATGTTAGAATTGAAACACAGAAGTGCCATTACTCTGGTCCTCAATGTCAAAAGAGTGAAGTAGGATTCCGTATGAAGGTAAAACCTTAGGTTAATGGTATGAGGACCATTCCGTACTAATCACATATTGTGGATGAATTGATCAAGATAATGTTAGTAGTGGCCTTCATGGAGGTTTAGAGCTTAGTGTTGAAGAAGCAGCAGACTCCTCTAGGGACTTTGAAAGATATGTTTAAATGGTCTATCTTTTATCAGTGTACATATATTCAATGATGCCAATTCAAGAACACAAATTCAACATTCAAACTTACATTGAGCTAATAGATGCCTGGGCAAAGATGTTACATAAATCAAATAATACTAACCTCAAACCAATCAAAATTAATTAATATAGTCGACTAAAGTCACCTTAGTTTGCTTAACCTACCATTATACATGTCTCCTAGCAAACTACCTCCTCACTTCACTAACAACCTCTTCTGCACTTCTACTAGTAACAAAATATGCCCAGGCACTAAAGGGGAAATTAAGCATGGAACCCAGTAGCCGACCAATCATTACTTTAAGGATTGTAATGTGGACCTAATACTCGATCAGAACATACAAGCCAAGGGAAATGTACAATAAAAAAGACATAAGCAATTAGGCATTATCCAATGATATAGAATAGGTAGATTTTGATGCACATCTATTTAAAAGGTTTATGGGCAACTAAAAAAACCTCACACATATAAGCACAAAACACTAGGCAATATGCCCCAAATGTTATACTAATGATAGATCCTTTAGTTATAGCAGTGGTTGTCAACTGCGTTATAGATAGAACATCAGTGATAGTTGGAATACATAAGGTCTGTAAGGAATGCAATGAGGTATTTATCAATGTAGGCTAAGTTTCGAGAAAAAAAACTTAAACATTAAGCTAAAGATTACCTGTTATCTTATTTTTACAATTCCTCCAGCATTATCACCCATAGAACTAAACAGATCCATGACGAAGAGTGCGGAGCAAGCATCTGTATTTCTAGAATTTACATGAATGTGATAGGTATACCATAGCTAGCTTGATATGGTAAATTTGCAACCGAAGTCTACCATCTTAGCTTTCTTATTAACTAGTGAGCTAATGAATATGAAAGTCATAACCAATTCGATATTTCTTTAACTAACACTATCAAACTTTGCTAACCATTATTCAATTCAATGCCACCAAGTTATTGCATGCCATACTTTCTGCCAACACATAATCAGTAGGAAATACAACAAAAGGTTAAAATTTGATAACCCTATGGAAGGATCAACATTGGAATATTGTATATATTTAGACATCTCTCAACTGGAGTCAATGCAAAGTTAAGCAAGCATGAAACGTTATAGTAGAATTAACAAATTGCATAATTAAACAAGCAATTGCAGTGGACATGACTTATCAGATGAGAGAGGATGGAAAAGGAAGAGAGGAACATAACATATGCAAAAATAAATGACTATTTATAATTGGAGGCATCCAATGTGTTCGATAGTATTCACAACTTGCATAGTTAACATCTGTAAGGTGGCCAGACCATAACATATGCCTATATTAATTTAAAAGATAGATTAACATCAGACTAAATGTCATTTTAAAGCATATAATCCTAAATCGGAGCCTTAAATTGGTGCTAAGAAAGTGAAACATACTGAACAACCTAAGTGTATGTTCTTACAAAAGTATCAGCCAGTGAAACACTCATACACCCATGGAATGTCTCTTAGTGCTATCGTCGTGACTATTGCAATGCTCATCTAAATAGTAACAATTATCCATTATGGCTAGGCATAATCCATCAGATAAATAGTTTCTTACCCATATTTCAATGTTACAACATGCAGGATAAACAAGCTTAGAAGAATATACATACCTCAATTGGTTCAATGCCATCCACTGTCCACCACGTGCTCTCTTTTGGGCCATGAATGCCTCCTAAGCCTTCAAAAAAAAAAAGGTGAATTCATTGTCACCACCCTACAAGCAAATCCAATGAAAGGTTCATAACAATTATAGTGAATAACCTATAATGTTGTTGTGATAAAGGAAAAGGTTAGCTGAACAAAAATTCACATAATTATCATTGAAAAAATAATGTTGTCTAGCCCATATCCAGCTTCATCTACTAGAGAACCATTATATGGTGTGCTTTGTGGACCATTTTATGAGTTACGGAGCAGAGGACAAGTCTTATGAGTATGCCCTTCAACATGACAGTTTCCACAATATCTACTCCTTTTCTTGGAACTTTGCCTTTTTGAAGAACTCGGACGCCCTTTACTTTTCACACAAAGGGGATCCAGAATCTTGTTTACCCTTTCATTCAACTCTGGACCTTGGCCTTCAACCCCAGTCACTTTTCTCAAATTTTCTTGCCCAACCTCTAACTTTTTTGTAATGCTACAAATTTACTGCTGCAAGCTTATGAAGTCTTTCGCACTCTTTGCTATGAGGCTACACATCTATCTACAACTTTGCAGAAGGACTCCAAAATGCAGCTTATACATGTGTTCATTTTCTACCTCCAATGTAACATTTGTGCCATCAATTCCTTTTGCATTCTTTGTCCATCGCTTCAATATACAACTATTTGGTAATTCATGGACTTCCTCTTGGACCATCACACAAACAACGTGATAGCATGGAATTCCAAATGATTCCCATCGACCATAACTATATTTGAACTTATTCACTGCCTTGCAAAACCACACCTCCCAAATAGTTCCTGTTCCACCATACTTCTTCATAAAGTAAATTATATTTATTGTCCTTTAATCTTTGTTAACCACAACACATGCTACAGCTGCCTTAATTTCTTCACGGAATAGGAAAAATGCTTCCCTAGTCATGACAGAGGCAGCACCCTTCTCAATTGACTGCAACGAAATGATCAACACAAGTTGTATGTGCAAGGACGTGTAATCAGCTTTGACTTCATTGTACCTTGCATGACTTAGTACTTGTTGAAAATGGTGTAAAAATTCAACTAGATTGGCACTTCTCTTTATGTAATTCTTGATGGTGGAATTCATACCTTCACAGTGGGAAGTTGTTCGTAAGTCAGGAAAGAATTTCCCTCTTAGGTAAGTAGCTGCCCATCTTTCTCTCTTCTTATACATTTTCTGCACCTAGTCATTCTTTGCAACTCCAAAGTTTTCCACCATTGATCACTATTTCATCTTGAATTGTTCAATGTCAATGTCCCCTAGCATACATATCTTGAATTGGGATGTGAAGTTGACATCTTCGACGTTGCTTTGTGCATTGCGCTTGAGGTGCTAAGCGCACAACCTATGAGTTACATCAGGAAAGATGTGTTTTATTGCCTTCCTTACAACTTTATCATTATCTATTATAATAAAGCATGGCCTTTTTCCATTCATGGCATCAATAGACACTTTAAGTAACCACTTATAGGTCTCTTCCTTCTCATTGGCCACTAATACACATTCGAACACCACACTTTGCTTATGATGATTCACACCAGAAAAAATGACAAATGGCAGATTGTACTTATTAATTTTGTAAATTGAGTCAAATGCCAAGACATCACTAAAGCATTCAAAGTTCAATCTAGATACACCGTTGCACTAAAATAAATGTTCTAATCGTCCATTGAAATTTGTTGTGTACTGCACATGAAATAGAGGGTCATTTTCACCAAGGCCTTGCAAATAACTTAAGGTTGCATTTGCATCACGATCCATGGTTACACTCTTTCTCACTCTACAAATGTAGTTATACATATCCTTGCTATGAAAACTAACATTCTCGTAACCCCCTGAATACATAACAATCAAACTCATTATGTGGCATGGCTTCACTCCATATGACAACATGTTGGTTATAGTTGCTTTGTCCACTTCAGAAATATGCCTATTTGATCTCAATAACTGTTTGTGCTTTGAAGATGTCAAAGGATAACTGTGTTCTTTTACAAATTTATGAACAAACCATTTGTTTGTTGTCTTGTTAAGTCGAACATACAATAGCACCTTACAATTACATCTCATTAGTTCTCTATGTGGTCGTGTCCTATCTAATTTATTGACATACTTAGCTTTCCACTCACCCTCGAACTTACATACATACTTGTGCCAAATCATCTCATGGTTCTTATTCCAACCAATATCTGATAATCTCACTGAAAAATCCATTATAGTTGCATATCTACGATAAAAATTCTGGGCCACTTCTTCACTATTAAATTCCATTACCATTATCTCTGTTGCAGATAAATTCAAGAAAACCCTATTAACCTCCTCATCATTATCCTTATTTACATCAAGATTTGGTTCTGGTTAGCTACCTTTCTAACATCTCCCACATTACTCATTCTTTCACTACCTATAGCTGAATGCATAAATTCTGTCAATGCAATATCTACGAGGCATTATGATATTCCACTTAATTCTGCCAATGTCATTTAAGGAAAATACTTTAATTTAAACATACAATCAAAACAAAGCTGAGCTTCAAAGCTAAGAAAAAAGGCAAACAAGCGTGTATTGGGAGAATGCAGTCACATGACTTCTCTTGCTCCACTGAAGTCAATTCCCTTCATTTCTTATGTACCACTAAGCCTAATAACTAACACAACACACACATAACTTGGGAAAAAATAAGATTAAACTCACAATAATGTCTGCTTATACATGTATTAGCTAAGAACTTATTCCATATGAATTTAGAGCATATGACATAGCATTGAGAAATTAGTTGGTGGGGGTGAAGTAGGCCGACAAGTAGAGATATCAATCACAAAACCATTACTAATTAAGCATAAAATTATTTCTATCAATCAATAATTAAATGATCTCTTCTTCTATTCATCGTGAACTTCTACAAAACTTCATACCTACTGCCCACCAATGGTGAAAATTTAGTTAAGCTCCTAATCGGGATATTATGCACTTAGACCTTTCCCCCTACTTTATCCTACTTCTATGGATTCGTAAAATATTTGTCTTAGGACCACTTACATTACAAACCATGATCTTACAGAAGTCCCACCCAATCATAAATGACAAAAAGGAGATTGTTGAAATGAAACACCCTAAAATTAACCTATGCGTTGCCATGTAAATTATTACCATATTTTACTACCAATTTATAAAGGAAAATGAAATGAAAAAACTGCCAACATTGAGCTCATAGTCAATCTAGCCGATTTTACTTGTTATAGTCATAAAGGTCATGGTCATGAATACAATTTTCACTATAGCTTCGACGGTAACTACGGAAGGAATATAATCTTCAAATATAGATATAAATGTTCATTAAACTCATTATTGCACTTAACAAGTGAAAATTGCTTTTTCCCACTAGAAAATTGTTACCCTATGACTAACTCTTAATAATCAAGAGTCAAAATAAAGAAAAGATATCAGAAGTGGTTGCTAAGGAATAACAAAGTTAAAAATTATATGACCTGAATATGCATGTATTTATATCATTTAGAGTATTTCATGTGACTAAGATATATGACATGAACATATATGACCAAAATACTTAAAAGTGACCTGACTTTTATATTCTTACGAATGCACAATCAATTTTGAAGATGTATCTGTATGTGCTTCTTATACATTCTTAGGTATTAATAGTTCCCTATCAATATTATCATAGAAAAATAGGAGATATCTTAAGCTTATATAGATTCAGGAACATAGGATGCCAGCAGTGTTATTGCTTAGTCATACATTGGGTTTTGATCTATCAACTCACTTAAGATTTACCTTTAAACATAGGTGGTTTCTCTGTGAGAGAGTGGATTCATTTTCTTATTTGCTTCATCAATCCTAGGTAATAACATCTTAAAGAATACCAAATGATCTTCAAAGCCCATCTTTCCTACTGGACCTTATTTGGACATGCAAAATTTTAGTTAATTTAGCACTAAATGGTTTCCCAAAGACCTCATTATATTTGTATATTCTCAGTCCACGAGGTTGACTGCCCACACTAATATTCCCAGGGGCTATCTTAATGTTCATTTTGGACAAAGCCATAAGAGAATTTTTATTCCTGTGTTGTATTTCATTAACGCATCTTTCTAAAAAAGGTAGCCTACCATTTTCAAAGGAAGAAAAAAAGTTCACTTCGTAAACTACATTCTAAATATATCTTTCTAGTTCTTTTTTATATACTTCTCTTGACATTTTTTCTTTGAACAGTGATCCATTGCGAAGGTAATTTATTTAGCATAATTAGTTCTTAAATGTTCCCATATACTACACATGCAAGACACTTGACATTTGATGCTAAAATGCAATTTATCCTTAATTAATACATTCCCAAGACAATTCCTCCATACTTTCTATGCACAACATAACACTTTCTACCATGAACTGGTTCAGTTAAAAGCTAATCTTCACCAAACATCGAAAGTATAGACAATTGTTTCAACTAACAATAACTATTTCAATACACTTTGAATCCAAATTATGCTTGGGGATGTCAGATCCCTCTATTAGACTTTACTACAGCTGGACCACAAATTATTGTGTTATATTCTCAATTAATTAAAGGATGCAATTTAGTGTGAATATAGCATGGTGTTCTGTAATACATTTGTCTTATATGATGTCTTGTAATTCTATTGGATACCTATGTTTGTAGGGATAAAATGGGTTACAGAAGCAAGCAAGCACAAATAATTCCAATCTAGCTAATTTGGATTATCATCTTGCCCTCCTAATCCATTTGATTTTGTAGATGCTAACTAATGTGCTTGTAAGATGAATATTAACATGGTTATAGAGAGCTAGCCTTTCAAAGATGAATATTTGAGACAGAACCTAGGCTACATCAAAACCAAAATAGTTATATCTTTTTCCCTTTGTTCGTGCATGTAAATGAAAGTTAATAATTCTTGCTTGGAGTTATTTTCAAAGCAAAGATAGTGATGGCATCATATCAAGAATTATTTTTAATTGGCAAACTAGGGCTCAATTTAATTGACAAATTGCATCAACTTAATTCCAGTCTATGTCATTGTGACACTACTAAAGCCAATGTGACGTTTAAAGGGGCAAAAACATTCTAACCATAGGATTAAATCTAGGTCAACGATACCAAGGGAAAAAAAAAGACAATCCAAAATATACCAATGGCAACGTCCCAAAAAAATCTAAAGGTGTCCTGCAAAGATGATGTGTCTAAAAAAAGGATGAAAAATAAACTTGAATTTTTAGCTAATAGTTTAAGAATCATTGATAGCACTATGACAATCAATTCATTTTTGGTTGGGCCTCTTTGAATCGTAATCATTGGTGAAGTCATCATTACATGATCAACATAATGCACACTGTTATAATACACTTACATATTAACACTACAAATAATTAAGTACTTACTTACAATGACAAAAGCAAAAGGCATCACACAGTTTCTTTAAAAAGGGAAAAGGAACAGATGAACACATGCGCTAGTCTTTGAATGACAATCAAATGTACATGAATACAAGTAGTAAGAAGGTGCAATGTATTCAAAACAACTCACCAAAAAAATGAGGCAAGGGAGACACAGAGTTGAACCCACGAAGCCAGCTAATGGAGAATCAAAAAGTGATTCATGACCCCCAAAGCCAATCAATGGAGAGGTGCAAAATGACTTGCAATTTAAAGAATAGATTGAAAGCCTTTGTGTACTGGGAATGAAATCCTCAACTGTGTGAACGTGAATGTTGTAGGAATGAACAATACCAGGTGAGTAAGGAAACCTAAAAAGTATTTGATTATTACGGGTCAAATTCGATATCGACCCGTTTAGTTGCAGATCTTATTTAAGCCAGATATATTAGGCCAATACTGTGCGTCGAGTAAGATAGGAGTGATGAATTTGGATAGTCTTATCATTCCTATGGCCTAACCTTACACTAACCTAGTCCATTAAATTCTTTGGAGTCATTCTACAATATCCACTTTTTAAAGTAAGAGTTTTGAAATAAAAGAAACTCAGTAGTTCAAGTAACATTGTTGTCATGTGTCCAAAACCTACAAGTTTACCAATAAAGGCATCCCTGCCTTGGATTTTTACCTAAGGCATGGAAGACCTCACCTTCTAGAAATAATAATACATTTATTTAATTTTTATTTACTAAAAATTGTAAAAATATCTTATATGATAAATAATAAAAAAATATCATAGTTCAAATTCTATTATTCAAATTACAATTAACAAATTATTTTTACATTAAATGACAATAAATTTTAATTGATTAATTTTATTTCATACTAAATAGTTTTAGTTAATAAAAATAATATTTATTCTGTCAATACTACATAAATTCTCAAATTTAAATTCTATTATCTCTACTACAATTACCAAATATTTCCATGGTAAAAGTATTGACAAATTTACTTTATCTTTTTATTTATTAGTATAAGAATAATTTTGAAATTTATAAAAAAATATAAAGATTAAACAAAAGATATTCCATCGTTTGATTAATTCCGTCAAGTGTGTTCCATCGATGGAAAATCAGATAATCCAAGAATCTTTAATTAGAATGCAGCTAATGAATCCATGCTGTTGCCCACTGCAACTCATAAAGACCAACAACTCTTAGAACTAACCATACGTTTAAAGGGACAAGAACAGAGGAGACCAGAGGGACGAAAAAATCATAGCCTTCTCCTTGTTTAGAAATTTTTATTAAGGGAAAGAATGGATTGTAGGTCTATATATTTACTATTTTTAAAAATAATTTTTTATCTTTTAGTTTTAGAATTAGGAGAGTAACTTATTTTCAAAATTTATTTTTTAAAAAATTATAATTTTAAATTTGTAATTTAAAAATAAATAAATAAAGATAATTTTTAAATATTTTCAAAAAAAATTTGTTCTTAATGTTAATTTTATTATCAAATAAAATATTTTTAATTTACAATATCAATCACTTTATTTTTTATTTTTATTCAAAAATAATTTTTTTAAAAATTTTAAAAAATAAAATAAAAATATATTTAAACACATCTCACGTACCAATAATTGGTCTTCTAAAATCCTCTCACCATTTAGAAAACCTCCCCCCACGATTCTTCTCAGCTGTTTGGTTTTAGAAAGGAAAAATGATGACTTAACGATTCGTTCCCTTTTCCTTCCCCCCCCCCCCCCCCTTTTTCCTTATTGTATTCCATCTTCCCTTCCATCCTAAGTAAAAGGAAAAAGCAGCCTACCTCACGGTTGACAACAATAATCTCAAATTTCTCATATATCTATAAAACCACACCTTAAACAAAGATAATAAGAAAGGGGGTAATAAAGTAATTTTCCAATAACTCCCGGGTTCCAAATTGCATGTCAACCAACAGCAATCGAGCAATCGTCGACATTCTGCACATTTTATTATTAATCTGCTTAAACAGAGACACATATCTAAGTATTCTTTATTGATACTTGGTCAAAAGTACAGAGTACAGAACCACATACCGGACCCAAGCCTATTGAAGGAAATGGCTTCAACCCTAGTATAGTGGATTTGGGACTGCCACAGGGTTTCAAGCTAATTAATTAAAGTGATGGGACTTATTTTTTAGCCACATTCGACCTACTGTTCCTCATATATCTCGCCATAGATGGGCTGTGAACTCGCACTGCTGGCCCCGCTTGCACCTTCAGATTCAGATATTTTTGGATTCCCCGGCACCTCATCAGACACTTCTGAAGAATGAGCAGGGGGCTGATCATCTGGTGCTTGCTCCTTCTGCACCACTGGCTTTGGGCGTCTAATGGCCGCTGCGGCCTCTGGCATTGCTACAGGAGGAGGTTGAGGAGGAACCCACGCACGCTGGACTGGCTGCTGACTGGATGGCGCACCGTAAGTTACCCCATTGTATCCATTTCCATTATCAATCTCTTGGATTCTGACATTTTTCTTTTGCCACCAGGGCACTGCAGTGTCGCCATTTGATTGAGTGGGGTCCTGAACCTTGTAAACCAACTCCTCACCCTTTGCATGAAGCACTTGAGTAGCAGTGCTTTGCACCTGACTATCCTCCCAAGGCTATCCAAGAAAAAATTGAGGAACAATCAGTTTCATATATGGTGATAGCACTGGGAAGACAATATTCATAAATGAACATAATCCCACTTATTCAGTAAGACATGCCACGTGTTCATCTAGCATAATAACATACTTGTGCCAAAAGCCAACTCGGAAAACATTCCTTGAAAGATACAAGTTGATATGACTCATCACGCCCTTTATATCTTTTAGATCAAACACAATGCATACATGACTGCTAAATACAGGCATACGATTGCTTCAAATATTTTCCCCTATGTCAGCTTCAATGAACTATGACATAACCGAGCCAAACGCTAGCAAACTTGAGAGATATTCAGATGAATAAAATGGACAAAATTTGTCAGCGAAGGTACCAAGTGAACTATAACAATATCATATAGTCCCACAAACTTACAATTGTTTTCTTAAGAAATTAGACCCGTCTGCATTTATCCAGCAATCCCCAACATTAATTTGAATATGATATTGTAAATACCTCAAATAAATGTCAATTTGCCGTGGAACCCAATTAAATATTTCTGAACTTTGGAGAATAATTTTTTGATAGCAACATGAACTAGGAATCAATTTTAATCACAGATCAACAGTATTTCCCTCAAGGCCAATCACTGGACACATTATCTTCATATAAAACAGCCATGATCCAAAAATAATCATGATGCTGCAGATAATTTGTAGACAGAAACCCTTCAATATAAAAACCCAAATAGAGTTTGAGATCTTTGTAGATTATGTAGCTCAGCCAAAAGAGAAAAAAATCATAAAACAAAATTGTTTAGCATATGCAAAGCAAGATCTATCAAGAAGACCTTGGATCTAGGGAGTAAACGAGGATTTGATATTTGCTGATTAGGGTCGGGGGGTGAATCATCAATATCCTGCATTAAAACCCAGTTTGATATGAAGTAGTAATGTCCACATAAAAACAATAAACCCAACTTAAAAAGCATAATCATTTACTCTGATGTTGGAAGGCTTTTCTCCTCTTTGGACCATGGCCATGATCTGCAACATTTAATAGTGAACAATCACAGAATTGTCTAGATTAGTAGGGAAAAATATTACTCTAGCAATCAGTCATATGCAATTCAATAATATGATGAAAATAGAAAAAATTTTCATAAAAGCACTAATTTTATACAGTTGGCAAAGCTGAAGTACTGCATGAGCAGCTGCTATGCATAATGTAAGTTCAACTCAGCTGAAAAATTGCTATGCACACCTCCCCCCCCCCCCCCTTTTTTTCTGGTATAAAAGTATGCAAACTTATTTACTGCTTCAACTTGGTCACTTCAAGAGAAGTAGAAGCATAATTTAAGAGCATGTCTGATTATTGAAAAACCATAATGCATAGGCAAAATAATCACTCTACAAAAATATCATATTTAAATTCAAAAATTTGCCATCCTCTCTGATCACATATTGAAAATCACAAGCTTTCAGAAATAAACCACAAAAAATAGAAAGGGGGGGGGGGGGGGAAGGAAATCAGCAGAACCAATTACCTCCATATACGACTTTGGATGCGGAGCATTAGACGGTTCAACAGATGCAGGTGGTGATGAAGATCTCACTGCACACAAAACTATAATTAGAAGTAAAACATATAAAACCAGAATAAATATGCTAAAATATAATTACTGTATAATAACCTGGACGTGAATCATACTCCACCTTGTCCACCTTGCCATTCAACACTGGTTGCTGTATACTCTAAAGAAGTTACAGTTACAAGTCACAACTCAGATAAGATAATTGAAAAGAGAATCAGAAAAGGTGCACCAGAATGACATAAGGGATCAGGAAAAAATTCCTCCTATCTATGTGGATATATATCTGACCTTTGAACTTGTTCGAATGAGTCGGTTATCTTGCTCTGAAAGAGGGGCTCCTCTAGATCCCGTTGTTTGTCCTATAATGAAGCAGACAAAGGATATCAAGAACAACTTGATAAATTCCGAGTTGGCAAGAATCTTGTACATAAATGTGCTAGAATTTCTGACATGAAAAGATGCTGAAAATTTCCACAAAGTCTCAAATTCTCAGTAGATTGTGGGACTTAGTGAGCTCCCTGACACTACTTATGAAGATAGATATCTAGTTTGAAAAGTTAAAGTGCACATATGATTTCTAAAAGCTTCTTTGTGACCATAAATAAGCAAAAACAGCAGTATCCTATGGCCATTATTATTAAACCCCATATGAGTTATAAATACACAACCCATCACACAAATACAGACTACAAAGCAAATCCTTACCTTGTTCATAAATTCGGTTATCTTGCTCTGAAAGATAGACTCCCCTAGATGCCATTGTTTGTCCTATAATAAGGCAGACGAAGGATATCAAGAACAACTTAATAAATTCTGATTTGATAAGAATCTTGTTCATAAATGTGCTTGAATTTCTGACATGGAAAGATGCTGAATTTTTTCACAAAGTCTCAGACTCTCAGTAGATTGTCTGACTAACATGCATGGGACTTAGCCAGCTTCCTGACAATACTTATGAAGCTACATATCTAGTTGGAGAAGTTAAAATGAACATACAATTTCTAAAAGCTTCTTCATGATCATAAATAAGCAAAAACAGCAGTATCCTATGGCCATTACCCATTATTACACTCCATGAGTTACAAATACACACTAGCATTCTCAACAAGCACATTGACATTTCATAAAATTGAATCCTTTATGAAAATGGTCATTGCAATGACGAAAGTGGTCTTAGCTTGATAGACTACAAAGCAAATCCTTACCTTCCAGACCTCTTAGTGCATTAGTCATTGTCTTCATTTCCTGTACTTGCTTATTTAAACGGTTTGCAAATTCCTCAAAATATCTCCTCTCTGCAAAGTATAAAACAACATGCAATAACAACTGAAGCTGCCATTTACAACTAGAAGATGTGAGGTAAAAGTAGAAACCAAAAAAAATATATACAATGTCTTATACATCTATAGCATTAGCATACAAACTGAATTTATACAAGGCTCACCATCATTTTTTGAAGTCAGCATATCCTGGCTTGCTTTTGCCACATCTGCAGCAGCTGCTGCTGCTGCTTTTGCAGCTTGTGCAGCTTCTTCAGCCAAAGTTGGCTTTAAATCCGTTCTCTTCAAGTGATCATTGTCTTCTTCTAAGATAACCTTGCGTATCCAAGATTTTAACCGAGGAAGAATGGATTTCTAAAACACAGAGTACACTTTCAGATAGTCTGCTTAGGCTCAAACCAAAATGTAATGGAACTTAGCCATAGAGCAAGTAACAACACTGGGCTGCTGCCATGTCACAGCAAAATGTTACATGACGGAACATACAGAGAGGTTAGTGGTAATCACCTTAATTAGCACAGCTGTTCCAGCACCTGAAGCTGCCAATAATCCAATTGCAATAAGGGCATGGGACCAGTGAAATCTGGAGCGTGATAAAGTTCCCAATGCAGTGGTTGTTCCAGTGGCAGCAGGTGCACTGGACTGCAAAGTCTGTGGCTGCACTTGTTGAACATTTGGTGCTTGCTTCAGTTGCCCATCTGTGAGCATTACGCTAAGCCATGTAAGGAATACAAGAAGAAATCAATCTCTCTAATTAATTAAACAGAAAAAACAAGTGGCTATTTCACTAGCAGTCTAACTCCAATCAAGGGGGTGTGGGACAAGACAAACAGAAGACCCAATTTCAACAAGAAGATTCATTTCACCTTGATTTACACCAGTTGTCTGCACACTCGGAGGTGGATCCTGTGATTTACAGTGGAATAAATGAGTAACAAGAAAGTGATAACCAATCGGTTGGATTGTGTATCAACAAGGTTTTTTCCAATTTTTTTTTTTTTAAGGGTGCAGGTAGTAGAGTAAGTAGGTCCAAAAACTAGCTTACTGGCACACGCTGAAAGGCTTCATCAATCTCCTCCTTTGTGAGGCCCTTCCTCTCCAGGAATGATCGCCTATACATCACAGGGGAACCTCTAACTTTTGGGTGTGACAGAAATTTGACAGCGTTCTGTACTTGTTCCTCCCGCATTGGTTGTGAGTTGACAAAGACAGATGTAGGCGAAGTCTGTTTAATAGAATCTTCTCCGGCATTTTGCTGATTCGAATTTGTTGGTTGCACAGTTTCAGCACCTGAACCATGAAATGGATATTCAGTAAATCACACAAATCACATACTAAAAAAAATCCCGTTAGGATTACTAAGACACCCCCCCCCCAAAAAAAAAGAAAAAGAATAAAAAAAGCCTGTTCAAATATTATTGAGATCACGATAAAAACGATAAAGTGATCGATGAGGAGATAAAACATAAAAAATAGAATTGAAATGGAATCAGCTTCTTTTTTCATGTCCTGAACCGTTAAATAGATAGTCAGTACGTGCAAATCCAGACCTAGAAAGCTTAATTATCTAAAAGTAAAGAAAGAAGAAAAGAACTCACACCTGGGTTTTGAGGTTTTTCATCAGTAGCATTGGGAGGTGACACCGATTGGGTGGTGGCCATGGTCACCTCTGAGTTCTGAATTCGAAGGACACTAGAGCGAGAAAATTAAACTTGTCAGGCTAGAGCTAATTCAGAGAGCCTTGAAAGCTGAAGAATTGTTTCAAGCTTACCGTAGCTGAGGACGATGATGAGGACTCACAAAAATTGTAGTGAGGGAGATTGGGTTTTGCTCATCTCGAAGCTTAGCCGGATCTTATTTTTAATAATATTTTTCTATTGCTGTTGTTGGTAGCGTAAGCCAGCCAGCCAGCCTATGCTAAAGACGCCAAAATTTTGCAGATAATCATGAATTTAAATAATATCCATTTTCTCTCGTCATATATCAAATATCGATTAATAAATATAATTACATAATTTCTACGTATTTTAAAAGGAAATTGATTCATGTGCCGAGGTACAAATTTATGTTCCGAAAATAGAAAATAAATTATACACCCTTTAATAGTTATATGGATTCCACTTACATTTTGATCAATTAACTGAAATTAATTTGGAACTAATTTTAGGTTCTTTCTTTTGGAATATATAGCATCGTTAATTTTAAAATTTTAAATTTTTTTCATGCTTTAAATTTATAAGAAGTTTTATTTTCTTTAATATGACAAAAACACAATTAAAAATATTGATTTTCTAATCATAAAAATGATTTACTATTCATCATTTTAGACAATTACTAATACCAACTAGGTATCTTAAGGGTAGAGCATCATTTAATGTTATATTAACAATTTTGTTTTCATTTGTTTATGAAGATCAAAGTCACGATCTTGTATATGTAAATTAATCTCTTATTTAACATATTATAAATAAGATTTCATTTCATTTTCAAATGATTTTTTTAAATGATATTTGATCTTAACTAAAATGGATTTTATTTCATTTATAATCCCTCTTTTGTTTATATTTATATTATTATGAAATGTATCAAATTTAATAAAGATTTTATTAGAATTCATTACATTTGACTTAAAATACTTTTTATATAAAAAATTTATCCTTTTTCAAATATTATATTTAGGTAAAATTACTCTGTTGCTTCCTGTAGTTTCACACAATTTGGAATTTGCTCCTTATAGTTTATTTCTTTCTAATTAGATATTTAAAGTTATATAAAATTTAGAATGGAATCTTTATTGGCAGTAGGACATTAATTCGTTATTTTATTGTTGATGTGGTGTTATAATATTATTGATGTGAAAAATAAATAGCTTAGTTTGAGCTTAAAAAAATTAACCATGATGGCAGCAAATAAAATATATCCTAAAACTGGTCACATGACCATCATATGAACCCCTCCTTCAAATTATTTGATTTGTTTAATGTTTTATTTCACTTCCTTCCAAACTTCACAAGCCTTTAAAAGTGTTGTGAGAGATTTGATTTTCTAAATCTTCAAGAATAGTCAATGCCTCAGATTCCTTTTTGCTTGTTCAGACCGAAGTCACGTACGTGGTTATAAGAAGTGAGGCACAATGTAATAGGACAAATGGAAGTTATATTCTTACTTTTTCTTCCTTATACACCTTCTTAATTTAAAGGCTTGTGCATAGTTTATTTAGGGATTAAATATAGAGTTTTAGGATTTACTTATTCAATTTTATTGTATATTTATTGGTATTGATGGGATACTTATTGGATTTTTTTTACACGTTGGTGAGTTCTTTACATCTAAAGTCATGGCACATCTTAATTCTTGTTGCATCAATGGATTTTAATTTTAATAATCTTTAGAATATTTAACAAAAGATATTCATTTTATGAGTCATAAAAAAAACTAAAACCCATTCATAAAAATGGAAGTGATGATAGACTTATCACTTAGAATTGATTTTAAAAATAGAATGTTCATTTTGCTTACATTCATTTTTTAACATTGAAGTGTCGATAAATTGAATCCCAAATGTACAAACCTGGAAAGTAGTTGAATATTACACTTCCTAATGTACATACTTGTAGCCTTTTTTGTCCACCTTTTCCTTGATTAAATAAATATTTTTCCTTTCTACCTTTTCCACAGATTAGTTATTTGATTTTAATGCATATTAATTAATGTTATTGCTTATTTACTAAATTTTAATACATAATTTTTGTAGCTACTCTGTAATTCAATGAATATTTATTTTTGTCATTTTTTGTAGCATTAAAATTAAATTTCACGTCAGCGAACAAGTTTGATATCATTATACATCATAGTGGGCAACTTATAAAAAGCAAATATACATAATATATTGGTGGCAAGAAACACTGCTTGTTTGATTGCTTGTTAGATGAATGGTCACTACAAGAGATTACTAGTGCTTTAAAAACTCTAAGACGTATTGGCATTATTAGTTTATGGTATGTTGAAAAAGAGTGTAAGTGAGTAAGCTAATTGAAATCAAAGATGATAATGATGCTATGACTCTTGCAAAAATAGCTCTTCAAAGGTTGACAAAGAATGTAGATTTATTTGTGTTACATGGTTGCAATAAAGGGCAAGATGTGAGTTTGATTGTGCATAGAAATTCAAGTGCCCAAGATGTTGCTATAGAGGCAATAGATGCTATTGATCATGGTGTTGTTGATAGAACTATTGAGCAAGATATTGCAGTAGAAAAAGTTAGAAATGATGATTTAGACGATAATTTGCAAGATGTTGAAATAGAGTATGAAGATAGTAGTAGTGATGATAGTATTTTTGATGCAGTATTTGATGATTTTGCAAATGAAAAAAATAATGATTATTATTTTGATGAATATATTGATCAAAATATTACTAATGCTATTGAAGTTGATCAAAATATTACTAACACTGTTGAAGCAAGTATAGGTTTTATGAATGAAACATCTTCATATGCTGATGATAATGATAAAATGATTGCAATAAGTGGGAACAAATATACAAATGCAGATTTTAGACTTATTTTAAAACATATTGGTGACATAGAAAGTGATTATGAGAGTAATTCATTAAAAAGTGTGGACTTGAACTTTAACAGAGATGTTAAGGAAAGTTTTAGGCCAAAGTATCCCAAATACAATCCTTTGGAAATGAATGTTAATTATCAGTGGAAGAAAAGCCCTGAATTTAATTTAATTAAGCAATTTAGAAATGCTATGAGAAAGTATTGCTGGTTGAATGGGAGAGATGTCAAGTTTAGACCAAATAACCTAATTAAATGTAGAGCTAAGTGCAAGAGTGAAGGATATGAGTTTGTATGCTTAGTAAGTAAAGTTAGGGGCTCTAAAACTTTTAAAGTTAAGAATATTGTTCCAAAGAACAATTGTGTTAGAACTGTTAAAGGACATTTAGCATCCTCCAAGTGGGTAGCTGAGAAGATAGTAAAGCTCCATTAGATATAAGAAAATGAAACTAGTGGAAGTCATAGAGACTGTAAAGCAAAAGTACATGGCTGAAATATCAATCAACAAAGTATATTGGGCTAAAAGGAAGGCATAAGAATTGTAAAATGGCAAGTTTAAAGAACAATACAATAAATTATAGGATTATAGTGCAAAAGTTAAAAGAGCGAATCTAGGATCCACTCCTAAGCTATTGTTGGAAAGACCAACATTAAACATATTACCAAGATTTCAGAGATACTATATGTGCTTAGGTCCTATCAAAAAAGGGTTCTTGAATACTTGTAGGCCTATTATTAGCTTGGATGGTTATTATTTAAAAGGGATGTTTGGTGGTTAATTACTAGTAGCAGTGGTTAAAGATCCAAATGAGCAATATTTTCCATTAGCGATGGCTATTGTAGAGGCAAAAATAAAGGACTCATGGCTGTAGTTCCTTGAATTATTACTAGAAGACATTGGTGAATAGAAAAGATAAGTTTTCATTTCTAATCAACAAAAGGTATGAGCCAGTGCTTTTAATATTTTATGTATTATTTATTACCATTTCTATTATAACATTACAATTTATATGGGGATTGGAACTAGCATTGCAATTTCTATTGCCAAGGATGGAGCATAGATTTTATGTTAGGCATATATATGCTAACATTAAAAAGAAGTATAGAAAAGGCAGCATGCTAAGAGAGTTAATACTAGCTATTTCTAAAGCAACTTACCACAAAGAATGGGAGAGAAACGTGAATGAGATAAAGAGGATTAAACTAGAAGCATATGACAAATTAATTGGAATTCCCTAAAAATAATGGGCTAGATCTGCATTCCAATTCAT
This sequence comes from Sindora glabra, assembly GCA_020226215.1. Classification (NCBI taxonomy): domain Eukaryota; kingdom Viridiplantae; phylum Streptophyta; class Magnoliopsida; order Fabales; family Fabaceae; genus Sindora; species Sindora glabra. Next base: position 9,542,366 of record CM035232.1, read on the forward strand.
TGTAGAGTCAGATATGATAATGAACAATATCTCTAAATCATTCAATGGCAGGATATTAGAAGCAAAGGATGAGCCTATTATTACAATGTTAGAATGGATAAGATGTTATTGAATGAGTAAATTTGTTGAAAACTAAGTGAAAGGGCAAAAATATAAAAGGAAGATTTCTCTTAAACTAAAAAAAAGATTTGATAAAGAAATGTATGAGTCAAAGAAGTGGTTAGTGAAATAGGCAAGTGGAAGTAAGTATGAAGTTAGGTCTTACCCTTTAAAATTTGTTGTAGATCTAAAAGATAGAGAATACAATTGTAGATTTTGGCAGCTTATAGGATTGCCTTGTAGGCATGCTTATGCATGCATCTTCTTTTTAGGAGATGAGTTGGAGAATTTCATTAGTCACTACTATTTGGTAAACATTTACAAGGCTTACTATGATCCAATTATAAATCTTATCAATGGTGAGAACTTATGGCCTACAACTAATAGAGAGCCAATCCTACCTTTGGCATACAGAAGAGCTCTTAGCAAGCTTAAAATATTAAGGAGAAAGGAACTTGATAAACTAGAACATCCTAACAAGTTAAGAAGGGTGGGAACAAGCTTGGGCTGTTCTAAGTGCAACACTTATGGACACAACCAAAGAACTTGTAAAAAATTATCACAAACACAAAGAAGAGATAAATCTAGTAAAGATGTTGATGCTTGTGTTGCTGCAATAAAAGGTGATATTACTAGTAAAAAGCTAGCTACAAGGGCAAAAAAAGTGGCTTTGACAAAGGGTAAAGGAATTAGTAGAAGTGATATGAAAGCAACACATAAAAAAATAAGTGAACTAAGTGGAAAGGGAGATAGCTAAGAAACAATAATTGCATTGCAACCACCAGCTAGTAATCAACATTAAGCATTGACCAATGGGCTATTCGCTTTTTGGGAAAAGTTATTTCAATTTCTAACGGATTCCTTTTTATTCGGATGTAGTATTGCTTTATTTTTGTATGAAGATCACTTATTGAACTTATTTAATATTTTAGATGTTGTGCTTTTAGATGCCAGACTTTCATATGCAGAGCACTTGTTAGAATAATTTGATTTTTTAGGCTTAAAACATTTTAAATAGGCTAGTAACTTTTAAAAAAGCATATGTATGAATTTATAGCTTGGAATCTATTGCTTTTGGCTATATACACATTGCTATAATGGCATCTATCTGTTGGGCAAATTAGTTAGCAGTCACTGGCTGTGTGTTTTGGTTGCATGCTTATATGTGTTTTTAATGTGTTTTAACTACATGCTTATATGTGTTTTGACTGGGTATATGCTTTTAATGTTATAAGTTTGACAATTGAGAACTTTTAGAATTTGAATTATCTTAATTTGCTACTAAAATTTAGACCTTCATTAATTAAACTAGTTTAACTTTTATTAATTTATTGTCGAAAACGGAACTACATATTTGGGATTGCAGAATTTGGACTACACATTTTAAACTAAATATTTTAGGCTTTGTTCAATTAAGAGAACTTCTAATACTAGAAAGATTTTCCTTACTTATCGGAACCATAGTGATAGAGGCATATACACATCTTTTAACAGTAAGTGAAGCATACAAATAGCAAACTCAATTAACCTAAATCAATTGCAGAACAAATAGCAAAATCATCTTTATGTAGTTGAATACTTTTAGTTTATACATTAAACTACAAGTTCACATAGCAATACCAATAACTTTTTAAAAAGCAACACATTGCTTACCTATTTAATACAAGCTATTTATTTACATATATTTGATATTTGCAGAAGTATAAGTTGGAGAAGCAATACCAATATCATCACTTACTATATTGGATGTCTTGGTAGCCCTTACGTTGGCAATTACAGGGTTATCCAAGTTTCAATAGCTTTTTAAGATATTCTTGTCCATATTAGGTAAGTCATATAACAAATTGATGTATACTAATATGACATTTTAATGTTCATATTTTAGGGCTTCTTATTGTTTACACAAAATGAAAAACTAATCAACAGTAGAAGAATAAAATGCTTATAAAATTCCTTAAATACTTATTAACCAAATAATCATAAATACAATATTTTCTTCACATAATTCATTTCCCAAGTACAAAATAATACTTATACCAACCATGTTTATAGTAATTTTCCTATTCTCCTATAGAACCAAACAACAAAAAAATAGAGTCGCACTTATAGAACCAAACAATAAAAAAATAGAGTATGTGATAATGTTAAGATAAACTTCAACTGTTTCATTATGTTTTCTACCTCTTTTATTGTATCTTTTTGCTGCTCAAATAATCTCATCCCTATCATTAATGGTATTCAAACTTGTCACAAGACCTTAGAGATTAGTAGATGTAACATCTTAAAAACTATCGCTTTGGGTCTATAATTATCTCTGTATTGAAAAACTTCAACAAGTCACTGCAAGTGCATGATCAGTTCCTTCTCTTGCTATTTAAAGTTAAATATCTAGTACCTATGTATACCATTCTAAGAACTGAGAACTTAGCTTTAAGGGAAGTAAAACCTTTAATCCTATTTCGATTTGATGTAAGAGGAGGCTTTAAGGGGTTTTGTGCAAGTCAAGTGAGCTAGTTTAAGAAGGTGTCCTAGTTAGCATTATAATATTTAGTTCTCTTATACTCCAACTAAGCTATTTATTTTCCACATCAGCAATATAATAACAAAATTAATGTCCTCTTACTAATAAGGATTCCATTCTAAATTTTATATAACTTTAAGTATCCAATTAGAAAGAAATAAACTATAGGGAACAAATTCAAAATTATGTGAAACTACACGGAGTAGTAGAGTAATTTTATCTAATATTTACTATGATACTATCAAAATCTATTTATTAATTAAATTTCATGTATTTTTAATACATTTCAGATGAAATAAACATAATCAAATAATAAAATTCATTTATAAATGAATTAAAATTATTTCTATTAAAATAAAATAAAATAAATTTTAAAAAAATTTAATCCCAAACTGTTACACCCTCTTTATAATTACAAAATTTTGTTATGTGAAAATGATAATTAAAATAATCTTAGTGGTTATAAATATGAAAAATTGAATGAGAATGGATAAATTATAATTAGAAAGCAAAAATGAAATATTAAATAGAGTAAAGAATTAATTGATTGAATAGGATTAGGAAATGAACTTTGCACTAAATAAACAAGGAAGAGTTAGAAAAGTAAAAAAATATTAGATGTTATAAGTAATTAAAAATGAATATATCAATATGAAGGAGTGTTAAGACATAATTTTCAAAATGTCCCTTACCTCTAGTGTTTTAAAACTTTAGTCCCCTTTTCTCTTCTCTCATTTTCTACTATCCTAAAATTTTTAACTTTTTTATTTCATCTTTTTCTCCTCCTCCTCCAATTTTCTCATCAACTAAGCACAAGAAGCATTATTCTTCCATAATTTCTTCACATAATCAAGATAAGGACATCGAAATCTTCCTTTATGTCAAATTTTCTTTAATTTCCTTTTTGGATTTAGAGAAATCCAAGTATTAAGATCAAATAAGGAATATGAACCTTAACCCCCAATTTCATGATTTTGAATGATTGGGAGCTATCAACCTTCAATCTTAGTTTCCTAATATCTTCTCCATATTAGGTAAGCAAATATCCTAACGTAAATTCAAAGATTAAAATAGACCTTATTGATTTTGATGATATTATAGGTCTTAGATGATTTTAGCATGAAATATGATGATTTGAAATGTTTTAGTTGATTTAATGTTATAGATAACATGATTAAAGTGTTAAATGCATGTATTGATGACTAGGTGGTGATTTGTTATACAATAAATGAGTTAGGATGCATTTATGGTAGTGTCAATAATATTCTTGATATTGAAATTTATAGATAGTCGAGTAATAGTTGACTTTAGCTCAAGAGTTGCTCTTGAAAAGACCACAATCAACTACATAGTCAACTATTAATAGAAAACTTAGCATTTGGAAGGTAGTAGTCAACTATAACAAAAATCCTTGCTTTCTGAATGATTATAATTGATTGTTTTAGTTAGATTACATCTCTGGAATTCCACATTCAACTATATAATTAACTATAACTTACCCTTCTACAAGTTTAGTCAACTATAGCTAGGTTTGTGGTAACTTGTAGTTGATTACACATAAAGAAATTCTTAAGTTGTTAGTAGTCAAGTATGTAGTTAACTGTGACCTCTATTTCTTCTATAATAAATTCCCAAGAAAATATTTTGATGTAAGATAAGAATATAACAATGAAATATGTATGTTTGAACATTAAAATGATAATAATTGAGTAATATGACCATGCTAAAAAGTGTGGTGTAAATGACATGTGTGTTAACAATATGGTGATAATAGAGTTTAATATGATTGTCCTAGACTTTGTGAATAAGATGACATTGATCAAGTTTAATATGTGACATGAAAGAAGAAATGTGAATATTGATGAAAATTGTGAATCAAACTGGATTCGATAATTATTTATAAAGAAATAAAGTAACCCTAAAAGAATAAGATTGGATTTGTTAAAGTATAAGGATGATCAAGAGTTATAAAGAAGCTTATACATTGTTGATGCATATTAATCACTTATACATGTTCTTGAAATGTGATTGCTTAATAAAATGTTAAAGATGGTTCGATGAATTCATAATGTGAAGGCATATGAGCCTTATCTATTATCCATGACTTTTAATAATTACTAATACTTAAATTGATATGTTAAAGTGAAATGTAGGAATAAAAGGAGGGAAATATTGACCCGTAAGGGTAATGTTAATTCAAACCTTATTAACTTTGTCTATATTCGGATGCTTTATTAATTAAGTTTTAGATTTACTTGTTTGTGTTTTTTCTTGTAAATATACAATTGAACTTTTATCACCACCTTCTCAAAATTCAATTTTTAGGAAGCTTTTTAGTTTGGCTAGTGGTAACATAAAGTATCTTAGTAAAAATAGTGATTTTTAGGCCTTATTCTATGTAAGCTAAGTGTAGAAAAGATATGAATTACACTCTCATGAGTTATTCAAGTTAACTTATCCTTGAATTAGAATAATTATTGTAAATTCTTTTCATAAATGATATATTTTTCCTTCCTAAATGTGACATGTTTCCATTCAATCATAATTTTTAGTCAAATGTTTAAGAATAATAATACTGAAAATGATTGGGCTAGTGAAATCATATATTAGGTTTCATATTGATCATAACTAAAATTAGGTCATGATACAAATGAATAAAGTAAATTATCACATCTATCATTAAAAAAAAATTATCAATAACAAAATTAGTTTATTATTTGTATATTTTTTATGTTATCTCATTCCTCTCTTCTCTTTGATTGCTTCTTTTGTGTATCCCATTTCTCTTTTTTCTTTGGCATAAAACTGTTTTGCCATAAGAAGCAAGACTATTAATAAGATTGTTTTATACTTTTCTTTCTAAATAGTTTTATACTTCTTAAAAATTGACTCTGGTCATATCTTTTTTTTAACTTGTGGATGTAAATAGGAACTAGAATTAAGTAAAGAAAAGTAAAAGTAAACCAATTTCTTTTTTAAGTTATTCAGTTTAGTTGTTGAATAAAACTACAATATTTATAACCTTATTTCTTTTAATTTATAAGTATGTATTAATAATTAATAAATGTATAGTAGATTTTTAAAAACTATAATAAAATCTTAAATCTTAAATTTATAATAAAATAAAAATAATTTAACTTAAATATATATACAACAATCCATACGTATACTTACATGTGTACTTATATATATATATATATATATATATATATATATATAGATCGTTAACTTCAACTTTTTAATTTGCATGAAAAAAATAATGTTACTAATTTTAATAGTAATAACATTTAAGTAATATTAATGAAAAGATATTAATTTAAAATATTTAAATTAATACAACTTATTTTTTTCTTATCTTTACAATAAATATACTAATTAATAGAAATAATTGGTAATGACAACAAATTGATTATAATTATCTTCATTATTTTATTATTATTAAATTAGTAGTATGATCATATATATATAAATGAAGTGAAAGATCCAAAAAATTTTATTTGTGAGGTAATATGTTCGTACAAAAATAAAATATTTAATAACTTTAAAAAGATTAAATATTCAAATAAAATATTATTTTAATTATCAATCTCTCATTTATAAATATTAATTTGTGTATTAAGTTAAACTTGAAATGTTTTTACTTTTGTTTAAAGTAATTTTTTTCTCTTTTAATTGATTTTAGTTTGTGTAAATTGTGAGGGTAATAATTGTGATTAATAAATATATACATATAATTTCATTTTTTTATGCAAGCAATCACCCTTATAATAGTAAGTGAAGATTTGCCTATGTATATTTGTGTATATCATTAACACAATTCACTTTTAATATTATTATATATCCTTACACATGCACAAATCATATAGTATGTAATGATAATAAAGGTAAATCATGTTAATGATATTACATGATGTTCAAAAAAAAGGTAGAAACTGTTAATGGATGATGGTGTTATTGCAAACAATAATTACAGTGGTTGGTATTAATAATAATAATAAGAATGATGGTGTAAAAGGGAAATGAGTGGTGGTAATTGCAATCATGGATTGTGAAATTGGACAGTAAGTGGCATTGCATTATGGATATCATGGTAGATAGTGGTGAATAATAAACTGATGGGAGTGCCTTATGTAAGAGCTATTTTAGTCATAGTTACTAAGGTGGCATTGTCACATATGATAATAATAAGAATAGAAATAATGAAAGATCCTTCAATAGTATGGTGGTTTATGGTGAAATAGACTTTTTGCGATTAAATATTTACTCTTGATAGTTTTTATTTTGATGTAGAAGCAAAATCTCAAGATTTATAGTCAATCTTTTTTTCAATAAATAAAGTAATAGAGGTTGTGGTGGATATTGTGTTGGGTGGTGTATGGTGGAGATTATGGCAAATGATGGAAGTAAATATTGTAGTAGGTTATAGGTTACGAAAAGAGAAAAATAAGCGTTTTTTATTTTTTATAGATAATATGTTCTAAAATTTTAGAAGGAGAAAAGGATTCAAAATTGATTAAAAGTAGAAAGTCTTTGACTCAAATCACATATAATGTTTTCTTGAAAGTTTCACTATAAAAAATTTAAAATTAATATATAAAAAAATAAAGATGGTTTATATATATTATCACATTCCAAGGATTTGAAAATATTATTTTAATTACTTATTTGCTAACTATGTATATGTGCCAGTAATTAGAATAATTGTGAATAGGTTTATGATGGTATTTTAATTGGATAAAATATGATTTTATGAAGAAAATTGATATAATTAAACCAATTATAGGATTATGTGAAATTAAAATTTATTTATTTATTAATATAATACTTCATATATATAATAATTAATAAATCATTATGGATAAGTTTAGAATAGGTGTTTATTTATAAAGAATAGAATTTTATTATGGAAATGGGCAGGATCAAGTTAAATATAACTTAATGTGAAATTAGAATTGAGTTAGAGTGTGTAGAGGAAATTTAGAATGATTTTTTCCTTAATTACCCTCAAGCAAGTATTAAATTATCAAAATACCCTTATTGACATTTTAAAACCGAAAAGCCACTTTCCTTTTCTTTAATTTCATCGAGCAATCAAGTCTCTCCTCCTATACCCTTTCTTCATTTTTAAAAAATTCATTTTCATCAAATCTTACTAACAATTCTTAAGAAATTCAAAGGAATCTTTGTAACTCTTTATCTACTCAAGGTAATACTTCTTAAATGCTAGTATATGAAGGATAAATTATAAGATAAATTAAGTTATGAAAGGAAAATTTTTTTAAGTTATTTGTCATTGTTTTTATGATGATAGGATTATACACCATCCTTTCTTACCTTCTTGTCTCTTTCATACAGGAATAGGTAAGTGGATAATTTACTTAAATCTTGTTAAATGTATAAATGTGATTTAAGATTGTGAGTAAGGGAAATTAAGAATTTTTTATGGTGTGTTATACTTATTTGTTAGTAATTGAAAGTTTGGATGTTTATGAGTTGGAAAATATAGATAAATATTATTTGATTATAAAATTTTAGATTGATCTTATGTAAAATGCAAGCATGGATAAAATAAACAACTTATTCGGTGAAAATTTAAAAAACTTTGGTCAATACTCAATTATAATAGTCAAATATAGCATGAGAATTCCTCATAATAGGCTTGCATTTGACTTTTATAGTTGAATACAATAAGGTGTATTCATTTCTATTTACAAGTAATCTACTACTAAATTGATTACTTCAGTCTAAGAAACTAGGTAATGAATTATAGTAGTAGAATGCTAACTAATTATAAACTAAGTAATGACCTATAGTATTAGAACACCTCAGTTTGTAAAACTAAGTAGTGGTCTACGATATTAGAATACCTTATAAAATGTGGCCTTTGGAAATAAGTAGGCCATTACTATAGTTGATTACTTCATTTTAAAGACTCAAGTAGTGACCTATAATAGTATACTACTTATGAAGATTTTCCCTTTTTGAAAACCTAAGTAATTGAATACCGTAAGCGAATACTTCCTCTATGTAAAAATGGTATTATGATAGAGTAATACATAGAATACTTTAGATTTTAAAACTAAGTAGTGAGAGACAATAGCGCAATATTTTAGTTTAAATATTAAATATAACTATATGAAATTAATGTTCGGTAAGTTAATAATGTTGCACATTTATGAATATGAGTAAATTATGAAATAAGTGTTTAATGTTGACTTAAGTAAGTAATAGTTTGTAATAATATTATGGATGCCACTAAAATGTATTGATATGATTGAATAACCTTATTTACTACTATAGTATTGAATTATATTATTTTATATTTTACTATAGTATTGGATTATATTGCCTTCTATTTTAGTATTGAACTATATTTCCTTATATTATTAAATTATAATATCTTATATTCTATTATAGTGTTGAATCATATTATCTTATATTTTATTATGGTATAGAATTGTATTACTTCATATTATATTATAATATTGAATTATATTACTATATTATATTAAGATATATTCTTTTATAGTATTTGATTATATTAACATATATTTTATTACCATAATAGATTATATAAGTATATGTTGACAACTAAAAGAGGTTTTATAGGTACACTTTTGATTATCATGATGAAATATATTGTTACACCTTCCTTAAATTATAGTAAATTTGAAATTTACTTTATAAGAAAGAATACTTGAGGTAATATGTAAATTTAGGTGGATTAGGAATTTTATGGGTGGAGTATAGAATAAAATAGAGTTAATAAAAGTAAGGATGTTGGAATATGATTTTGGTGAGATTTTAATAAGGAAAAGTTATTAGAATCATGAAGTTATACACTAACATAAGTAAGTATGTGAATATAGAAGAGGTTTAGGAGTAACATTCCAAAAATGCCCTTAAGGCTTTATTATCCCTTATTTCAATACCAAACCCCATTTCCTTCATTTCTCTTCATCTCTCTTAACTTTCTTCTTACACAATCTCTCCAATCAAGCAAGGGGACTTCAAATCTTCTTAATTTCTTCATTTAATCGAGGTGAGAATAATGTTTTCATTGAGAATCCCTCCTATTTCTTCTTAGTTGATGAAGGATTTGAAATTTATTTGATTATAGAGCATCTTAAACCTTAACTCTAGAAATCATAGATTTTGATGTGGTTAGGATTAAAATATCTTCAAACTAGTTTTCTAGCATCCTCTTTTATATAAGGTGAGTGGATAATCTAACTAAATTCTTAAATTTTGAAGTTTTACGATGATATTGTTGAAATATGGGTTTTTATGTGATTTTGCTTGAGTCTGGGTTATTTTAATGTGGTTGAAGAAATAAATGAGGGTGAAAGGTGATATAAGATGTTAGATAAGTATATTAATGACTATACTTGAATTTGATGTGCATTTTATGTGTTTATATGGTATTTTGGATTAGTTACATAGTAAAAATTTTGTAAAAAAATTGAAATTTTCATGTGTGAATTAATTCACCAATTGATTTTAAGGGTCTAAAGGTGAAACTGGGCTTTAGCATCAAGTAGCCAATCAATTTTAAGGGTCTAAGGGTTAATGAATTGATTCACCAATTGATTAATCAACTATAAAATTTTATACAAACTTCAAATTAACATAACTCCTCCATCTTATATCTGTTTTAAACAAATCACTATCGTTTTAAAAGTAATTGAATCTTCTTTCAAATAGAATTAGTTTCAAATCAAAATATTATGCATATTATGAGATATTATTAAAAGAGTGGACAGAAGTTAAAAACTCATAATTTCAAAAAAAAGACTTTTCATGTCTATCTTTTAAAAGGTGTAACATCTTTGAATTTTAATCGATTTGGGTGAATAAGTAGTCCATGGAAAGCTAATTGAATCTAATTTCACATGAAATAGGTTTCATATATAATCTATTCATGATTCTTGAATCATCTATAAGACATCATTCAAAATCACAACTATAGTGATCCTATAGTCAACCATACCTTTCCTATTTTATGTTTCCATGATTCATAGGGACCAACATAGGGTGTTTGATCTCTAAATATCAAAGATAATTTGTTTATGATATTTATATGATAACATATGGAATAATCATGAATGAGTAATATTAATGTTTGTAAATTATCCTCATGAATTGTGAAGTAAGAAAAAGGAAAAAGGGATAAAAATGGAATACTTGAAAATCCTTAGAGCAAATGGACACTCTTAGGTGAGTGTATATCTATTTGAGGAACCTCTCTACTTAATTTCTATGGTATATTTATTTTATTTACTAGGACAACATGTTAAAAAACCAGGAGACTGAATGTGTATAAATGTATACCTCAATATGAATTAATATGAAATACTCATGATCTGGTTACTTCCTATTATGATGATGATTATGGTCTGCAATGGTGCTTCCAAAGTACCATTTATTTTTTGTTAATTATTATAAATTGACTTTTTGAAAATGATGCGATGAAGGGCATTATATAGGTTATTGCTTAATTGAGATGAATGTATGCTTTGACTGAGTATGATTGTGATTATGCTTAGCTTGTGATGACATATGAGAAGTGTGGAACTACCGTTTAACAATTGAGTGTTTTGGTATCTAAATATGAATGTGTTTGGAATTATAGTATTGTGAATGATAATGACTAAAATGATGAATTGATTACCTCGTATTAAGGCTAAATTGAGATCGAAATACTATAAGATATGAAACTTATATGATATGTATATATATATATATATATAGTAATGTGATCCAGTTCGTGCTGCTAGTATACAAAGAGTACGAATGTGATAAAAATGGTTTGGAGCTAGATATGAGAATTGTGATCAAGTGACTTTATTAAGGTATAGATAAAAATATTATAAATCGAACATATAACTTTGTAAAGTAATGTGAATAAATTGACTTATTAGCATAAAGTTCTAATAATTCAATTATCTTATGATGAATTTAGAAAAAAGAGAATTCTACTTTATTATTATATTCTTTTTACCCAATATAGAACTAATAAGACCATAAATGGATGCTCTAAAATGATATACTAGTATCCTTAGAATAAATCAGTATCTTAAAAATCTAATATTTTCAGTACTTAAAGTTTAATACAAGTAAATACTCAAATTGTATTATTTGATTTCTTTAAAATGGTGTTTAGATTATTTAGAACTAAGTGTCTAGTTTTATAATATGATATGATTTAGGCCTTCTAAGACTGTAAAGTTTTAAAATTTTGAATATTTTGCATTTGATTCAAAAATTCCTCGTTTATGGAAATATCTAATTTCTTTACAATAATTTCTTTGAAAATATAAGAGAATGATATTACAATATGATAGAGTGATACAAATAAAGTTTGATTAAGAGCCTTGCATTTTAATATTTTACACATATAAACTCGATTCCAAACAAATTATTATGTAAAGGTAAAATTTAGTTTCAAAGTTAATATTAGACAAATATAAGAAGTCGATGACCTAAAATAATTTATTATGTTATGATTTGAACTTGGACTTAGAATAATGAGAGACAAGATAAGTAACACTCTTAGGTTTATAGTTTATCATTATAAGTGGTGAAACAAAAAGAAAAGAAAAGAAAAGAGTGAAAATAATCACAAATATCCTGGAACATCTAAAGGTAACTAGATATCATTAGATGAATATATATCTCACTCTAAATTAATATTTTAAATATTAAAGTGTTTAAACATCATAAATTATGGTATTTCTTGTGAATGTCAAATACTACTTATCTGTTCACTGATGAATTTTAAATAAGGTAAGAGGGAATTATAAAATACATAATGAAATTGACCATATGTTGATGTATGAGAAATTTGAAAATTATGTTTATGATGAATTAGTAATTACTTATTGTAGAGAATGACAGGCTCGTATGGCATAATGATGATGTTATTGACGATTGATTGATAACAACTTTGAAATGTGATGATAAGTGAGATTCGTATTATGACTAGATTTATATGGTTACTTATTGATGTTTACTAGAATGGTAAATTATGAAAGTATATGATATTGATTGAATATGGATTGATTCTTATGGCCATGCAAGAAAGCATGGTGGTGCTGATATATATTATGTTATGTGTTTTGATTGCCCTGTGATAAGGAATAGCTGAATTGTATTGAAATCACATTGAAATTATGAATTATTGAGTTGAGCTTTACTATGCATATTATAATGTGAATTATGCCATGAGTGGCATTTAAAATGAGAAATGTGATTAGGGCAATGATGTGAAAATCAGATGAGAAATTTTTAGTAAAAAGATGGATAGAGTATAAGGTCGGCCTAGGAAGGGTAAGGATGGAAAGGCAGGTAAGATAAAAGGTGGATGCATGTATGTTAATTATAAATGGTTATGTAATATTGGATATTACAGTTTGATATAATTGCAAAGATTTGATGTGATTGTGATGCTTTAATAATAATTAAGCCTTAATGGTTATTTGTGAATGGGATAACCATCCAAAATAGGTGCGTGTGATAAGATGATGATGTTATGTGTCAATGAATAGTTAAGATTATTATAATATGTAATATAAAATATGAAAGCAAGTTATATATAGGTGAATACTCAACTCAAGGCTTAATCCTGTATATCTAAAAAACTCAGGGAGTTTTTATTGTAAATACTTCTTTAATCAAATATCTAATTAGCATGTGACCATTTAATATAATTGAAATTAGATTTAGAAGGGTTAGATATATACTTATTGAGTTCTCGTAACTTATTTCATTCTATTTTTAATGTTTTTAGGTTAAGATAAAAATGTTTAAGCTTTCTTACATTCATGGAGAATCAGAGACAGCCTAGTTAAAAGATTCTAACAATTGGAATAGGATTGAGATATACATATAGAGATTAGGTTGATTCAACACTTGATGTGTTGAACTATTCATCTGCGTATATGTATTGAAGCAATACAATATTCTGTATATTGATAATGTAATTGTATTTTGTAAAAAAATATAAAAATAAAAATAAAGATTATTAATAATTTTTATTTTTGTACAATATTATGTATTTTCTGTATATTGATAATGGAGAATTAAAGACGGCTTGGTTGAAAGATTTTAACAATTAGAATAGGGTTGGGATATACATATAAAGATTAGGCTTATTTTGACACTTGATGTGTTGAACTATTCATCTACATATATGTATTGAAGTAGTACAATATTCTGTATATTGATAATGTAATCGTATTTTGTAAAAAAATATAAAAATAAAAATACAAGTTTTATGATTTAGGGTATACGGCCCTCAAACATTGTTTAAAAATTAAAAGAAAGAGGAAACTCTATCCGTTTCTTATAAGAACTTGAAATGGATTTGAGTTTATACAAAAATAAGAAGATTTTTGTTGAATAGAATTATGGTAAATAATGTTAAGGTTGATGGAAATTGGGTAATAAGGTCCATGCTGGTCACAATCAAACCCAAGTCGTGACATATATAACCTTATATTTAAATATTATAATAGACTATATAGGTATATATTTGAATATTGCAAAAAATTATATATATATATATATATATATATATATATATATACATATATAAGAATACCTTAATAGATTATAGAAACATATAATTGATTACCATAATTAAATGTTATTACAATTTATATTCTCAAAATGGTAATAGTCAACACTATAATCAAATATTAATTATGAAACTTATTTTTAGAATGCTGTATTCAACTAAAGTTATTGAATACTCTTAAATATTTTATCTTGAGTCATGTTAAAATTAGATTATTAGTACTTAATTACTTTTATAATTTATAAAATGTTGTAATGAGTTATTTAGATTAAGAATGATAAAAACTTTGTATTATGATAATGTTCCATTTGTAAATTATAAGTGTATTACATGTATATTTTTATTAAGCCTTAAATGTCAATTAAGATTATTTGGTTTATCATGTATGCTATTATGCTATGGTAACATAAATTGGTATGAATTATTTCAACTTGTAATAGTATTCTTATAGTTCTTGAATTTGATTGGGTGTGTGCATGTGGTGTGTTGATAATGAATTTTACTTGGAAATATGTATGGATTAGAATGATGACTTGTGATGAGTATTGATATTGAATTGAAATATGGATAAGTTGATGCTATGGAATCCTACTAGAACCAAAAACATTAGGAAGGAATAAGTTGAGACTCGAAAAATACAAGGTGGATCTATTAATATTAATGATTTATGTGTATGGTACTAAAACCTACATTTTCTTTGTATAAGCATATGAAATCAAGTATTTGAAACTTTTATATTTAAACAGTGTTAAAGCATGATTTTCCACCCAAAAGCTCATTTTTGTAAAAGTTAAAGTAATTTTAATAAGTACAAGAGATTATCACTTTGTATGTTACGAACAAGCACCCATATTATGTCATACACCATATTCTACCTAATAGGAAGTGGATAGAGGGAATGATAGGTAGGCAGATTGAGTAAGCAAGATAAGAATAACCCTTTAACACTAAAATTGGATGATTTTATATTTATTTTTATGCATTTGTATATAAATATGAATTAGATTTATTATTTACTATTTTGAGATTCACTGTTATGCTGTATTACAATTATGTTTAATGGTTATTAATAATAGAAATCAAACAAAGTAGATTATATATATCATCCCGTAATTCCTTATTGAATATTATATGTTATTTCTAATGAATAATAATGTTATGTAATACATGAGTTAGAGTTATGAATACAATTGTGAATGGTTAAAACTATATATATGGATAATATAAAATGAAGGATTGTGTGAATGTTATGATTATTAGATAGATTATTTGCTTATTGAGTATATGACTTATTATTATTTTATTTAAAAATGTTTTACAAATTTTTCTATTGTAGCTTCTTGGCCATAATCATCAACTTAAGATTAAATATCTCCTGGAACTTCCTTTTTAAGAACAATTGCAACTTGTTAGAAAATAGTTAGAGGATGATGTGGATTACGTAAATAGTTTGGTATAAGCTACAATAAAAACTTTACTTGTAAATATTTATTTTGTTATATAAAATTGAAACCAGGTTGTTTAATGGCTTAGTCTATTAGTAGTTGTGTAATGATACTATGTAGGATTAGATAGGCTTATGAAAACTAAGTAATAAGATTTACATTGATATTTGCCTAACGAGTTATGACATATATTTATAGCATTAGATCTAACGTTGAAGGGTTATAATTAAAACATAAAATCATGTGACTTTTTTTAAGTAATCATGTAACTTTTAATAATATTTTAATCTTAATCGTTAACATAAAATTTAATAACCATAATTCATTCCTCTCGCTTTTCACATAAAAGGAGTGTTCTTACTTAATATGCCATGTATGTGTGTGTGTGCAAGGATAATTTTACAATTTCCAAATTAAAAGTTTAGGTATGTATAGCCTAATCAATAAGTGAACCATTGTTTGATAGTGTTTGTTTCAATTAATGTCATACAATTTGTAATTTATGCATTCTATTTTTTTTTAAAATTATATAATTACATCTCCAAATTACAACATTTTAAAAGTACCTCATTAAAACAATCAAGCATCATGCCATTAAATTAATCAAAGTAGCATAATAATATACAAAATTGCAAAAATCTAAGCAAAAAGTTATAAATAAGAAAAGATTCACTATATTATCAAAGATTATAAGATAATATATATGAAAGACTTTAATCATAACCTCACAACTTTTTAATTAGTATCACTACATCTCTCTCAAACTTTTACAAGGTTTATCGCTTTATCCACATGAACACTTATATCACATCTCTCTTATACTTTAAATTCTTAGTTAACATAAATATTTATAACTTAAAAATACTCACTTAATATCATGGCCCACTTGGCCATGAGCAGCGTGGAACCCATTTTCTAGTTTTTACCAATCTATTCTAACTTAACTTTGGTATCATAACATAATTATTGGTAATAAATTGATTTTGTACATATATATAGCAAAATTATTTACAAAAGTATTTATATTATCTTGAGTTTATAATTTTCTACATGTTTTAAAATGCTTCTAATTATAAAGCTATTACTGACTATGGCTACACATCATAAAAATATTAAGGAGTTTTTCACTTTTGAGCTATTAGTGAAGGTGAAGAAGTTTTTACAAGCATATTTGTGAAAAAAAGAAAATATTAAAGTAGTGAATTATTGACTCGATAAGTAAACAACCTACTTAGTAAACATATACATAATCATATAACTTTTCCAATTAGGCATTCCAACTCCATTCGTGTTCTATACATTATTCACAATCACAATTGCAATAAAAATAATACAAAGAATAGACAATTAAACTATCTTGTATCTTTGAATTAATTTTATCTGTTCACAAATCTAACTTTATTCCTTTGAGGCCACCCTTTTCTATTCACAAATAATTTCCTAAAATTTGGTGCTATTTCATATTTTCATTAATTCATTTCCCCTCCAATCATATTTGCATACCATCTCACATTCCTAAAAGGATTCTAATATCAATTATAAGCATTTATTCAAGTACGAGAACTAATTAATTACTTCTACAATGTATATAACTTATAATACCATACTTTGAAGACATACATATCAATTTTAAAGAATAATATTAAGTATTTGAAGTATGGTATTCAAATATATAACTTTAGAAATGAAGCCTAAAAAGCATATTCAAATACTATATATGAATATACTCATCCAAAGACCATTGGACTTGTGATACTCAAATATAATATTCAAGTATAACTCCTAGGTTATGATTCTCTCGGCTATATTTGAATACTAGATTTGAACACGTGTCCACAAGCTATAAATTTTTGTAGTACTTGATAATGATAATTAGATATAAGCTTTTAGAAAATAATTCTTGGCCATACTCGACTATTATATTTGAGTATCAACTTACAAAGGCAAGCCCTAAGGGAGGCACTCGATTATCATTACTGAATATAGCTTAATGCAATAGATTCCTTAGCCAATACTTGATTATCATATTCAAGTACTTGCTGAGTTTCCTAATTTTCTTATAATTTTTGCAATTTAAATAGTCAATTCCATTAACTTTAATCTATATTCATTCATATTTTTAGTTTCATATTACAACACCAATATCCATGACTATATTTTTACTAACAACAACAAGATGTACCTTTATTATGGTCAATTCACAATAAGTTCAATTAAATATCTCAAAAACTAGCAAATTTATCAAAATAAAACTAGAAATCTTACTAAATAAGAGTTTAAATAGATTATATACCTATCTATGGTATGGAAGAGGTAAGAAGGAGATTGAAATGTAGATTAGTTATCCTATCAAGCATAAAACCTAGAAATTTAAAACTATTTGTCCCAAAATCCTTAAATCACTTACTTTTTAAATTAATTTGAAAGGAAACTACTATCTAAGGTTTGAATTAAGTATATTTAACTTGTGAGTTAAAGAAATCTAGACAATTGTTGGAAGAATTTGCTTAGCTCTTGTTGAAATTACTTGAATTGGAAGTGTTGAGGTTGAGAGGAAGTGAAAAAAAGGGAAAGTTGGTTGTGCTTTTGAACAAATGAGAAAACAAAAGGTTCAATTTTTTTTAAAAGTTATGAAGGTATCTTTGCAATTTGAAGAAGGTTTAAGGTAAATAGAAACAACTCATTCCTAAATCTTTTCCATACACTCCTACCTAATTTTAAGCTTACACTAACCTTTAATTCACTTAATTCTACCTATTTTCGTCACTAAATTCTATTTTTCACAAATTAATTCTCATCTTAAGTATATTCATAACAATTAAGAAGTGGACACATATATAAAAATATTAGAAAAATAAATTCCTAATTTCCAAGGGACATAGCATTTAACAAGGAATTACAATCCTATTCAACATAAAAACTTAATTTGAATATAATCATAACTTACAACAAAAAAATTAGTGGTTAGTAATAATTAAAATTTAAGTCAAACTCAACAATTTCTATCTTGACATATATTCCATCATTATTATCAATGTTAATGTTTCACTTATTGCCAAATAAAGCTAATTATGGATATCAACAATCAAAGTCTTCCATCATTGCAATTTCTTCAAATTATAGCAATTATTTTTATATCAATCAACTCTACCTCAATAAAATATCAAAAGCCTTATTGAAGTTTATTAATGATCTCTTCATTTGCAGGCATCTCATATCATCTGCAAGAATACTATATCTTGCAATCACTTTCATGGATTGGTATAATCTTTTTAGATGTTTATCTTTATCATCAACCAAATTTCTTACTCTTATCTAGGCCAAAGCATCTACATCCATTGTATCAATTAACCATTGTTCTCAACTTACACATGATCAAACCAACTTTCTCCACAACATGCATCACCATTCATTCTCAATTCATCATCACCATTATCAATGCCCTTTTGAAACCAAACCAACATCACCATTCATTTTTAATTCTTACATGTAATTGAACAAGCTACCTCCATATCATTTTCATCATCATCACTTTCACCATCACCTTAAGCTTCATCCATCATCTTCATCTCACAAACATAATTGAATCAATTCTTGCTCTTTCATATACTATTCTCCCATGGGTTTGAACTTGCTCTAATAACAATAGCTAGGAAAAATATCCCAATCCAAACAATAAATCAATTTGAGTAGCACAATAACACATGAATAGATTTAATATGAAAAAAAAACTAATGTCTAGGGGGAAAATCATGAATAAGAAGAGATCTATTATATCATAAAAAATTATAGGATAATGTGTGTGAAGGTTCTTAATCATAATTTTATAATTTTTTAATTAATATTTTTATATCTTTCTCAAACATGTATGAGGGTCCCCATATGATTCCCACAAACATTCACATCACATCTTTATCATACCTTAGATCATTGTTCAAAACAAGAATTTATAGCACAAAAATATTTACTTGACAAGGAATTCCAATCTTACTTTAATATAAAAACTTAAGTTGAATAGGATGATAACTTATAATAGGAAATAATCTAATAATAATTAGAATTTAGATCAAACTCAATAAAATAACATAAAATAAGCAAGTTTCGTAATAAAAGTTGTATATTTTATCTTTTCAAAAAAATAAAAAAAAAAATGAGTGAAGGTAAAGGTGAGGATTAAGTGTGTTTTACTTTTATATACCCCACGCTAGGAATGTCCAAGGGCCCAAAAAGAAAAAAGAAAAAAACTCAGCTAAAGACAAACATGACCTCACTGTTTCATCAGGACCTTAAATCAACATTAGCTGAATAGCGACTTTGCAAGAAAATAGAAACCACTCTCCAATTAGAGTTTCCACCTACGAAGCTTTCACTTTGTTCATCATTCGTACGCTACTGCCGCTATACATCTAGAAAGATTTATAAAAAAGATAATAATTTATGGCAGTATCGAATCATAATGGTAATTTACAAGGCATCCCAATCAATGTCAGCAAAACTGTCATGGAAAGGCTCAATTTGGTAAGGGGGGCGCAATGAGTTAAGCTCGTTGTTAGCAAACCAAATGTTAATATCCAAATCATCACTCATAATCACTTCCTGAGTGTTTGTGATCAAACTGTCTCCAAAAGAACTGGCTTGAACCCATTTTTCACCTTCACCTTTATTGTTATTATCACAATTGGAAGGTTGTGTGGACATGAAATTTAACAAATCATTTGAATTTGAATTCTCCGTTGTTCCCCTAGGCAGTACTCTAGAAGGGGCACGGACCTTGGCCTTTTCCTTTTTGATACCCAACTTCTTGCTCAAATAAGTATTCCAATAATTCTTCACTTGATTGTCTGTTCTACCGGGAACCCTCCCTGCAATCAATGACCACCTAAAGGGAACACAACAGAAAATTCACCAATTAGTGCAGAATAATTTAAGAGGTGCACCAACTCTAAACACCCAACCTCCTCCAAAATAAATAAATAAATAAACAAAAAGTGAGAAGCTAGAGTAAAATAAAATCCATGCCGACAAGTCCATCAGGCAAGTATATAATTGTGTGTATACATGGAATATCTGACATACAGGTTCCTAAAAGGACATGTCCCATTCTGTCCAAATGTCCAGTGACCAGAGAAAACCAGGAGATAAACAAATGTTACAGGGTTTTGATGTGATAAAAACTAAATCTACCTTACAATAGCATATGTGTGTGTATTCTAAATTGCAATTGTAGTCGTAGTTATGATTGTACTGCAATTAATAAAATTATAAATAAATGCAACTAAATGTAATTATTACGTTGCAAAATTACAAAAACTCACAGATGAAATATAGTCCGTATTGTGCTCAATATCAAAGGAGTGCAATTTAGAACCATGCATGATTCACCAAACTGATGATGGAAATTGCTAAACTCTTGAACTATGACAATATATTTGAGGCTGGTTCAGCATGTATGCAATTTGAACATGCAGAAATAAGAGTATATTATATTATAGAACCTATTTCCAAGAAGATTGTGGAGCCGAACAATGAGGTCCTCTTCTTCCTCTGAGAAATCCCCACGCTTAACACTTGGACTTAGATAATTCATCCACCTCAGTCTGCAACTTTTGCCGCATCTCTTCAACTCTACACAAATATGTAAAGAATCGGAACGAAAAGAAAACAAAGTTTAATATTAATAGCAGTTGTTTCTCTCGAAGATGATACAGAACAAAATGGCTAAGCACCTGTGACTTTAGCAATGCGATTCCACTTGCCTATTCCATGTTCCTTCACGTAATCCATTAGAATTCTGTCTTCTTCCACATTCCAGAACCCTTTCTTGTATTCATGCCCTCCGTTCATTCTTGTTCTTCGGTTTGCTCACTAGATTGTGTGTTTGTGAGGAAATGCGATATGTGAGAGAGAGAGAGAGAGAGAGAACCTCTTGGATCCCAAGTGTTTTACTGGCAAGTGGCAAGTATTTTCACGCACACACACTGTATATATAGCACTGGAGAGCAGATGTAATTGTTAAAGCCAATGAAAACTCATGCTGATCGATTTAGTGTGACTAGTCTTTTTGGTTGTGTACAACACGTGACATATATATATATATATGCTTGTAGTGCCATTTTTAATAGAATCCCTTCACTAAAACCTATAGCCCCACGCTTCCATTTCTTGTGTGTCTCTGATCTCTTTTTTTAAAAGAAAAATTATTATCGTAAGAGTGACTAATTTACTACACGTAAAAACATGAGGCTAAGCTCTAAATGAAAAAAAAATTTAAAAATCAAATGTCATTAGAATAAAAGTTTGTTTAGATATGTTTTTATTTTTTTATTTTCAGAAAATGTGCTAAAAATTATTTTTAAAATTTACTTTTTATTTTCAAAAATTATTCTTCAATTTAAAGAAAATAAAGATAAAGGGTGTTTGGATTGGCAGATAAGAAAATGTTTATTTAATTATAAAGCTAGCATTTAGGGAAAAAAAGATAAAAATATAAAAAAAAATCTGTTTTTAAGTTATTTTTTTTAGTTACAATTTTTAAAAACTGATTTTAAAAATAATTTACTAAACAACAACTTTTGTTTTTAAAGATAAAAATAAAAAAATATTTTTAAAAATAATAAACAAATAAACCATCTCTAATTGCGCCGCTTTTTTTTTTCATAAAACAGTGACCTTTCTTTCATCGTAAGCATTATAAAATTACTCGTAAGTAATGTCACTCCAAAATAAATATTATAAAAAAATCTGTGGAGGATTAGTTACCTAAATTTAATTAGATATGAAAAACTAGTAAACTGAAAAATATGAATTAATTTGTTCCATTTTTCAATAAAATTACTCTTCACATGCCATCCGCCAATTCTACAATTCATTAGCTGGCACAACTTTTGCAGAGAGTTGTGAATTGTCACATATATATACTTAGCAATAGGATCATGATATTCCTCTAGTCACATTGTGTATTTTATATCAGAGACTTGGCCTTTACCATTTCCCGGCAATTCCTTTGATTCGGTTTACCATTTTCTGGTTCAAATTTTGGAAGGAAGGAAACCCCACACAAAAGCAGTAGAGGGACGGCCTTAGATTCTTGGGCACATGTGTGACGCTGAAAAGAAAAAAATTAGGGACCTGATAATGTTCTTCCATTCCACCACAGCATACGTTCTTACTCTTATTTAATTTAATAAATGAAGCATATATATTTTTTAAATTTATTATTCATTTCATTCTTTATTATTTATCACAATTAATCGATTTCATAAATATCAAAAAATAATTTAATTCATTTATTTATTTTTAATAAAAATTTTAAGATTACTCTTTATATACAAAGTTTAAAATAGTTAAAAAAATAGAAAGAAAAATATAATAAAATAAATGCAAATTGATTAAGAGTGTAAAATAATAAAATATTTATTAATGTAAAGGAAGGATAAAATTAAAAAAAAATTATGTTTCATTAGAAAAGCAATACACAAAAAAAAATAAAATTTTTTGTCCAATGTGGTAGATAAAAAATAATGGAGGAAGTATTATTTACCAATTTTAAAGCACTTGTAGTATTAAAAATTAACTTTTCAATTTCAAGACATTGAAACTAACAAAGTTAATAGTCGGCCTCCTTTATTGGGTAAGCGTTAAAACATATATTATAATTGAAGAAATCTTTGCATATTCTAATTATGATATGTATTTTTATTTGGGAAAAGTTAATTGTTAATTTTGTGCAATCATATGCATTAAAAATTATAATTAGCTTTTCCTTATTACTCTCTATTTTTTTAAGTGTTGTTTAAAGTTAATGTACAAAAATAAAAAAATAATAAATAAACTTAATTTTAAGAGAGATGAATTATAATTTATTAATATATTCTCTACTAAATATTAATTGGTAAGTAAAATTTTTATATATTTAATTAAATAGTAGGGAAATTATTTAAAAGAAAATAATAAATATAGTCTTAATTTTTTAAATTAACAAATAAATAGAAATAATTTTTCTTTAAAATGATATTTAAAAATTTTAAAAGGAATAAAAAATAATATATATATATATGAAAGTATGGAAAAATTTCTCTATAATTGAAGCACTTCTCCCATCACCGTTTCTTTTTTGTCTGCACGCATGTGGCTTCCTCTCTATGTTTGCCATTTCTTCGATCACAAGATGGTGTATTTGTGCTCTGCAGTTCAAATCTCACTATCCAAACTTTAGGTCTACACTATTCTAGATCCTTCATTCCCGTGTAAGTGAATCATGGTGGTACCACCCGTTATTTGTTTTTATTCTCGTAACCTATGAGAATCTTAGGTCCACCTAGTTGAGGTAAACCATTCCCGCTCTTTACCTACGTTCTGGTACAAAAGGGTTAAAAACTGCTCAAATTGATTAGAGTTCATTTGCTGATTGCTCCCTCATTCATTAGGAATTCTGCAAAAGAAAAGAAAATAAGATGGTTTCAAATTGCTACTGCTATAATTTTTAGGTTCTTCTTTTAAAAAAAATTCAATGTCTTTTCATACACCCCACTCAACAATATTTCCTTAACAACATGATGATCACAAGTATGGGAGATGGATGATTTGACCGACACTCTGGAAAAGGGACAATTATAACTGGGAATGAACAGTGATATTACCCCAGTCAATTGATCAATTATTTGGCCTTGAAGAACTTTTTGGGTCCCATGCCTTTTCTTTTGGGAGGAAAAAAAAAAGTGGGCTCCAACTTGGATATCTAGCTCAATAATGGTGCTATTCATTTCACATTTTTTTCCATTACATGAGTGATAAGTAGCACACAACATAGATTCAAATTTAAGATTAAAAAAAAGGTCTAAAAAATAACATAGGGAATCAATGCACCACAAAATTATCAAATACTATCATAGCACATGGCATGATATCTTTTAAACCAAGTAATTATTTTGATATTTCAAGAATTTTAAAATTTGGAAGTAATGTACCAAATTTTAAAATTATTAAATTAAAATTATTTAATCGTAATTATAATTATTAAATGGATCAAGCTAACTTATTTACAGATCGAATTAAGTTAGCTTGCAGCTTTTATGAGCCCTCATATCAAAAGCTTTAGCCCAGCTTGCATGGTTTTGGAAGTTTTTTTTTTTTAATTTTAAAATATTTTCAAATTTTAAACTTGTAAACAATGAAAAGTTTAAAAGCATTCTAAAGTATGTATCCATAAATAAATTATAATATATTTACTAAATTTTTTTATCTCAAATGACATTTGGTATTTCTTGAAAAATGCCTAATCTTTATATGTAAGCACCTAATTGTTTAACTACTCCTATGTTACAAGAAAAAATCATAATACATTTAAAATCTATATATAATCTTAAAAAATACTATATATACATAATATAAATTCTAAAATACTCACAAAATAAAAATTATTATCTATAAATAATTTATAATATAACTTTACTAGAAGCAAAAGAAGAGAGTATGAATTTATATGAATTGAGAATTTAAACTTATATAAAAATTAAAAAAATTAAAAATTAAAAAAAATGCAAGCCGGCCTAACCTATTGACAAGTTGGTAAGTGAAAATTGAATTTAGCCTGTATTTAAATAAGTCTCATATTTGGATGCTCAAGTTTGTGGTGGCATGCAGCTGATGGGCCAAATCAATAAATCTAAATATAATTATTTATTTTTTAATAAATATTATTAAATAATTTTAATTTAATAATTTTTTCAAATTATTACATTACTTCAGATTTTTAATTTAAAAATTAGTGGGATCATTTTATAACGTTCAGTCGTGGTCTATTGAATTTTGTATGTACCTATAGCTCATCGCTATGGTAGTGGTGACCAAAAATGAAAGAAAAAAGAAAATACTGATATTGAGAAATTCTTGGGATAGATACCATATAAATAGGGAATAAAGATATATCCAGCTCATTTACACAAGTGCTCTGATAAAGTCTGTATTGGAGACCCAACCTGTGCATGTGTATTTTGTGCGAGCTGATTGATACAGGAGTAATGTTACAGAAGATTAAATTTTTCTATCATTATATTATATTCAATGTAATAAAATTTATATTTTCAATTTAATTCATTTACTTTAAAATTTAATAAAATAATAATTTAATTGTGAAACACTCCACCTTTCAAAAAATTAAGTTATCTGGACACCGTTGCAATAAAAAAAAAAAACATATTAATTATTACTAGAAACATTTGTAATAGATGCCTAGCCTACCACTAAAGAATCCCAAGCATCGGGGCATGAACAAACAGCTTTTTCCAATCCGTGCATGCATCTGATCTTAAGTTCGGTTCACATGCGGAAGAAGGGATGTCTATCCTGCTGCATTGGAAACTGGGTATTATGAAATTTTATTGCCCAAATGGGTCAACAGAAAATCGAGCACACTGAACCGAATGCAGAAGATGCAACAAAGTCCCAGCGGCAATAAATTCAAGTGTCCTTCATATCAAGTACTCTCAAAGCATGAAAGGGAAAAGTGGGGAAAGAGGATCATATATAGAAGCAATTGAGGGCAGTGCCAACAGGGCTTCCTCAAACAGCGGAAAGGTTTCTCTTTCAATCAAGACAGGAAGTAATCAGCGAGAAAGTACATTTAAACCAACAGATAAATGAAGTGGCCTTTAATATGGCCCCCTGAGGGCCTGCACCTGCGATCAACACTCTTGTATTTATTGATGTTTGGTCCTCTAAGATCGAGGAAAAGATCATGAAATTAATCAGAGAAATTTGAACAGTTCGAGAAGGAGTTTTTGATTAACTGTGTATATATACAATTGGAATATTCGAAGAGAAAATTGCAGTAAAGAGGGTTTGATGACATTGAGCCTCTAATTTGTCATGGTCTTGTCGTCGGTTGGGAAACTTCTTATTATCCTAATCTCATCTAACAATGTACAAACCTCATGCTCACGTACAATTTTCTTTTCTTTTCTTAATTCTTACTGTTAACTTCTGTTCGTTCACTTCCTGTAGCTTAGCGTCCATTTGTAATTTAGCCTATAAATATAATTATAAAAATATTAGGCTTTGTTTATTTTGATATAAAGTATTATTTGTGAAAAAAATATTATTTGTATATATATTAATAAAAGAATGATATACTATTTACATTAATAGTTTTAAAAAATAATATCTAAAAATATGGTAGTAGAGGAAAATAAAATTCTTTTTTAAAATAGAAAAAATTACTTTTTCCAAAAATTTTCGTATTTTATATTAAACATATAAAATATTTTCTATTATTCTAATATTTTATAACTATATTTTTAAAAAAATATTTTTTATCAAAATAAATGAAACTTTAAAATTATAAGAAAATATTTTATTTATTTAATGTAAATAAAGAAAAATAATAAAAATAACACCTTCTATTTCAAATAAGTTATTTTTCTATGCTGTTATATCACTAAATATCATAAGGTATACAAGTGATAAATCACTTTTAATACTCATTTATTTTATATAAACAAATAAAATTTTTTAATAAAATATTTTTTCAACCAAATAAACGGATCCCTTATACTATCCCGAATTTCTACTCATTTGCCCCATTAATAAAACCCAAAGGCCGACTTCTCGTTAAATAGGTAGCAAATTACTAACTTAAGCTTTCGTGAATGGGTTCTTCTTATTGGAAGTGGTGCAGTAATCTTCCAGATAGCATACGCGATCGTTCGTGGCAACGTACAAAATGCTTTCTCTACGCATTTAACTACGACACACAACCGGAAATGGCACTAAAAAAACAATAAGAAATATAAAAATCAATACGTATGGCCTCGAACCAAATCTACGTTGATATATGCACATAGCAGCATATTTATGGTGATAAAACTATACACAGAAATGCCACTGAGGGCCAGCTCGCCCTCCCTGGGTGTCCCAGGTCGTGGTGGCAGTGCGGGGAGTGTTCAACCCCACCCCCCCCCCCCGACTACCCCTCCCCAGTCTTTAAAATTTCACCTTCTACCAAAAAAACTATACACAGAAATAATGAAAGAGAAAATGAAAATAGGAGAGTGAAAGAGGAACAATGACCCATGATGCAAGCCTTAATGCGTTACTGGATATCACTTCCTCCGTATTCTTTTCCTCTTGCTTGTTTCCCAAAGCATGGCACAAAATGGTGTAGCTAATAACATTTTTGGGTCGTGCTATTAAGGTTGTGGAGTAGACAGGCCGGTTGTCAGCTAGGTCGGGTTAGACTCTTCCATCTTCTTCACCAATCTTCAATGTGGAGGTTCTGATCCGATTCTTACGAATTCGGACTAACTTGTGAGTTTTTTCTTTTTAATTTTTTAACCTTTAAAAATTATTTAAAAATATCACATATTTATTCATAAATTAATCATTATATATTTTAAATTTATATATAAATTTAGAAAATATTATATATATAAAATATAAGTTATAAAATATGTAAAAATAAAAATATTATTTATAAATTATTTATAACAAAATCTTACACAATAAAAATAAAAAATATGAGTATAATTTTTTATAGATTAAAAATATTAACATATATAAAACTTAGAAATATGTAAAAAAAAAAATTCACAAATTATTCGACTCATTTATAAACTAACTTGTGTGGACCATAGGCTTTTGCAAGTCAAGCTAGTTGCAACCCGACTTCTTTAAAACCCTCTTACTTAATCAATTTCAATGATTTTAAGTTTTATAAAAAAAATTATCTCTTAAAATATTTGAATATTTTTACTATTAAATTACATTTAATGTATTGATATTTATTATTTTAGTTTTAATTTATTTGCTTTAATACTGTAAAAAAGCAGTCCAATAATAAAAACCTTAATTTTTTAAGATACCGAACTCCCAATAATATTATCCCACTATTTTTTAGCATCACCATTACATTCTACCCTATAAATTAACTCTCTCACAATCTGTCCTTATTTCTTATACTTTCACTTTTTTCTTATTGAAGATTCCCCAGATTCCATTTATATGACTCCAAGGTATCCATCCTTTCATTCGGAGGCCTCCATTGACAATGTTGCTTAGAGCATAAGAACTGGCATCAAGAAGGTTCTCAAGTGACCTGCCTTTTCTGCTCCGATCTCTGCCTGCTTCCTTCAGTAATTCACCCAACCTTCTCTTCTCATCGGATACCTCAGGATTTGCTGTCCCAAGTTTTTCTTCCCTCATCGCCACAACATAATCCAGAAGATCAATTGCGTCATCCAGCCTGAATTATATAAGACTAAAAACGCATGAGAAATAAAAGTTCTTCCTGAATATAACGAGGAAAGCATGCTAGAATTGAAAACTTTCGAATTAATTCTTTAATATATGCGACAATTAAAGGAGTCAAAACATAGTGCCTATATTCCTGTGATGGTCGCTCTAGAGGAAGGGAAATAGTAAGGGAGAATGGAAGGAAATGGAGGATTAGGTTCTCATTTTTATCAGGATTTTATGAAGCTAGCCTTTCATTTCCTTCCCTTGAGCCTTTTTCCCTCTCGCTCCCGAACAGACCCATCAATGACCTACTACCTACAAGGACTTGCAAAATACAGTGACATGAACAACTTGATAACCTACATAACGAAACAAGGGAAGCAAGATGCTCAAATAATGAAAGAAGATTTGCTGATGTAACAGGAGAAAAAAAGTGGATACCTGCCAGTTGCATCATATGCACCAGAAAGATTGCTATATACTCCAAGAGTTTCAGGGTGATATGGTCCATATTCTTGTTCCAGAAAATTCCTTGCTTCTTCAAACAATTCTATGGCCTCACCTAAAGCATAAAACTGCATGCAGGCAAGGCCCATTTGATTCAGAACAATACCGCATAAGGCTGATTTCTTCCCTCCGATAGCACGAAGCTTTGAGACGGCATTCTCGAGAGTTTTGTAAGACTCCGCATAGTCCTCCATCATATAGTACATGATCCCAATTTGAGCTTCAATTCCTGCTATTGTACTTTGCTCACCGGGGACATCATTATATATCTCCAATGCCCTGTGCAGTAACTTGAGTGCCTCTTCATGCCTGTTCATTGACTCAAAAATGGCTGAAACATTCGTAAGACCACTCGCAATCTCCTCCGGAGAGGCCCCAGGCATGGGCTTCTCATAGATTTTGAGTGCACTCTCGCAGTACGATTTTGATTCCCTCATATTTCCTGTTTGGCTATACAAGTCTGCAAGACGCACAAAGACTGTACCCACATCTGGGTGATTCTCTCCTTTGCTGGACTTGAAACCTGTAAGCGCTTTCTTATAAGCAAAAATGGCATCATCATATCGACACAAGGATAAGTACGTGTCTCCAATGCTGCAATCCACGGATGCCACTTCCTGGCCATTTGCTACCATTGCCATGCTAGCTAGAACAAGATGTTCAAGTGCGGCCACGTAATCTCCATTTGTTTCACATATAAGGGCCATGAACCTCCTGTTAGCTGCCTCTTGAAGAGAAGGGGTCGAGTCATTTTCTTTATGAATGTCCAGAGCCACTTGGCAGAGCCTTTTTGACTCATCAAACCGAAATGCTTGAAAATAAGCTTCAGCCACGTACCTACAAGTTTCAGCGACTCTTGGATCCTTTTCTCCCAGAACCTGTCTCTGGACTTGCAATCCTGAGGTGTAGCACATAATTGAGTTCTCAAGCTGGCCCAGCACTGCATAGGTATCACCCAGCTGCATGTGACTAGCAAATTTAGCAAGGGTATGCTCTTTGCCTTCCTCGATGACGGGAATCTCAATTGCGTGCTCAAGAATTAGAATAGCCTCATTGTATTGACCCAAGCTGCAATATATTGCTGCTGTAACATGCATACACAAAACCAGATCCAAACTTGGTTTTCCAGTGGCATTCTTCTCGAACAATTCCATTGCATGAAGAGCTAGTTCAAGAGCTTTCTGCGGATCATCCCCAGATGAATTCATATCCCTCGCTTGCTTAAGTAAAGTTGATCCCAGGTTTCGTTTATATGATGTTGAATGACTTAAATTCTCAGCTCGACCTTGCGAATGTGTCCGTCCACAAGATAAATTATTTGATTTCTTTGAGTGGATAACTCCTTTGTTTAGATTTTTCAAAGGTTTATCATTCCTCTTACCATTAGGAGGTTTCTCGGGAGGACTTTTGCCCTTTGGTCTTGATTTTAATAACGTTTGATGGTTGATCTGAGAGTTTGATTCTTTGCGTGATTTTTCCGAAGAAACAGAACTTGTACTCGCAGATTGAATCTCATCCACCTTTTCAGACTTCTTAGCATTCAACGAACTACCTTTTCTACTGGAATGACTTCTAGGCCTTTCCTCCTTTTCCTCTTCCATTATCTCCACCTTACACATTTTGCCTCCGACTAGAAGGTGCAATTCTGAATCAAGCCTAGACTCTTCACCATCAGATGCAAAACTTTGCCTTGCGGTTGATAGATCAAAATTTTGCATGTCCCACACATTTTCATAAAGCTGCTCAATTGACGTTTCAGCAACCCCATCGATTGGAACCTTTGGAACCTGACTTTGGGGTCTTTGTGGACTCCTTTGGGACTTTATTGAAGATAAGATTTCCTTACAAGTGGAGGAGTTCACGTTCATTCCATTTGCTCCCTCCTCGTTATTCATTCCATTTGCAACAATTCCCGGCATATTCAAGTTTTAGGAACTGAAGTCACTGGGATAACCAATGTCAAATAGATAACCTACAAATTAAACAACAGTCACAACAGATTCAACCAAGAGAAAACAATGCCCCCTCTCCAAGACCAAGGGAAAGTAATTGGAAGTCACACTAACCCACAATATTATACTTTCAGAAATTAAAATCGAAACACAAGGAAAAGGCAGAACTAGTTCATGGTTTTCCTGATTAGTCCTCAATAGAAATTTGTCAACATCATGGTTAATGAAGGCAACATCAGTTCAATGCACAGGCAAGCATTCCATAAAGCAGAAAACTTCCCATCTTTGTGTTCTTTCATATTTGAGATAATAACAAATTTTTCATTGCATCTTCCAGAATGAGACATGAATCAAGCAGAGAGAATTCAAAGATATGGATATCCAAACCCAACTTGATAAATCAGAAAGCACGCACCTGTAAATAACAATACGATAAAAAGTAACAATTGGGCAGAAGGGGGGAAAAAGACGAAAATATCAACTACGCAACTTGTTGACCAACCTATCAAACGAATTCAACAGAAAGCGATTATGTGTGGAAGTAAAAGAGAGTCTTTCTATTTCGTTTTCACCCTATCTTATAGGGGGGATGAAATTCAATGGATTCAAATTAAAAACCGAAACTTGCATAATGAATAGGAAATGGGAAAGCTTACCTTCATGATAACCCATGGAGATGAATTTAACTAGAAAGCGATGTGTAATTGTGTATACAGCAACAGAATAGAAAAAAACGGAAAAATCGGACCTTTGTGGTGGAATGTATGTATAATCCACGGGAAACAATGCAGCAGAGAGGACGAAGGAGAAAACTCAAAAGAATGACGAAGACAAAATGGGGAATTCCTGATCGATAAGTATGAAGAATTAGGAATTTACGGCGTTAAAATGTGGGAAAGGAAGGAAGAAAAAGGCTACTTCTCCCCAACCGCAAGGACGTGCAACTGGAACGTACACTTGTTGCATGGAAAAAGAAAAGGAATTTACGTAGAGGATTACATTTGGATGAAACGCATTTAATTTATGGGATATCACGTGATTAAACTAAAATTCTTAATAAGAGAGAATTTAACTCAAATAATATTTGATATCTCTTAAAATTTTTATTTCTTCTATTACATCTAAGATTTAATCCTTAATCCTTCGTATATATATTTAATAATTTAACTATTTTTATTATTATAAAAAAAACTAAAATTCTTGAAGTGACCGTAATTTAACTTAACTGATGATTTTCTTAAAGGATTTATAGATATGTATTTTTTTTTTATTTTTACACAAGAATAATATAGAAGGGAGGCATTACATTAGTAGGGTGATTTTATAGGAGAAATGGAAGGTGAAATCCAACCACCGAATTAAGTAATTGATACTAAAGATTAAAATGTAATTGAAAGTTACATAATATTTTAAAAATTATGTGATTATTTAAAAAGTTATTAGATTTTGTATTTTAATTCTATTACTTCAATATAAGATTTGATAATTATGACTTATTCATTTCATTCTCATATAAAATATAACTCTCATTTGATATGCTCTATGGTGTACATATAATATATAATAAAAAAAATTAGAGAAGTGTTAAATATGTAATTTATAATTCAATTAAATTAAATATTGAACTTAGTTAAAACATATTTACAATAAAAAAATATACGACATTGTACATATATTCCTTAAGGATTTAAATTTAATTCACTATCTATATAAAATAGTTTTACATTATCATCTACTT
The DNA here is from genome assembly GCA_020226215.1 of Sindora glabra. NCBI lineage: Eukaryota > Viridiplantae > Streptophyta > Magnoliopsida > Fabales > Fabaceae > Sindora > Sindora glabra. The sequence continues at coordinate 9,575,436 of CM035232.1, forward strand.
ATATATTGTTATGTTATTAAAAAATCATTATAATTATTAATTAATATTAATTTTTTAATAAGATATTATCTTTTTATTAACTGATAGGAAAAAATTTTCACTAATAATGATTCAAATTTAAACTTATTTCTTAATGATATTAGTATTTGAATAGTACACAATATGAATAAATATAAAAAAATATATAATAGAGTAAATAAAAAAAGAATAGCAAGTGAATTGTAAAATAATAATATGAGACTTAAAAATCATGTAATTAAGTAAATGAAATATCTTAAAATTTCAACTTATTCAAAATATTTCCATAGTGAAAATAAAATATTACATATTATACCTATATTTTTTAGTTATATTCATGTTTGAGTTAAAAATAAGATAAGTGAATATGAAAAATAAAAAAAAGAAAAATACGTAATTTAATAAAAAGGAAAAAGAAGAACTGTGTGAGATATAAAATAATTATATAAAAGTTAAAAATAAAATAATAAATAAATAATTCAATTATGTTAAATCTTTAATTTATTTAAAATATTTTGTAATAAAAATAAAATACATTATATTTTATCCATATATTTAGTGACATTAGCTTTATTTTGCGTAATAGATAAATTAATTTATAATTTATTGATCTAGTTAATAAATTATAATATAATTTTTAGAGGTATTTTGCATGCTATTTTACCAGAAAAATAAGTTATAATTTAATAAATTACTCTAAAGGCATATTTGGAGGACATAATAATATAAAATAGGATAGGAAGAGCAAATATGATAGTTTAGTATAGAATAATGAAAGAATAAGATATAATACTATCAAGTATTTAGTAAATAATCATATAAATAATCTAATAGTATAAATTTATACCATCATACATTTGTTATCAAATATGTATATAATATGATAATATTAAAAATTTCATTCAAAAAAATTATCCTTATTTTATAAATATTCTCTACCATAATTATTTTGTAGTATTTAATAATTATAAATTTATTTCATAATAATTGATATATTTATTATATTTTACATATTTTATGTGTAAACAATAAATATTAATATTTTTAATACCCAAATTATTGGTATATTTAAGGTTAAATTAAGCAAAACAATATCTATTAATTGGGTAAATTCATAAAAAAATAAGTTAAAGCTAAATTAAAAATGACAAATTTTATCCAAATTCTACACTACAAAAAAAATAAGGCTACACAGATAATAAAAATCATTTATATAGGGTTGATTTGTCATCTATATATATGTTACGAATAATACTATCATTTGTATAAATGACATTTATACAGACCACATTTGTTATTTGTATAAGAGCCTTTTTTTAAAAAAAATATTTAAAAATGAAAATTCTCTATAGGCAATAAGGTGTTTTATTAATAATTTTAAAATTTTAATTTTTTAACATATTTATTTTTAATTTAGAAAATTCATATGTAAATCAAAAGTGCTAAAAAAATTTCAATACATACCAAATTTTTTTTACAATTATTATTAATAATTATTTAAAAATATCATAATATCAATTATGAAAACAAGTAAGACATTGTGTATTATTATGTTGACATTTGAATGATGTATATTCTAATATTCAACTCGTTCATGAAATTATCTTTTTTTATATTTTGAATAATTATTTAATAATATAAATATTCCACATCATTAAACATTGCATAAATTTAATTAATTATCTATTATTTTACTACTTATATTTTTACTATTAAATTATTATGCATTTTATTATCTATTATTAATTATATTTTCAGTATTTTAAATTCTTCCTTAAATTATAAAATATTCAACAATATAGAAATTTCTATTTTCTATTACTATAATTTAAAATTATCATGCTATCATTTTTCAAACACTTTTATACTTGTATAATATAATAAATTAATTATATTATATAACTTACTACTAATATTAAAGGATTATGTATTTTATTATCCATTATTACTTATATTACTTTAAATTATTATTTAAATTATAAAATATTTCACATCATAAGAAGTTTTTTATTTTCATCACTATGATTGTCAAAATTATCTATTACCATTTTTTAAATACTTTTATTTTTATATAATTTAACAATTAAATAAAAATTATGTGACTTACTTTAATATTAAATTATTATATATTTTATTCTCCATTATTATTTAATAATACACTTTTATTAAGTGTTGAATATTTATTATTTAGTAATTTTTGTGAGAATTTAATTAAGTGATTTAGTAAATGTTTAAATTATTTATTTCTTATTATTTTACATAATTACTTAAATTACTAAATGCTTCACATCATTAAAAATTTTATATTTTCATTCATATAATTGTCAAAATTTACGTTTATTCATTTATTATATACTTTTATCTTTAATATAGTTCAATAATTTAATTAATGTAATCATCAAAATTATTACAACTTTTATTGTCATGTTTTCTATCAAACTCACTCACTAGATGTTTAAAGTAATAAATATGTCAACTTTTATAAAATATTAATTTTATCAACCAACATAATAAAGTAATAAAATAAATTCATATTCAATTATCATATCAATATTATCATATATTTAAATCAATAATCATATCAAACTATACAAAATAATTATTTTTTCTAACTAAATATCATATTAAGATATACAAAATAATAATTCATTCTTATTATATATTTAAAGTAATAAATATATCAAATTATATAAAATAATAATTATATCAAATTGATTAATAAAGTAAAAAATTAAAAATTTATTTTCACATATTATGATAATAATATTAAAAGAATTTAGTGTATGAGTTTTTTAAATATATCTCAATGAAATAGAAAAATAGCAATCAGGAATTTCAATCAATAATATACTAATACAATCTGATTATTTAATAAAATAAATACAAAAATAAATAAAGAAATATAAAACATAGTAAAAAATTAAAGACAAAGGAGGGAAAAACTTAACTAAAAATGGAGGAAAAGGAAAAGAGTTTTAGCACGAGCACAAGGTAAGGAAAATGATGCATGATGGGATTTCATAAACTTGGGATATAGAGACAATAAAAAGCCATCTGTATAGCCATTTATGGTCATTTGTGTTTGTTGCAAATAGGGGTACATGCATCATTTTACTTCTTAAAGTCTATTGAGACGATACTTGTTATTTGCATCACTTTTCAAATTTTCAAAATGAAAAGTTATATAGATGACAATGTTATTAGTATTACCAATACCATTTTGATTACCAAAATTTAGCCATATGAAAATTTGAATTCTATATAAATGATTTTTTTTTGTCTACATAAAGTTAAAAAAAATTCTTTAGAATTGTAAAAAAATCTATACAGATGACTTGTCTATATAGAGTTTTTTTATTTTTAAAAAAAATTAAAAATAATCTAAGGTTTGAATTTTATACAAATGGCTTTTGTCATTTGTGTGGAGCTAAAAAATGTTTTTCTTTAAAATTACAAAAGGCTTATATAGACAATTTTTGTAGTCTATATAAATTTTTTTTATCTTTTAAAAAGTCTTAAAAGACCCGACCCATGAAAATTTAAAATTTATGCAAATAACTTTTGTTATTTGTATAAAGTTGAAAAAAAATTCCTTTCAAATTATAAAAAACCAATACAAACAACATTTGTTGTTTGTATAGAGTTTTTTTTTATTTTTTAAAAATTTTTAATAAATCTATATAGATGATTAAGATTTTATTGTTTATGTAAGTAACGCCTTAATATTACATGATTGTTATAGTGCTATCCCATTATAATGGATCCAAAGGAAAAGAATGTCATACCCAATTTAATACTTAGTGTCATAAATTTCAATGTTTGTAAATAATTATTTTTATTTAGTTAATATTAGTTTTAGATTTATTTTTCAAATTAAAAATTTTGGGATATTGAAATATAATATCAATAAGGTGAAATTAGATTTAAAAAGTTTTATAAGAAAATTTCTCATAAATTGAGAAATAAATTTTAGCGAAAAAAAGTGCATAAATTCATAAAAATAATTTATTGGTGTTCGATAAATTATTTGAGAACCGTAAGGGTTTAAAATGATTTTGATGGGATTTTCAAATTCATTACATTATTATAAATATATGTATTATTATATATAAAAACCTAGTCTTCTCTCTTTCCATATGCATGCACATATTCAAATAGCTCCTCTTTTTTCCTATAGTTTCCGTACTATCCTCTCTCATGGTTGTTGTCCCAGTTTCTCTCTCTCCCTTTTTCACCATTTTAATGCCTCTTTCCTTTAATTTTATTACTGGTTGCTGGTATCTTTTTATAGCACTGTCTCTTTCCCTTTATCTCATTCGAAAATATTTTTTTTTTCAAAGGAAAAGTAGTAGCAACTCCCATGTGTTTATTTACATGTCTCGTTTGAAGAGTCAACAGCTCATCTCACTTTGATGTTTGGACTCTCTCTTATTTGTTTTAAAAAAATCTTTTTTTGCAACTTCTTTGTTGATACACATGCACATACGTAGTTTCTCTTTTCTATTACCCCCCTGGGTTTTCTCTTTATTTCTTATTTTTTGGAACTTTTAGCCCTTTCTTTTTATTTATTTTCTACTACTGTCTCAGTAAATACAACACATTTGTTTCTCTTTTTTATATATTTTCTCCAACAGTTTCTTCTTCTTTCTTGGGCTCCCCTGTATCATGATTTTCTCCTCTACTCCACCATCTTTTTCTTTGCATATATTGAAAACCCCTTCACTATCTCGAAGTGGCCCTTTTTTTTCTTTCCTCCACACCCTCTTTCCATTGGATAGAAAGGTGTTATTTGTGCTTCACTTCTTGTGGCCAATCTTGATGCCACTAGCTTAGGAATCAATTGCTACTATACATCTGTAGCACTAGCCATCGGTTAAACTATTAATGACCAGTAAAGAAGTTCATGAGCTAAGGCTCCCTCCTTATTATCGCAGCTGAAGGCCAAATCATGTTTCTGATAGCAGTTGTGAGCTGCTGTTCTATTTCATTTTCGCTAGAGTAAGCTTCGGTTAGCCTTGAGAAATCTAAGATGGGTAAAAGGAAAATAAGAATGAACCACTTAAAGCTTCTTCAATGAACGTGCCCCATCAAGTGAGCATATATCTCTCCACTAATTTTATCTTAATATAAAATGATTTAATGATATTCTTTTTATTAGTAATATAAATTCCATTCTTATTATATGAAATTAGTTTTGTGATATCAGAGTAATTAGTTATTGATGAATGATAGTTAATTAAAGTGTGCAGTAAAAGCATAGTTATGTCATTAATAGCTATTAATTAATTAAATGTGAAAGGATTGTAATGATTATGTTATATGCTTTGATGGCCCACAATTGTTGACTAATTATTTATGTGGGCTTGTGTTGGAACTGGTAATATGAATAGAGTGAAATTCTAGTGAAATGATTATGTTGTAGGTTAAGCTTTATAAGGCATTGAGAATTTTGAACTATGTGAAAGCCAGACAGATAATTTTTTATGGATAATTATGAAGGATATAGAATTGAAGTGTGAGTCGGATGGTAAGTTTTTGGCGAATAGTTGAAAAGCATTGAAATTGCCTTGAAATAAGATAGTGGCTACATGAATGACTATTAGTTATTAAGTGATGTTTTATGATATTAGAGTTTCTACTTGTGGATAGATGTCCTTATTTGACATGTTTGCAATGGCTTAATGTGAATGAGATGAATTATTTGTGTTTAGCCTTAATAATCATTCAAGATTATGATATCTACCCGAAATGGGTAGTTTATAGTACCGAGTTATATGCAGCAGAACTCCCATTATAGGCATAGTTTCACTTGTTTTAGAAATCTAAAAAAAATTGTTAATATTTTAACTTAAAACATGTTTAACTTAAAAGTGTCTAACCAGATATTGGTAGATATATGCTCATTGAGCTTTTGTAACTTACTCTATTGTATTTTAAATATTTTCAATTTAAGGTAAGCATATACAAGCTTATTGCATCTATGAAGATTCAAGACCACTTTACTAAGAGATTTAACAATTAGGATTGGAGTTAATAATTATTATAAAGATTTGTTGGATGATGATGTGTGTTGTATTAAATATATGTGAATAAGTTAGAATTTGAATTGTATTATGCATATGTTGATTCTACCGTATCTGGATAATACGAGTTGTGTTTTAAGGCATATGACCTTTAGGAAGTATCCAAAGACAGAAGAAACTCTATCTGTTTTTTGTAAAAATCTTAAAATAAATTTTAAAATCTCCCTAAAATTTGAAAACTCCCATTAGGTAAAAAGAGTAAAAATTGTTAAAGTTTGTAGAAACCAATAACGGAATCCACGAAAATCACAATCAAAAGTGGGTCGTGACAAAGAATTAATTTATTTTCTGTTGACTGTATAAAATAAATTAAGTATATTATATTATACTATTTTATGTAAAATTCAAACCCTTGATAAAATATTATAGTGGCCCCTAATTAGATGTGTATGGTTCTTAAACATTAAAATAAGATAGTTCATGATATTTATGGAGTGAATACATGAAATGGTAATCATAAAATGAGAATTTAGATGTTATGTCATATAATACGTTGTAATGAACTTCTTATATTAATCTTGAAATGAAATGTATTATACAATCATGCATTTGAGGCATACTAACACTATGAAACATGATATGCATACACTTATGTTAATAATGTTATTATGGATGCTATAGAATTATATGACCACATGTTGAGGCATAGTATTATTTGATTAATGTGAAAAACATGGCTTATGCCATAACATGAGAAATGAAAGCATTAAATAAAAGTGAATAGAGAAATGTATTGGGTGATATGAATACCAATCGATAGAATCCTGGTAAAAAAAAAGGATGATATAAAGTTGGTGAGGAAGGAATAAGGATGAAAAATGAAAGAAAGGTATAAGGGGGAACTAAAAGTCATAAGATAGATGTATGCATTCTTATATACTATTTTTTATTGAATATGTGCTGAAATGAATATTTTTTAACATTAATCATTCTTGTGTGATATAATAATGATAATGTGATTATAATTGAGCCTTTTAATACAATTTGGAAATGCATGTGATGAAATGGTTATGAATGGGCCCTTTTGACTATTTAATATACAGATTGATATTTATAACATTTAAATGTGCTATGTTTATATGAAGGCAATTTGATGGGTAATAATAATATATTAACATGTTTCTTTATATAAAGCATTTATGCACTAAACTCCAAACTTACTCCTTTATAATTTATTTTACAAATACTCAAGTTTTTACCACCATCTCTCTAAAGCTTGGATGGTAGGCATACTTTTTTGGTTTAGCTTTGGTAGCACAAAATATCTATAAATAAACTATTTTGAAGCCTTCCTTTTTACTACGTGTCTTAGTTGATTAAGTAGAATTATGATGATTAATTTAAATTAGACTAGTAAAGATTGGACAGCAGGTTTCTTGCCAGCCACATTAGGTTAAAGTCATGAAATGCTATTAGTAATATAACTAATGAAAGGCATTAATTTTAATAATATATTATTAAAGTAGAAACAAAACATTAAATGTGACTAACAGTATTTATGTTATTATTAATTAAGAATTAATGATTAAACCATAACCATCACTTATAAATAAAACTAAAAGCTAGTTTTAAACATTTATCACATCTAATTATTCTTTACCTCGTTCAATTATCAAATCTATAATAGAAAATCTTGTACTAAAAAAATCTCATCATCAACTCCATTAAATACCAAAAATTAAAGTTAAAAAATAAAAAATCATTAAATATATTAATTACACCAATTAACATTTAAGTAAGTAATAAGTTGAGAAATATTAATGACTAAGAATAATTATATTTATAAAATTAATGCCAATTAATAATAGTTATATTAATTATCAATATTAAGCTAAAATTATAAGTATTTATTGAATTAATGTTAGCAATAATTATTATTGAAATAAAGAAATGTGTAAAAAAAGGTAAGAAACTGAGAATATTTAATTTAATGTGTTATTAATAATAATCATTGAAAGGTATTAAAAAAAGCGTTGAAAGCTGGTCTTACACAATTTTAATTATGGAATGTGTGATAAATAATTTCTTAATATAAGATATAAGAGTAAATTTCACTAAATTATTAAATGTTATAAACAATAAATTAAAAAGTAATAAGAAATTTCTTATAACATACTAATTATTCCAACCAATATTTAAATATATAAGAAATTATGAAATATTAATGATTAATAATAATTACAACTATACAATTAAAGAAAAAATAATTATAATTGAAATTAAAAATTGAAGAATACATACAAAAATAAGCAAAAACTTGAAAACTAAATTTAATATATTAATTAATAATTATTAAAATACTTAAAATTGATCAAATATGATACCAGCCGTAATTATAATTATAAAATTATGAGCATAAGAATAATTATATTAATGATCACTATTAACACCATGCACTCATTGCAAAACAAAAATACTATCAATGCTCTTTTATTTCTTTCTCTTTCATCAAACACCAGCACCCTCTTCAAAGTGTGCACAATTTTTTCAACAATTGTCCCCTTCAACAGTTGGTTACCGACAACGTCGGCACCATTTTCCTCACCTTGGGATTTCTGCTATCGATTTGTTTTTTATTTAAATTTACAAGTGTAAATTGCAAATTACTAATTCAGAAAAAAAAAAAAAGGGGGGGGCGGGGGGGAGGAGGCCAAGGAAGAAATAGTACTTCATGCTCAGAATCCCCATTAAATCTATGACCGAATTTATGCGGGAGGATCAAAACCGGTCCAACAAAAAATTTAAAGAGACGAAAATAAATTATTTAAAATCAGAAGATTAAAATCAATCGATTTGTACTTTAGGATAATTAAAATTGTATTTAAGCTTTTCATTTATTATATAATTGATAAAAAAATAATTATATTTAAATAAATATGTTTATATTTTATAATTAATAAATTATATTTACTATAATTTTTAAATAATGATAATAAAATGATAGAATGATTGTTATTTAAATTAAATAGGAATAATTCTGTATTTTTATTTATGAAGGATATGTGAAATTTAAAGGGTGTGGATAAGTTTGTGGAAAGTAGAATTTTTTTGAGAAATTTTATTTTTTTATTTTTGACAATTGATAATCAATATAATTATTCAAAAAAATTTTATTTTTAAAAAAATAATGCTTTTCATATTATTTATACCAACTGCTACTAAATATTTTTTAACTACTTTTTAATTTATTGGTAAATTCAACCAATTATAAAGTAAGAAATCCTCTGATATCCCATCATTCCTCTTCGTACCTTGTACAACCAATAAAGTAAGAAACAGGTACACAGCACATGGAAGATTAAAAAGCGCAAGGCCATCAATAATTGAGCAACTGAACACCAAGTTCTATACACATAACAAAATGGCATGGTTAAAGCATAATTGGATCATATACAGTCCATATTTATCGATTGAGAATGGGATCAAGCAGATGCGTGACCGGGCGCCATACAATTTGGCAAGCATCGTAGAATCTTATTGGGTGGTGGTGGTCTGAAATTTGAGAAAAAGTTTGGATCTTCTTGGAGGGCTTCCTGATGGCTCTCCAGAATGGAAACAATCTCATCGAAGTGTGGCCTTTTTTCTGGATTGCTCGACCAGCATCTCCTAATTAGCTTGCTAAATGCCCACGGACACTTCGGTGGCAACGCCGGCCTTGCATTCTGCACCAAACCATACACATATACCCACTCGTGTTGAAAAATGTACAATCAAACCAAGAAGAGAGAGAGATTAGCGTTCTTAATTTGATTTAAAATCCATAAAACTGACAAAAACAATGACTAATGTTGTGTCAAGTTCATCATGAACAAGTATAATAAGGGAATAAAGTTTTTCTCTTTTTTTCTGATCATAAAATGGCAGATATGTTGTCCAGAAGTTGTGTACGAGTGAAAGAGGAAAAAAGGAATGGTGGTGGTGGCAATCATTGATTTTGATAATTGAAGATGGCACCCACCCGCACGTTTGAGACAGACAGAGCCATATTAATCATCAGAAGAGCATACCCAAACGGATTTCTACATATATGCACCCGCGGATTTATGTGATGACTTCTTTTCTAACACAGTCATGTCTGGCAACTAATTTTTTCAAGAATTTTTAATTGATTTGATTAAAATTAGTTGATTAATTTGATAATTATTTAATTTTGAAATTAATTGATTGTCTTTAAATCATTCATTCTCAAAACATTGAAAGGACGAGTGTTTTGAGTTGGCTAATTAGAAAAAAAAAATTAAATTGTCCTAATAATTTTTATATTTTTTATTTTATCCTTTTTAAAAAAGTTTAATAATTATAAAAATTATATTAATTTAATTTTAAAAAATATCTAATATATAATAAATTGTAATAGTATATTATTTATTAAAAAGTTTAATATACTAACTAATATATGAAATTTAAAATATTTAAATAAAAAAAATACTCAAATAATTCATAAAATATACTCATATGTCATTTTATGTCCAAACAATTAATCATAAATAGTTAATTTTATCAAATATTTTTATTTAAATAACTAATGCAATCAGTTAATTAAATCAATTAATACAATTATCAATCATCAATTAATCACTACAATTATCAAGTAATTATTAAACAAAACTTATATCCTTTTGGTTGTCAATGTCCTTTTTGACTTGAAATTTCTTCTTATTCTTGCTTACTGAACTCTATTATTATATCTCCATCTAATATAAATTGTTAAATATCAATATGCCCAGATTCAATAGTTCTAAGATTTAACCAAGTAGTTTATAGTACCAATAATTTAAACAGACAACCAACTTATCTGCAGATTATGACCCTTTTGGGAGGGGGAAGACAATGGAGGCCAATTCAAGCTTCTTATTTGAAGCTTTTTTTTTTTTTCTAACAAAGGTTATGTTACTTTTAATGGAAAATATTTTCATAAAATTTTTTAGTATATTAATACAACATTAAAATAATAAAAAATATTTTCATAATTTTTTCCAACAAACTAAACGATACCCAATCTATCGTTGTCTTTGCTCTGGTTGTTTCCCTTCTTCCCAATCAGACTATAAGATAATTGATGTGCTCGCAAGGCTTTTTCGAGATAAACAAATGGTATCATCTTCTAACAAACACATAATTGTAAGTCGTAACGCTTCAATTTCATCACAGGAGTAAGAGTAATGTGGGAAGTTCAACTTTTATTCGAGAGTTACGTGGGCCTCATGCCATATGGGATTCATTCAGACCTTTGTTTGTGAGCCAATTTGTGAACCCAACTTATGCTAAGGAGAAGTGTGAAATGACAGGTAAATATGGGATGAAATTACCTTGTGGGTGACTGCATATGCAGCCTGCTCTGGAGTCATATCGTCAAATGGTGTCAGCCCAGTCAAAAGCTCCCACAGAACTATTCCAAAACTGTATACATCTACTTTCTTTGTATGATTCTTCTCCTTAATCATCTCCGGTGCCATCCAACGATAAGTTCCCGTAAACCCCTTGGCGCTTCCAGTCTGAGATTCTAAGCAGGATATTCCAAAATCTGCTACTTTCACACACATATCTTCCCCCAGCAGTAAATTCTCCGATTTCAGATCCCTATGAAGTATCCCCTGAGAATGAAGATACTGCATCCCCAGAGCAATGTCCAAACTTAACTTCAGCACAAGCTTTAAGGAAATTGAGTTTGGGCCTTGCTGATGCAAGTATTTCCTCAACGATCCCCCGGCCAAATACTCAGTAATAATACAAAACACAGGAGGTTTCTTGCAAGCAGCAACAAACTGTACACCAGAAATGAGAAATCTATTAGTCGCTACAGTTACAACCTTAAAAAAATAAATAAATAAATAACAAACGTTGGTCGAAGAAATTACAGAGCTTACTGTAATGATGTTGGGATGCTGCAGGCGAAAGAGCAGAGCAACCTCAGAAGTGAACTGCTTTTCGAGGGAAGAAGCCATTTCGACATCTTCCTCCGGTTGGCTCATGATTTTAATTGCTACGTCCATTTGTTTGTAGATTCCTCTGTAAACCCGACTGTGTCTGCCGGAAGCGAATCTGGAGCCGATGAATAACTGGGACAAGTCGGCGCTCCATTCTTCTTCTGTTTCTCCTTTGAATTTGATGGCAGCGCCAGATGATACCAGATATTTGGACCACGACACGGCCCTCCTGTATTCTCCGAGGGAAAGCCTTCTTCCTGACTTGACTACCACGTGCGGAATTTGCTTGAACCAGTGGAATTTCTTCATGGCTCTGAGTGAGTCGGTTCTTATGAAAACCATAACTTTTTCAACCCAATGTAGATTGAAAAAAAGAAGAGTTAAATCCTATTTAAAAAAAGAGGGGAATTTTTTTATTTTTTTTTTTGGGGGGGGGGGGGGAGGAACCCAGTTTAGAAATTGTTGATTTTAATGAGTTCATGAACATTGTTGGATTTGAGAAGGAAAACACGAGGAATCAATTTCAAGTCAAACAGAATGAGTTATAAAGGTAAGAAAGTAATTGTACATATTTTGTTTTGTGGTTCACTTACTAGTTCTGGTCTTTGTTGAAAAGAAAAGCTCCAAAGATTTGATGGGACGAAGGAGTGAACGATCGATAGAAGAGTTTCTTCACTGCCACTGACACAGGAGATGTTTCATTTGTTGTTTCTGCACTGACGAGAATTCTGACCTCATTAAAAAAAAAATGAAATTAATACACACAGGAGAGCAAGATCTAAAGTCACATTAATTTCACGCGGAATAAGGCTTAAAGTTATGTGTAAAAATGGAGAAATTATGGCATGTCATATATCCTTAATTATAATTAATAAATGATAGATAATTATTAATTTTGTAAATTTTATATATATTAAGTATCTAATTTTTAAATTTTTTAAAATATTAAAAATTATAAAAATTACCATATATTTATCGTCTACAAATTATAATTAAAAATACATAATATAATTAAAACATATAAAAATTCGCCAAAGAATGAACGTGAAAACTCTTTAATGCCAAATTCACTTTGAAACTTAACTTTTTCAGGTGAAATTAAAAATAGCATATAATAAATAAAATAAAACGTGAACGTAATAAAACTATTTCATTTGTGTAGCATTCATTTATTGTTTCGTATCGATTTCGAATCTTATTTCAACGAGAGGTCCGATGCAAAAATTTGAGCATATAACAATCCCTCATTTTAGTCCGCCGGTAATTGAGAATTTCTGCTGATGCGGACGCGCTCCTGACAACGCGCCAAGATCAACTGCTGAAGAGTCAGGGTACTTAACTGCTGCCAATTTCTTTCCCTTTTTTGCCCTCCTATTTACTTGCGAATTAGTTTGCTTTACATTCTCCGGCCTGACCTCAATCACCCAATAACCGTTCATAACCACTACTTCTGATGTTTCTTTGGCATTCATGCGATCCCCAATTAAGAATTTCTATGATAATTTTTTAATTCTACCATATTTTTTCAAAATATATGAAAGATTTTTGCTTGCCTACTATCACAAATTTATAATAATTTACAAAATATATCGGCATACATTCCTCGGAATACTTACAAAACAGTAATATAATATATATTGAAAATAGACTTTAAAATTAAATTTTGAATATAAATTAAAAATTATTATTAAACGTTAAATAATAAAATAATTATATAAAATTTAATTTAATAAATATAAATATTTAATATTTAATTTTAGATTTTATTTTTAATACCCACAGCATTTTTATCAATAAAAATACGGTTATGCAAAAATGTATACAAATTTCCTTTCTATTTTACCCTATTGGAAAATTATTAGATCAAGATATCAAATAACAGTTGATTAACTCTCTTCATATATGGGACGCCTCAAATTTTAGAGTGATTTCATCCTCTATTTTAATTTTCTTAATTATTAACGAATTTCCTTATTTAAGTGAATTGCTAAGTTTATTATAGGCATATTTTATTTTTCTTTAGTAAACTTATTTTTACTGAAAAGCAGGAAAATGATTTATTGGACGCGACTTAGGGCAGGGTACTTTGGGAATTAAATAAACAGTGAAGGAAAGGGCTCGGTTAAATTGTGAATACCGCATTGCAGAAGGCGCCAGAAGAACAACTTAACGTAACCCCCAAATTGAAGAGAGATAAAGGGATCGAGTGGGTCCCAGGAACAGAGATGTGCAGGTGGCATTCGTGATTGTGTCGGACAGGCCGTATGGTATGGTCCTCTTCCGTATACGGTCCTCGGGTCTCCCATTTTCATATATATTATTTTATACATTTTATTTTTATATATAATAATATTATTTTTATTCCCTCATTCACTCACTTTTTTTAAAAAAGAAAAAAATATACAATTTTATTCTTAACATTACGAAGCATTAGCAATTTTATTTTCAAATTATATAAAATTATAATTTTATTATTAAATAATAATTTATATATATAATTTATATATAGAATTTTACTGATCTATGTAAATAATATTATTTTTGAATTACTGTAAAAAATATAATTATCTATGTAAATTATAATTTAATAATAAAATAATAATTTAATGATGAACTTATAATTTTAATAATAAAATTGTATATTTTCTCTTAAAAAAATACGAATTTCATTCTAAATTTCACAATCATAGTTAAATGAAAATCTAAACTCGCATCTAAGTTTTAATATTGTCAAATGTAAATTTAACTATTTTTTATGCGATATACTTGATGAAGTTTACATGGGTACATCCTTTGTATGTTTTATGAAAATATTTTATATTTTTTACATCATTTCATTGAAAATTATAATTTTTATATAAAAATTAAAAATTTTTAGTAAAATAATACACGTAATAAAATTCTCATTTACTTATGACTTTTGATTAAATACATTATTTAATTTCTTATTTATAAGGATAATAATTAATATTAACAATTTTTTATTTGTTACAATTATTTATTTTTTACTCATAATACTAAAATAAAAAAGTAACTAAAAAGTAAATATATATTTAAACATTTTAGAATAAGGTGTAATAATCATTTTTCTTTAATTTTTAACATTATAAATTAAAAGAGAAACCAACAATTATAAGCCAAAAGTAAGGAACTCATAGTATTAATTATAAAATTCAAAGAATATAATAATCACTATTTTTGTAATCAAGGGATTGAACATTATGTTTTTTATATAATTTTTAAAGATATTATAAAGAAATTGAAATTTAATTATTATCAATATAAATTAATTTTACATTATTATTCATTGATCTATTATCATCTCAATAAAAGATTTTTAAAATTTCTTATTATTATTAAAGATTAATAATTATTATTTTTTGAATGATATATCTTCTTATCATTCTCTAATAATGTAAAATATTTTACATTAGTGGTGGATTAAATTTAAACTTTGTTATAAAATTTTATATAAAATATTACAACTTATATAATTTTATTGGCAAAAACTTTTTATTAGACGCAGAAAGGAATTGATTCAATGCTTTCGGTCACCAATAAATGAAAGAGAAAGACAAAGGCATTGCAGAAGGAAGTAGGGTCTTTGCTAGGAGCTCTTCCCTTCAATGACTATTTTGTAACAAAGACAGAGCAAGAATTATGCTATGAAATGGAATCATCAGCTATTAATAAAGGCTCATCCTTGTCTCTCTTACTTTACTCTTCCCTTTCTGGGTTATTATCACCCAATTCAACGGCACAAATTTGAATACATCTGGAAACACTCCTTCTTACATTATTGTAACTCTTTCTCTAATTATTAATAAAAGTGTTTAGTCCATAATCTTAATCTAAAAGTATTTTAGTCATTTAAATTTCTGGGATTGAATCATATTGACAACTGTTTGATTGACATTGCCGATATTTGTTTTCCTTTTTTTTTTTTTAAATAGCTCGTAAAGTTTTCTTAACATGCAAACACATGCATTACAACATCGTAATCTTGAATAATATATGACTTTCAAAAGAATCAAAACATTCTGTTAATTTTTAATTAGCTGCGTTTGGTGGTACTTAATGTATAACTCAGCCGTACTTCATCGTGTTTTGGCGTGTGGTTAGAAGTATAATTACATAATCAATCTAATCATGGTTTGAGATGTTTAGCTGAAAGAAAAACTCAAATTTCCTGAAAAATATTAGTTAAATATTTATCCAATTTTGAATAGGCAAAGTGTACGAAGGAATTTGATCAATTTAATTGGATTGTAAATGTGTTAATGATTAGGGTTTCATGGGGCATTATTCAAATAACATACAACGAGGTAGAGTGATGAGATGAGTTTCCTTGATGGCTGAGAGTGAAAGATGAGAACAATTGATATCTCGTACGTGAATTAAACAAATGACAGGTATTAGAGACATAGCCCATAACAGGCACGCAGGATGGGTTTCGTAGACCGGTACAATTCGGTTTGAAGATTTAAACTAATCGAATTACTTAGAATTTAAAAAGAAAATTGTAACTTTATACAAGTCCATTCATGAAGTCTGCCAAAACTGATTCGTAAATTAAATTATGAATACAAATTGAATTGAACCTTTAAAAGTTGATTTATTTTTTTCACAAATTTATACAAAATAATTTACTTTACAAGCCTATCCTAGAAATATACTTCCAAAATACATCCTTTTACATGAATTGAGATCCATTCCGTACAAGAGAGGCATTTCACACAAGAGGGTAGGGGTGAGCATAAATTTTAAATTCGAGCAAATCCATCCGAACCGATGGAAATTTTTTAAATTTGGTTGGTTGTTATCAAATAATTACACATAGTCGGATGAAAAATATCACAAAAATCAATTATATAGGCCGGTTTCGGATTTATAAAATCAAACCCGTGTATCACCGATAGGACCCGCAAAAGTAAATAATAAGCAAATGTATCTCTGTCATTTTTTACACACATTTCAATGAGTTGCTTTTCTTCGATAATAATTTAATATCATCTTTCCAATTCCCAAACTATTGCTTCTGACCAAATTTTAAAGTTTCATTTTAATTGTTTTTCCTTTTATTTTCTCTCTCATGTCCTCCCTTCTTTCACAGTTTCACCGTCTTGCTTCGCCTTTTTTTAATTCATTTCTTTCTTTCCAACGATATTTCATTTTGAATCACCTGCATCTCATTAGAATCATTTTTAAATCTTTCTTTCTTACTACTTCTTTTCTTAAAAGAAGATTAATAATAATACATTTCATTGAACTTAATTTTTATCTGGCAATCGCCATTGATGAGTAAAATTAGCGCTAATCAAGAGAGAGAAGGTACACAGAAGATTAGGTACAAAACCGCACAACACCGCTGCAGCCCATAAAATCCGAAAGCTACCCGAATATATCGGTTTACTTGATGCTACGCTCGGCTAAGGGTGATTATTTTACAATGTCATTAAGTTCCGGTCGGATTAAATTTGTAATCAAAACCGTCCGAAATCACCCGCTGCTCAGCCCTACAAGAAGGAGCATCTCTTGTGTGGAATGGATCTCAATTCATAAAGCCTCTACTACCACTCTTTATATCCAATTTGCTTATCGTCTTCAAACCCATTCTATAGATTTAACTTATCCAAGAGAGAATGAAGATTCTCTCTACATCACTATTAACCCAAATCAAGACTCAACTTGTAATTTTGTGCCAAAACAAATTTTTTGGGATAAATTGTTAAAGCTTCTACTAGACAAGTGAGTTACTCATTATGAAAGACTCCAATCTTCAAAAGAGCCTCTTTAGATTGCAAAGCCATCCTTCAAGACTCGTGAGGATGGATCTACAGAAATCATCTTTGCAACACAAGTTATAATGCAAACAAAGTTAGTGACATAAAGAGATGTTATGATGCTCTCAGATGAAGTATTAAAAGTTTCAATTTTGCCTTTAACTCGGAAGGCCATCCCATTTATAAAGTTGTTATTGGCAAAGGACACAAATGGTATGATCTTGCTACGTGCAGTTGTAAAGATTGCTTGAATTGAAATGATGATGAAGATGATAGACCAAACTCTAAGAAAAGGAACAAGAAAAGGGGGTCTCAACAACTACTCAAGGAAGAATATGAAAAGGGAGTTTCTTCTACTAATCTCCTAGGTGAACTATCTTGAAATTTTAAGTATTATGTCAAATACAATGCACTAAAATATGATCCAGCTCCTATTTGTATGATGTAAGGAGGTTATGATGGTTGAAATATGGATACAAATTTTTCTCCTCTCCAATTTACTTCTAAATAGTACCAAACTCAATATGATTGAAAAATCAAAGGTTATATAGTCCAATAGCCAAATGACACCTAAAAGATTGAATCCATAGTAGTTAAGCAAACTCTTAATTGGTAATTTGAGAATGCAATATCTCAGAATAAATTACTGCAACAAATTTCAACCTTTTAGTAAGAGATTATTAAAAGAATTAATGCTCAGAAAAGCATTACTAATGAAATGATGGCAAAATTAGAATCTAAGATCCAAACCATTCATAAAAAACTTATGGCTCTAATAGCAGAAGAAAAATTTGCAATCATTTCACAAAAACAAACTAAAATGAAAATCTTTAAAGAGTAGTTAATACATATGATTTCACTTCATTATGGTTCAATGCAACCTTTGAGATTGACCTTACCTTCTATAACTTAACCTCTTCTTACAACAAAAGGACCTTACAATGCTGCCACTTTCTTTTCGCCTAAACTCTTAAATCCAAAACCTCTTCCTCTACTAGTCAAGAAAACTCAATCAAAAGATAAAAATCTCATTGTAGTCTTAGAAGACAATTAACTTATAAACTTGCTTGAAAATAATGATAAAAGAATCCAATGATGAGTCACCTCTTCCAAAATCTTTCTTAAAACCTCCAGTCTTTATGGCAAGAGAAGAACATTCAAGAGTTTGTAAATAACCTGAAGATGAAATGGACACAAGAAACAGTTTTTCAGCCAAAAAGCCTTTTCCTAATTTTGTTAAAAGATTTATACTAGACAATATCCTTCCACGTCAATAGAGAGACAAGATTCTAGAATTTCACTCCTGGATGATTGCAATCCAATTAGAGCAAAAATGTCCTTTAAATCAACTCTTTAGAGCTTTTGCTTCAAGAATATAAGGAAGAATGCATGACTATTGGATGAATCTAGAAGAATATCTTTAGATTTTATTTCAATTCTAATGGTCTTAATGAATTTCTTGGAAGGTTGCACTAAGAATTCTTATGTACTGCTCTAGATTTTGAGGCACAAGTTAAAAAGAAATTTATGTAGATGAAATGTGTTTCTCTTAAAAGAAAATATCTTTAATAATACTTTGATGTTTTGTCCATAAAGTATTATTAGATTTATAGGATTAATGAAGTAAGCCTTAAGTATGTATTTCTCCAATCATTCCTTGAACCTTTTAGCAAACACGCTGAGGTAGTGCTAAAAAACCAAGGCCTTATCATGCTCTATGCTTTTTTAAGAATATTATACAAGTAGTTGTAGCTATTTTAGATCACCTCTGTGAATAAAGAACCTTCTTCAAACAATTCAACAATTTGAAGTTAAGACCCACCTGTGGAAGACTAGATCTTAGTAGGTCGGAAAGTTTTAAAAAGACAAGGAAAAAAATTCAAACAACAAAAATCCAAAGCACATTTCTTCAAGAAAAAGAAATTCAAAGGAAAGAATTCTAGAAATAAATGCTTCATTTGCCAAAAAAAAGGTCATTTTGCTAAAAAAATGTCCAAAGAAAGCTATATAACAAGTAGTGCTTGAACAATTCTATAATGAAAAAGATAACCTTGAATCACTTAATAAAGAAAAGAAGTTATCTCTCCAGAAATTGACTTTTATATAAAAGAAGAAGAAAAAGAAATGGATGACTTTGAATCTGAAGAAAGCCTTACTAATATTGAAGAATTTTACCAAATGATGCAATCTATTTCTATAGTAAATGTTATTATGGTGCCTCTTATTAAAGTTTTAATAATGTTTGATAAGTAAGACCAGCCAACAAAGGTCATTGCTTTCTTTAATACAAGTGTATCTTGCTCAATGATCAATCTAAATGTTCTAACACCTAACCATTAGCAAAAAAACTCATAAAATTTTTAGAATGGTCAGTAGAGAAATCATGAGTGTTTCCAAAGTTTCAAAAATTATCAGACTAAAGCTCTTTCCTGGTTATGAAGTAAAGCATAAATTCTATGGATCAAAAGGACTTAGAAAGGATGTTTTAGTTAGATTTGATCTTATCAGTCAAATATTAAAAGATAAAATTAAGATAAAGTCAGAAGGACTTCAATAGAAGAATCATTTTTAGCCTTAGATAGAAATTCCCAATCTATTGTCTTGCACAAATAATATTACTCAATTTACTAAAGACATAATTAAATAGCCTTGTGCAGAGAATCATTCTAAGTTCCTTAAAAAATGTTTCAAGCCATTATGGTTTAATGAAGAGTTCTTTATCAGGCCGTTATTTAAAAAGAATGAAGATATTAATCCAAGTAAGGCTATATATTTTGGTATGTATCCAAACTATCAAAAACTAGCTGAAAAGTAGATGATGCAGGTAAAACAACAAGGCATTATTGAAGACACTAATTTTCCATGGGCATATTAAACCTTCTATGTTAATAAAAGATTAGAATAAGTTCAAAGAAAATTAAGGCTAGATATCAACTACAAGCTTTTGAATTTAATTATTATAGATATTAAGTTTTCTTTCCCCAAAAGAGAAGTCTTATTACAAAAGCTTTTAGGTGTAAAGACCTTTTTAAAGTTTAACTTTAAGGCAAGATTTTGGCAACTTAGAATTTGTATAGAAAAATGGTACAAGACTGCCTTTTGTATTCCTAATTTTCACTGTCAATGAATAGTCATGTCATTTAATCTAAAAAATGCTCCATTAGAATTTCAAAAAGCCATGACAAAAATATTTGAGCCTATATTCCAAACTATGCTTATTTATATTGATAATGTTTTATTATTCTCCTCCAACCTAGAAGAACATTTAGCTTTTTTGCAATAATTCCATAGCCTTGTTAAAAGGTATGGAATTATTTTATCCTAAAAAAAGATGATCATAGCCTAATCATTCATTGATTTTCTTGGGCTTGTAGTTAAGGATAGCCAAGAATTTCCTGATGGACCTTTGACTACCAAGAAACTCTAAAAGTTTTTAACCCTTGTTAATTACATGAAAGATTTTATTCCTCACATAGCCTAATACTAGTCTCTATTAGCCTAACTCTTCCGAAAAAATCCCTATTCATGGTCCAATATCCATAACATAACTGTTAAAAATTGAAAAAATTATTTGCTAATCTACTTTCTCTCTAAATCTCCATAGCTGAAGGAAGATGAATCTTACAAACTTATGCCAGTGGATTATATTAGGTGCAATCTTATTATATGAAAGCAAGAATAAGGTTGTTTGAGATTATCAAAATGGTAAATTCAAAGATAGAAAGCAGCATTACCACTCAACTTTTAAGGAGATATTAGTTGTTAAAAAGGTTATTGAAAATTTCAATTTCATTTAATTGGAACATATTTTTTAACTAAAATGGATATATCTACCTTCCCAGCCATGCTCAAATCTAAAAGAATAATGGTGCCTCAGCCCTAATTGATCAAATGGAAGAATTAGTTTAAATAAAAGAAATTAAAGGAAAGAAAAATTTTTTTAACTGATTTTCTATCAAAGCCAATAGAATTTAACCTAGAATTTATTCAAATTATATTTCCTATATTCATGATGATCCCTAGAGAACCTTCAAATCTATCATTGTCATGACATTATTTATCCTTTCATCTTAAAGAAAGGATTTTGAAGAAATAGTTTAAAGAACAAGTTAGTAGTCATAACTATGTCTGTATTGCCAAACATGGACAATCTAGTACTTTTATTACTAATCCAAATTATCCATATTTTACCATTATAAACTTTATTCACCCTCAACCACTCGATCAAAATATAGGTTTTGATGAAGTCCATGGCACAGATTTGCACCTTTGGTTTCTTATTAGATAAAAATGCTTTTTTAGTGTTTCTTAATCTTGGATTAATAGGGAAGTTACCTAAACCTTTATATTTTCTTGAATAGTTATCCTTATTTAGGCTACTCCAGGAATGGCAAAATTACCTCCTCTAAGTTTCCAAGTATTGTGTGCTTGTCACTTTCTACTCACACGGGTATCTAAAAAATGAAATTAATGAAAATAGTAAAGCGGAGACAATATTCCATGAGTATTATCACTACCAAGAAAGACCAAGTTATCCTTATCATTTCATGGCCTTTGCATTCATCACTTATGCTCAATGGATTGAAGCACATGCTATACTCTACCAACTCAATGAAATTAATCCCAATAATCTAGCATCAAATGTCTAGCAAATAAACATTTGCCATAACTGGGACCATCCTCTATTTCCCCAAGATTACAAGATAAATGCACTTTAGCACTATAAATATCATAAAAATCAAATCTAGAAAATTCAAATATTGAAAATGATGACATCTAGCAGCATCATTATTCGTCTGATAACCCTACTAGCCCATAGTCAAGTTTTAATGTGCTTTATGCTTTATGCTTTTACTTTCTTTTACTTTAGTGTGTCAATTACTTTATTCCCTATCGAGAATCTTGTACTTTTACTTTATTAGCTGTTAGTTGTATTACTAAAGGTCTATCTATCGAGAATCTTATACTTTTACTTTATTAGCTGTCAGTTGTATTATTAAACATTTATTATTATTATGTAATCTTCAACTATAAATATGAATGAAAATGCCCACTAAAGGGCCACAAGAGTTACCATTACATTATTCTTTAATGTTTTCTCTCTTTTCTCTATTACTCTCTCTTATTCTCTCTACTATTACCCTTGTTCTCTCTACTATTTTTCTGGATGAATTTCAAGTTGTCAAAATCCTTCCTTTAAGTTAAACTTTGAAAAGATCTTTGCATCTAAAAGCTTTTACAATAAGACTTCTTTTTTGAGGAAAGGAAACTTAATATCTACAAGAAACAAATTCAAAGTCTTGTTATTCATAACTAGTCTTAATTTTCTCAAACTTGCTCTAATCTTTCATTAATATAGAAAGCTTAACATGCCTATAAAGATTTAATGTCTTTAATGATGCCTTGTTGCTTTAGCTACATTGACTCCTCTTCAGCTAGTTTTTAATGGTCCAAATGCATCCCAAAATGTATGGCCTTAGTTGGATTAATATCATCATTCTTTTTGAATGGCAGCTTGATAGAGAACTCTTTATTAAACCATAATGGCTTTTAACATTTTTTAAGGAACTCAAAATGATTCTTTGCACAAGATTGTTTGATTATTTATTTAGTAAACTAAGTAATATCATACATGTAAGAGAATAGATTGGAAATTTTTATCTAAGGTTGAAAATGATTCTTCCATTGAAATACTTCTAACTCTATCTTGACTTTATCTTTTAACATTTGACTAATAAGATTAAATCCAACTAAAACATCCTTTCTAAATCTTATTGATCTATAAAATTTATGTTTTACTTCATAACTAGGAAAGAGCTTTAGTCTAACAATTTTTAAAATTTTAGAAATAGTCATGATTTCTCTACTGACCATTCTATAAGTTTTATAAGTTTTTTGCCAATGGTCAAGTGGTAAAACATTTGGACTAATCATCAAGCAAAATGCATATATGTCAAAGAAAGTAATAACCTTTGTTGGCTGGTTATACTTATGGAGCATTATCAAAACTTTGATCAAAGGCACCATAACAGCTTTTACTGGAGGAATGGATTACATTATTTGGCAAAATTCTTCAATATCAATGAAGCTTTCTTTAAATTTAAAGTCATCTATTTCTTCTTCTTCTCTCATACAAAAGATAGTTTCTAAAAAGATAACTTCTTCTTCTTCATAGACTGATTCGAAATCATCTTCTTCATTATAGAATTATTCAAGCACAACTTATTGTGTAGCTTTCTTTGGATATTTTTTTATCAAAATGACCTCTTTTTTTGCAAATGAAATATTTATCTTTAGAATTCTTTCCTCTAAACTTCTTTTTCTTGAAGAAATGTGCTTTTGACTTTTGCTATTTGAACTTTTTTCCTTTCTTCTTAAAATATTCTTGACCAATGATAAGATCTAATCTTTCACAAGTAAATTCTAACTTCAAACTATCGAATCATTTAAAGAAAATTATTTGTTCACAAAGGTGATCCAAGACAACTATAACTAGTTGGCATAATGTTCCTAAAAAAGCATAGAGCATGGTGAGGCCTTGATTTTTTTAGTACAACTTTAGCTTGTTTGCCAAAAGGTTCAAAGAATGATTGAAGAAATACATACTTAAGGCTTACTTCATTAATTCCATAAATCTAATAATACTTTTTTAACATGACATCTAAGTGTTGCTAAAGATTTCACCTGCATGAATTTCTTTCTAGCTTATGCCTCAAAATCTAGAGCAATGCTTAAGAATTCTTAGTATAATCTCCTAAAGAATTCATCAATATTATTGAAATTAAAGTAAATCATTTGTCGATATTCTCCTAAATTTATCCAATAGTCATCATTCTTCCTTGCATTCTTGAAATAAAAACTTTGAAGAGCTAGTTTAAAGGACATTTTTGCTCTAATTGGATTGTAGTCATCTAGGAGCAAAATTCAAAAAAATTTTCTCTCCATTAACTTAAAGGAACAACATCTAGTATAAATCCTTTAATAGAATTAGGAAAAAATTCTTTAGTTGAAAAACTATTTCTTGTGTCTATTTCATCTTTAAGCTGCTCATAAACTTTCGAATATTCTTCTCCTATCATAAAAATTAGAGGGTTTAGGAAAGATTTTTGAGGAGGTAACTCATTATCGGGTTCTTTTTTCATTTTTTTAAAGGAAGTTTATAAGTTGGTTATCTTCCAAGACTATTATGAGGTTTTTTGTCTTTTGATTGAGTTTTCTTGACTAACGGAGGAAGGGGTTTCAAATTTAAAAGTTCAGATAGAAGGAAAATGGCAACATTGCAAGATATTTTTATTATAAGAAAAAGTTGAGCTATAAAAGGTAATGATGATCCTAAAAGTTGCATTAGACTATAATGAGGTGAATTCATGAAGTTCAACTACTTTTTAAAGATCTTCATTTCAATTTCTTTTTATAAAATGGCTATATATTTTCTTTTTACTACTAAAGCTATAAGTTCTTGATGAAGGGACAAGATCTTAACTTCTAATTTTGCCATCATATCATTGATGGAATTTTGCTGAGCATTAATCTTCTAGACAATTTCTTGCTGAAAAGTTATAATTTGTTACAAAAGCTTGTTTTGAGATAATACATTCTTAGATTACCAATTAAGAATCTACTCAACTACTGTGGACTTAATCTTTTAGGTGCCATTTAGCTATTGGACTATACGGCCTTTGATTTTCCAATTATGTTAAGTGTGGTATTGTTTAAAAGCAAATTGGAGAGAAGGAAAATATTTATCCATATTCCAACCATCATTATCTCCTTGCATCATACAAATAGGAGATGGATCATATTTTGGTGCACTGTATTTAATGTAATAGTTAAATTCTCCAAATGGTTCATCTAGGAGATTAATAGAAGAAACTCCTTCTTCATATTCTTCCTTGAATAATTATTAAGACCTATTTATCTTGTTCCTTTTCTTAAAGCTTAGTCTATCATCATCACTTCAATTCAAGCAATCTTTACAGGTACACATAACAAGATCATACCATTTATATCCTTTATCAATAAAAGCTTCATAAATAGGTCGGCTTTCAAAGTTAAGGTAAAAATTAGAACTTTTAATACTTTATATATAAGCATCATAAAATCTCCTTGTGCTACTGACTTAGTTTGCATTATAGATTGTTTTGGGAAGATTATTTTTGTAGATCTATTCTCATTAGTCGTAAAGGATAGCTATACAATCTGAAGAGGTTCTTTTCAAGATTAGTGTCTTTCATAATAAGTAATCCATTTGTCTAGTAGAAGCTTTAATAATTCATCCCGAGAAATTTGTTTTAGCACAAAATAAAAAGTTAAGTCTTAGTTTGGGTCAATAGTGATGTAAAGAGAATCTTCATTTTCTCCTGGATAAGCTAGATCTATGGAATGTATTTGAAAACAATAAGCAAATTAGATATCAAGAGTGGCAGTATAGGCTTGATTAGATATAAGATAGCTTATTAGTAAAACTTAAACCTTTCAAAAAAGTAAGGAGAGTGGAATCTCTAAAAGGCATGTTGAAGTTTAGAAAAATAGTTACGAATATTGTTCCAGCATTCAAAGTGGATTAGATGGTGGCTAAGTAAGCTTGTTAATACTGGTCATATCTGGTATCAAGGATAGTGGTCCTAGAAATAACAAGTAAATCTTTTCTTCCATGAAAAGTAAAGGTAACTCTAATGGCTCCAAAATGAATATGAGTAAACCCTTCAGCTTTCCATCTTGGAATCATTTCTTTAAGGAAAGGAATAGTGAATACCTATTATTTGCCAAATGCTTGAATAAGGAGTTGGTCAAATGAGAAGGCTTAGATGTATTCTTTCATCTAATAAGCTTTTAGCTTAATAAAAAGATTTAATGATTTTTAAGGTCCAGTTCTATTGTTATTTTTTCAAAAACATGATATGGATTGATGAAAGGAGTTTGGGTAATAAGGATTTTACTATCTTCAGGGACATAAGAGGCTTCTTAAAGATATTTAAGTTTCTATGCAATAGATTTATAGAAAGAGAAAGTTTATGAAAGAGAAAAATGATTAAAAGAGATAGAAGTGGTGGAAATGGAAGAGGAAGAAGATTTAGAACATGTTAACTAATTAGACATGGCAAATTGCTTCTATGAATAGATTTATTTTTTGGATATTAACTAACAACCTGAGATACATACACTTACTCTGAGCTTCAAACTCTTAAGGGCACTTAGTTAGCAAGCTTGAAAACACTCTAATTTCAGCACTCAATTATACTAGAAATAATCATTTTTAATATAGAAGATTATGCTAAGATACAATGATAGAGCATACACAATTATTCCAAAAGCAAAAAAATTCTCAATCAGAGCACCATGTAAAAACACCAAAAGAAATGGATGAGAGAACAAGAGAGAAAAGACAGAAAACAATAAAGAATAATGTGATGCTAACTCTTGTTGCACTTAATAGGCATTTTTATTCATATTTATAGCTAAAGATTACATAATAACAACAAACCTTTAATAATACAATCAACAGCCAATAAAGTAAAAATGCAAGATTCCTAACAAATAGACCTCCAATAATACAATTGATAACTAATAAAGTAAAAGTATAAGATTCCCGATAGGGAATAAAGTAATTGACATACTAAAGTAAAAAAAATGTAAAAGTATAAAGTGCACTAAAACTTAACTATAGGCTTGGAGGGTCATCAAATAAATAATAATGTAGCCAGATGTCATCATTTTCATTCTTTGAATCTTCAAGATTTAATTTTCGCTAGATTTATAGTGCCAAAGTGTATTTTAGTAATCTTAGGGAAAGATTGAATGGTCCTAATTGCGCCAAGTGTTTATTTGCCAAACATCTGATGCTAAATTATTAGGCTTAATTTCATTAAGTTGACAGAGTGTAACATATGCATCAATCCATTGAGCAAAAGCAATGAATAGAAAGGCTAAGAAATGATAAGGATAACTTGGTCCTTCTTCATAGTAATAAAACTCATGGAATATTGTCACCGCTTCACCATCTTTATCAATTTCATTTTCTAGATACCAGTGCTAGTAAAAAGTGACAAGCACATACTATTTAGGAACTTGGAAGATATAATTGTGCCATTTCTAGAATGGCTTGGATAAGTATAATCATTCAAGAAAATATAGAGGTTCTGGTAACCTCCTTATTAATCTAAGATTAAGAAATGCTAAAGAAGCATTTTTATCTAACAAGTAATCGAAGGTGCAAATTCATGCCATGGACTTCATTAAAAGTTATCCATATTTTGATGGAGTGGTTGGGGTAAGTAAGGTTTATGATGGTAAAATATGGACAATGGGAATTAACAATGAAAGTACTGGATTGTTCATGTTTGGCAATGCAAATATAGCTATGGCTGCTAACTTGTTCTTCAAACCACTTCTTTAAAATCTTTTCTTTAAAATGAAGGGGTAAATAATGGCATGGCAATGAAGGATTTAAAGGTTCTCCAAGGATCATCATGAATATAGGAAGGATAGTTTGAACAAATTCTGGGCTGAACTTTGTTGGCCTTGATAGAAAATTGAGTAAGAAATTTTTCTTTCCTTTAATGTGTTTCATATTAAATTTCTATTGTTCAAACCACTACTTCCATCTAATCAACTAAGGTTGAGGCACCATTATTCTTTTAGACTTGAGCATGGCTGGGAAGGTGAATATATCTATTTTAATTAAAAAATGCCTTCCAATTAAATGAAATTGGAATATTTCAATGGCTTTTTTGACAACCAATATCTCCTTAAAAGTTGAATGGTAATGCTACTTTATATCTTTAAATTTACCACTTTAATAACCACAAACAGCCTCATTCTTGCTTTCATCTAATAAGACTACACCCTAACTTGCATTAGTTTGCAAGATTCGTCTTCCTTCAGCTATTAAGATTTGGAGAGAAGGTAGATTGATAATTCTTTCAATTTTTTGACAGCTGTGCCATGGACATAGGACCATGAAAGGGGATTTTTCTAGAGAAGTTAGGTTAATGTGGATTGGTATTTAGTTATATGAGAAATAAAATCTTTCATGTAATTAATAAGGCTAAAAAATTATTGGAGTTGCTTGGTACTCAAAGATTCATTAGAAAATTCTTAGATTTTTGCAAAAATGTGAGGTTGCAAATAAATTTGGCTGTCTTTAATTATAAGTCCAAAGATATCAATGAATGATTGGATTATGACTATCTTTTTTCGAGATAATATAATTTCATATTTTTTGACAAGGTTATGATATTATTGTAAAAAGGTCAAGTATTCTTCTGGATTAGAGGAGAATAATAAAATATTATCGATATGAATAAAGGCAGTTTGGAGGATGGACTCAAATAATTTTATCATAAGTTTTTGAAATTTTAATGGAGCATTTTTGAGACCGGATGATATAGTAAATGATTCTATCATTTTTCTAAACATAATGGAGGCTGAAGGAGAGAGAGACGAGTCTAAATCTGAAAGGAGAATATTTTGTGCAAGTCCAAAACTAGAGTACACATGAATAGAAGAATATGGCTGATAGAGATTAGCACGTGAACTAGAGTACGTTTGAGAAAACATTATTGCTTCCTTGTTAGGCTCATGAAATAATTACAATTCTGAGAACAAAGAAAGATAGCTGAGAAATGAAAAGAAGCTACAGAATAGTAAGCCCAAGGTATTACTCTAAAGTCTAAAATGGAAGTTCGTGTTATAAATGTTACAATTATGTAATCCATATGATACTAACGTAACAGTAATGCATTTATGAAGTATGTCCTTTGGAGACGCTGTTGTCTGTAATTTAAAAAAGGATACAAGCAGAGTGGGGATTGTGGCATGGGGAATAGGGTAGATGTTACGTAGCAGAGAGAGAGAGAGAGAAAGCAGACCCCCACAAAGGCTCCAGCCACACATACACTGGCAAACAAACGAATACGTGTGGTTGTTGGATTCAGACGCTATCAGTCTGCATCAAACTTCACCAAATTTATTTATTCTTATAATTTTTGTGGCTGCCAAACAAAGTAGAATAATATAAAAGGAATTTGAAGATAAAATGTACTTTTATTTGTTTATTTATTTTATAGAATCTACTCTGGCATAGATTATTAGTTATATGTCTTCTAATCAGATCCTTACACAAGATGAACTAAACTCAGCCAGAAGGAAGGAATGTATAAAACTACAAATATTATACCATCCATGCTAATTTACAATCTGTATTCTGGATGATGTTCAGCATTCTGCCTCCCCCTTTGTGCTTCTGGACATTGTTTAAAATTATGGAACTTTCTGGTTGTACCTTTTCTATTTTCTATTGATAAATTAAAACTGTTTGACTATAAAATTCTCTCACTGCCATTTTGAATATGATGTAAATGACAATCACGCCTCAACGTTTAATTAAAACGTCTTGTCGTTCTTCGGAACCATTTTACCTCGGAGAAGAATTTTTTTATAGGTCAGGAAACCCAAAGCACGAGCAGAGGCCCAACCCAAGAAGTTGTGAGCATGTCCAGTACCTCAAAATCCAATCCATGAAAAATGCCAGATACAATATTCCGCTTTACATTTTGATACGAACCAAACATTAACGACCAAGAAACAAAAATGGACCCGATCCTTGCAACTGTCTAGTATGTCACTTGCACATGTACATATAGTTTGTTTGATTCATATTATTATTGTGGTAATTCTTTGGGGGAAGTAGGATATTTTTATGTTTTTAATTTAATTCTTGAAAAAAAAATTAATCTGACGAATAAAAATATTCAACCTCTTAAAACTATCTGGCAATCGTGTGTCTCTAAAGAAGATTATCACGTGCTGGATTAACATCAAAACAATTTTTAAGATGACAAAATGCTGTAATTAAAGCAAAAAGTTGTATTTGGAATTGATAAATTTCTGGAATCCATTTCCTCACAGCAATCAGCTCATAATTGAAGTGGAAGAGAAAGTAGAGAAAAGAGAGAGACAATATATACAGTCAGTATGAAGTAGAGATAGAGCTGGGCGTACAGAGGGTGTATCCGGAAATGAGTGAGCTAATGGCAAAGGCAGCGAAAGCCAAGAAAGCAACTGTAATCGAAGCACTGGCCATCTCTGTGAACTCGTCTTTTCCCCAATTTGATTGCCAGTCATCCACTCTTGTTGCTGCACACGATGACGCCGATATCAAAAGATATGCCAGAACCTGTCCCCCCCCCCCCCCCAATTTCACCACCAAAATCATCTTATCTTAGTCATTAAGAAATTCACAAAATGCAAGAAAACATCAGACCTTGTAGAAATCATTCGGTGGCTGCCGAGAAAAGTGAACTGAACTTGCCTGATCCATGAAGAAATCAAAGTGATAGCGGAGATGGTGATTTATCACATGTTTTCGTGTAGCCATTTGAAAGGCCAAACCAAATGCTTGAAATACAGCATATCCAAATGCAGCAACATTCACAGAAAAGCAATACCTGCCATGGTAAGTAGCTTTATCATCATCGGCATTCATACTGATAAAGAGATGTTTTGGACGAAGACGACTAGTTACCTATATTCCTTGTAGCGGTCATAGGAATCGCCACTCCAACCTTGTGTCTTATCGGCAGCCATAACTGAAAACGACACTAAACACAACGCCGCCTCACTCAGCCTAAATCCTAGCGCTGCCTTCATCACCATCCCTTCTCTCCTCCCGTCCACCGCCACGCTTGACATCCCGCGACCATTATCACCGCCGCTTGAGGAACCCAACTTGGTCGCCGAAGGTGGAGAATACTCGCTCGTGGGGCGGCTTGACACTCCTGCCGGGGGCACACTCTCAGACGCCTTTCGCCGGTCAGGCTGAGAGACTGGAAGAGAGTATTTTGGACGTTTGTCGGCGATGACGAGGGCTTTGGAGTTATCAACCTGACCATCCAGTGAGTGCAGAGGCGTCAGATAGGGCGGGCTGGCCGCGTCGCCGTGGTCCGATGTTGTGGAGTTTCTCGATGATGATTTCTTCATTGTTGCGGTGTTTTCCGGCAATTCTGACGCCGTGTTTCGAGCTAAATTTCGGGAGTTTGGCGGGATTTAAAAGGCAAAGATAGAGGAAAAAAGTTGGGTTTGGGTGGTGGGAAAAGTGAAGAAAAAAGGAAGAGCAAAGCAGAACCCCATTTTTCTTCTTCAATCTGAAATCAGCTGCACCTCAATAATCTCTCGCAAGCATAAATTAATTTTAAGGGTTTCGCCACGAAAAAGTTTTAATCTTTTTTATAAAATTTATAACATTTTACAGAGTTATGCAAGTGTTTGGAACATAGATTATAATTTTTCATTTAATTTTACAATTTTTCCGTGAAGTTTTATAACATAAATAGTTGGAACGCAAAAAAATTAAGCTGTTTTATGAAAAAATAAAAAATTGAAGCAAAAATGTAAAAGGCCAGTAAAAAAAAACTTCATTGTGCGGCAAAATTAAATATATTTACATCAAATTTAAATTCATAGCTTTAATCCGATTACGTTGGTGAAATTGCAAAGCCCTTTTTAGCTTTTGACAATTGAAATGACAAATCTTAGCCCATCGGATTAAGTTGGAAGCAAGCTTGTTCTCTTCTGTCATTTATACTTTGACTCTCAATTTATTGGAAATTATTCCAATAAATTAAATAATATATAAATTTTATAATAAATTTTTATCTCTTCATTTGAAATTAAAAAATTTAAATTTAATTTAAAATTTAAATTTGATGCACTATGAGAATAAAAATTTAAAATATTTTACACTATTAAATAAAAAATAATAGGTAATTAAAAGAGTAATAATAATAAAAAATTTTACTAATAATAAAATAATTTTAATAATTTTTTTATTAACTTGATAATATGGTTAACAATGTAAAACTAATATTTGTGATAAAATTTATAAATAATATTATACATGAATCAACTTTAAATTTAAGAATAATGTTACTTGTACTCAGTAATATTCTCTCACTCTTCATTCTCTAATTCATATTAAAAAAGTTAAATTAATTTCATCCATTCTTTTATAAATTCAAAGGATTTTTTTTTTTTTTTTGGACATGGAAAGAAAAGTGAAAGGAAGCTGACATTGAAAAACATAAATAGCTTTATTTTTTATAAATAGTATTTTATTTTTATACTTTTCATAAAAATGAAATTAGAAAGCTTTAGCTTGATGCTTTTTGGCGGAGGACCATGGCACGTCAATTCCACACTTAAATTACACTATTGGAGAGCTATCATGCACTGAGTTGTGGAAAGTTTACAGCTTCAGATATTATGGTACTTCACAGTCGTAGTTGGGATGACATGCTGCTTTAGAGAGACAAGTTGCAGTGCTTTAGCTTTATGTAGTATTTTGTTATGGCCGATCCATAGTATTGTCTTCATAGCCGGGGATCAGACAACATAACGGGAAAATAAATGCAGGAAAAATCTTAAGTTGGTCCCACCCAAAATCCCCACAAACTTTCCGTGATGTGAAGAAAGGTTGTCAAAGTTACCAGAAAAAAATGGCGTCTTTGATAGTGGGATTTCTTTTGTGAAATAAAGCTACAATAATATAATACTTTTAAGCATTAGAGTCCGCAGGAGACGTTCCATCCTACGCGTTTGAATGACACTTGTCCCCATAAAAGTTGGGTATGCTTGCACTAGAACATGTCATACTGTCATTTGATTATGCTTCTTTACTTTTGCATTAAAAACAATAGTAAGAGTTCCTAGTGGAAGCCAGGAAAAGAATTTAACATATAGCTGCGAGAATTTCCGACCGTTTTATGTTTTATTATTCAGACAATAAAGGCAAATACACAAATTACAGTTCCAGCTATGTTAGTTAAAGAAGGAAGTAAAAAAGGTAAAAGAAATCTTTCCATTTTTCAAGTTCTATCATACCATCATCCACTAGCTAGCTAACGAAAACTGATCCGCTGCTTCATGGATCAACCATGAAATTTTTAGTTAGAAATTAGACCATTCCTTAAACTTCAATCTCAATGGCTATGAATGGACCTGAACCCTTCAACTTCTCTCAAGGGGCTAGAAATATGATAAATACTGAATGAACAAAGAAATCTGTCTCGCTGCAGAGGTACTGAAGGGGCCTGATCTGCCGTTGAATTATTCCAAGTCACCTCAGGTTCAACTACAGCACCATTCTCAGCATTATCCAAAGCACTGTCTGTGTCACCTCACCCAGTGCTACAATTTCGTTCGCCATGCATCAACGACACCCTACAATCTCAACAGATAACTCTGACTAGAAGGTTGGCCTCTCACATATGACCTGGTTGTCGTCATAACACTAGCAGGAGATCGTTCTGTATCAGGACGGAGATTGGACAGAGCACTAAGGTCAAGATTTGGAAATACTGAGCAACGGCACCTCGGACACTTCACATTCAGTCGAAGCCACTCATCAATGCATCCAACGTGAAAATTGTGAGCACAAGGCAGGCCACGGACCTACACCAAATATAAGTCAGAAAATTTTTGATATCCACAGGGGTGATCCAAAGCAACGAGTGATGGAATATTTTGCTATTATGAAATGGCAGAACAGTTCATCAACACGTTTATAATCATAAGCAGTATATTGCAAGCATGAGCTCTGTTGGACCTTTGCTTTGGTAAAAAAGTATACCTCATTTCCTACACGAAACTCTTCTAAGCAGATAGGGCACTCACTACAGTCTGTAGGAACAGCCTTTAACCTGAACTTTGGCAGCTCCTGAATTAATGCCTCTACAGCCTCTCTCTGAAACAGACCGTAAGCAGAGAAGCTGACGATAAATATACAAAAGGAATTCAAGTACAAATAAAACATATTAAATATAAGCACACAGGATGTCAAAAAGATATATAAGACAAATTCATCCAAGAAAGCAAACAGTAGATTCCATTTACTTCTACAACAAACAACATAGAGAAACAGTAGCTGCTTGACACACATTCCTAATATATAATAAATACTTCTAGAAACACTAGCTGAACTTACCTGAGCTGGAGTTAAGTAAAGTCCAGGTTGATATGCAGCAGCATCTTGGCCCATTCCTCTGGTTTCTTGACCTGCAGCTTCAAATGCCCAATCTGGTACTCGGATCATGTCAACCAGAACCTAATAAAGGAAAAGAGCATGCTGCCATCTATTAGTCCTAGTTGGGAGGAATCAAATAGAGAGTAATAGAAAGTTAGGCCAAAAACATGATTGTAACTATATTCTAAAACAAAAGCCAGGTAAGCCAAATGAAGAGACAACAATAGAAAAATATAATTTCCTGTGGAAAGAACTCAGCAACAAGAACAAAAAGGATTATGCCAAGATGTAAAGTCAGAACTCTTTCGAGATTATGCAGACTTAACGCCAATGATCTAGATCATATTCCAGTCAGATCACCAATTATTCAAATTATACAAGATAAGAGAATCTCATTTTAAATTTTTCAACTTTCTTTTCAATCCTAATATAAAAATGATATACTCGAGCTGCAAATAGAATACTCACTAGATACAAAATTTAGTAGCACCATGCTATAATGAGATGGTGCATTCAATAGGCTTGTAACTAGCCTTGAAATGTGTTAATTCTTACCCCATATTCAGTAAGAGGAATGCCCTGTTGCGCACGTAACAAGTGAGCTTTTCTTCGTGTCAACCACTGCAACATAAGAGTTCGGTAAAAATGGATGAGAAAGATGTGTACCTAATTACAAAACAAAGAAGACCAACAGTAATCAACAGATCCAATGAGTAGTTTATTCAGATACAACCATACAACGGGATATGCAGAATAAACAGAGTTTTTCTCTCAATGATAACAACTGCAGGGTAAATTATAAGTTAGAACAACAACAGCACACTAATTACCTTCCCTAGTGCCGCAAAAGCAAGGCAGAGGAGCCCACAGTAACTAAAAAGTAACCAGATGAGGAATGCCCATTTCTGACCCTCTTCGGGCAACTGCAAGTAATTGTTCAGATCATATTCCATAAGCTTGTCCATAAGCCTCAGAGGAGGAGGAAAAAATGGAATAAAACGTACACAGTTCTTGGCATAGCTGAACCACAGGGTTCCAATTATAGTCCAAGCCCAAAGAAATGGATATAGAATAAAAGCAAGGATTGAAATGACCACTATTCTGCCACAGAAACGAGCATATCTCTGCTGCCACCCAAAATCTCTACAAGCATAGCACTTGGGATGAGAAAAAGTATTCCGTCAAAAACATATATAGCAAAATATAAGACTCAAATAGAATTACTAAAGTGGGATTTGACTAGCCATAACATCAGGAACACATTACAGAGGTCTATATACTGAAATAGAAATTATTGTTGAAATTAAAATGATGATAATGAATTCCATTGAATGCTCAACTTATACCAATAAAGCATGATATTAATGTGAAATGAACCTAAAAATCATGATATTTGAAAAAATTCTTGATATTTTTTGCTCTTTCTCTTCCTTTCAGTATGTTTAATGCAAGTCATATGAATTGTTCAAGGCAGTGCCGCAGAGTGTATTAAGATGAATGTTGCTTTTTCTTGAATTTTATAACCAGCTGGTACTTTCCTACCTGCACCATCACAATGCAGTTACCATAGACTATGTATAAGTTGATTGCATCATCAATTTCAACAATCCTCCGTATTCATTGTCAGACAAAAATTCAAGGTAACAACCGAACAGTTCTATAAAATAGTGAACAATAACCTCAAAAGTCTAAGATGGAAGGCCTTACAAACCCATTCCTGCAGCAAGTCCATTATCAACATACATCAACAGTCGAAATATAAACACAGAAGTGTAATCAACCTGAACCATTGGAAAAATGACACAATGATCATCAACGCACAACTCTATCTTACAAATAAAAGGATAAAAATCTCAAAAGCATCGCAAAATATGAGTACCCACCACAATCCATATGTGTAGGGGGTATGTACAAGAATGGTACCGCTTCCAATTAACAGAGACAATAACTCTAGAAGTCAAACGGTTAACGAATACATCATATATGAGCATCACCCACCGGGCGCATGAAATGCCAAGTGACCAAAAAACAAGAAAAAAAAAAGGGTAAAGAAGTGACATCCACAAAGAGGCACTGACTGACTAATAAAAGAGTAAGCTTTCCTCGGGTAAACAACATAATAATCATCAAATTACAGTACTGCGTAAGATCAAAGATAAGGCGTGCCGACTCAAAATTGAGAATTGAGAATTGAGAATTGAGAATCACTGCATAATTCAGAAAGCCCAGACCCTCAACTCGTAAGATAAACATGAAAGGATACACGCTGGTGGCAAGCATCGATAAGAAAAATCCATCATACCTGCAAAGTCCCATTTTTAGATAAAAAATTCTGACAGAAATTGCACATCCGATCACAATAGACATACACAAAAATTAACATATGGTAACTGCGAACCACTTAAAATCGACGCCTCTCGTAGCCATAGAGGGAAAGCAATTCGGGAAACCCTAGAATGAGGCCTTGGAAGGAAGGATGCCTCTGAAGTAGAGGAAAATGCATGAATCTGAGAAAGAGAAATGGGAGTCGGGTCGGGTGTAAAAGCGTTAGTATGAGAGAAGTCCGAATTGTCTGTCGCACGGGGCAAAGAAACAGAAGAAGAAAAGAGTGTGGGATGAAGAAAGGAAGCAGTAACAGCAACGGAAGATGAACTAACCAAACTAAAATTGACTACGGTGACTTCAACGTAACAATGGGATGATGGGACATGTGCTCCTATGTTGTCGCTTTTCCCTCGCTTCGTTTGTTTTTAATAATTTGGCTTTGATTTGAAGTGTAAAGCCTTCGTTACCATGAATCAAGCACAACATGGAAGGAGTGGAATAAAGTTGGTGATAGGAAGTTGGAACAAAATCAGAATAAAATATATCTAATCACCAAAAAAAAAAATCAGAATAAAATAAAATATATCTATATATAAGATTTCAACTATGTCTTGGCCTGTCATTCGGCCATTAGCTGCTCAGTTCTTCGCTGGGCCAGAAAATCCAGTCCGTCTATCTTATTTTAAAATTGAGATCTCCCCCTTTTTTCGGAAGAGGATAAAGTAAATTTGGAGGAAATAAATTTAAAATTTTTATTTTATTTAAAATTGTGGGCTCCAATAAAAAATAATATTGAGTCTTAAAGTAAAAAATTGTATTTTCATTTTTTATAAAATGATAGAAAAATAATTTAATCCAAACCCGTATTTCATGGTCAAGAGGTGACTGGCAGTATGACGTAATTTGGTGAGGTAAGCAGTGGAAGCTAACCGACTGTTTTGTCGCACAAAGAAGAGAAACTCATGGATCAGACATTTAGAGATGATGAGAGGAGACTTGCAATTTCTAATGTCCTGGGAATCTGACTCAAATTTTGATAACCAAGATACCATTTTTGATGGCCAAGGCTTCAGCAACATTAATATAAGGGAACATGTACAACCAACCACTTGAATTTCTGATGATTAAGAAGCATCAACATCGCTTTTCCAAGAACCAGCGGAGGGATAGGGACCTTTCTATTTGCCTCCAGGTATTTAAGCTTACACCGAGGACATGGCTGGCACGGGTTTAGTGTGGACTTAGAAAGGAAATGATCATTCATTGCTTCTATATGTAGCAACCAAAGAGTAGCAAGTCAAATTTTCAGCAGAATCTCTGCCATTAGAGGTTCAGGCACCAAACCAAACGAAGGAGGATTGTTGGTTTGAATAAGGGGCACCAAACCAGACCATAGAGGTCCGGAGCAGCCGGAGCGGCAGTAATAAACGTTGTCAGGCAATTTTATACATGTTTGACGGGTTGGGGAGTTCGAAAGAGCTCTCCACATGAAATGTTTAATCCTGGGGGTGCATCCAAATTCCATATCAGAAAGTTGTGAGAGGAGGAGGCAACAGCTCTGGAAGGAGACCATGTGTCAATTAACTCATTAAAATTAACCTGTCCTCGAGCTTTAAAACCCCGAAAGTTTTAACTAAAGTAACATCTGTCATTCATACTAGTTTTTAGGACAATTTGTCTATTCCGAATTGCCTTTTTGATTTTATTTGCATTTCAGCTTAAATTTTACAATCAAATAAATTAATCATCTCAATTTATATCAAACACATCAAAATTTGTAGAAAACTAAAGAAGCACAAATAAAAAAAGATACAAAAGTTGCACTTAAAGTTTATAAATAAAGAGGCCCTTTTTGTCAATTAATAGAAGAAAGAATTACTTTGGAAGTTATTCATTAAGATTATTTTCAATTGGCCACCAAAATCTGAAATAAATCATAATTTTTAATTTTTTTTTTTTGTGACAGAAGTTTGTCGTTACGCAGATATAAAAGACGTACATAAAGAAGGAAGTGAATAAAATTCTTAAAACTTCACAGGGAGTTAAGTGTCAAGTTTTAAGGTTGAGGTGTTAAGTTAATTTTGGAGCATTATATAGGCATGAGGGTGGAAATAAAGCAAATGGTTTATATGCAGCCTATTATTTATATTATTAAAAGTTTAATTTAACTTATTTATTTAATGAAATAAATCAAACCTAAAACAATATATTTGCTTATATATAAAATAAGCTTGCTCTATTTAACTTTAGCTTTAATTTATTAACCTATTAGGTCAATCTCACCAGCAATGCAATTATATTATACTTATCACTCTATTGTCATTATGTCTTCTTTTTTCTCTTTATTTTAGTTATAAATCTTCTTAAAGTTTTAAAGATTGTAAGTAAAGATGAAAACAAATCAAGCCTATTTTAGAATTTATTGACTTGAGTTTGACTTGTGACTTGTTTATAAATTAAAATTTCAATTTAATTGATTTGTTTATAAAATTTAAAAAGTCTATTCTATTAACTTATTTGGGCTTAACTATTAAAATTAAATGAATTATTAATAGACTTATAAACTTAGGTATATGTGTTATAAATAGATTCCTTAAAAAATGATAATTTTATTAAATAAATAAGATATTGAACAAAATTTTGTCTTTACTTTTATAAAAATCTTAATAATTCAACATAATAAATTATAATTATATTTATTAAAAGTGAAAAGATTAAATAATTCAATAATATAAATTTATCACTTACAAACTTTTAAACTTAAACATATTAATGATTAAATTGAAAAGGAAAAAAATGTATAATGATAAAAGAATAGTGATAATTATAATATAATTAGTCAATTAATTAAAGTGAACTAAATTAAGGTTAAATATTAGTTAAATAAGTCAACCAAATAGGTCAATAAATTAAGCCCAAAGTTAAATAGTTTAGGCTTATTTGATAAATATGTTAAAATACTAATCTAAACTTCATTTATTTAATTAAATAAATAAGTTGAACTAAGCCTTTAATGAGCCATTCTTGAACAGCCAAGTTTATTTCCATCTCTAATTGTAAGTATGATAAATTTATATTATTATATCATTTAAACTTTTTCATTTTCAGTAATTGTGACTTGTTAGGTTGAATTACTAAAACTTCTATAGAATTGAAGATAAAAGTTCATTCAATACTTTATTTATTTAATAAATTTATTTTTTTATTATATAAATTTATAAATTCATCAATAACTTTAAATTTCATTAGTTAAACTTAAATAAGCTAAAGTTTAGCCTAACTTGACTCCTTCCCACTTTCATTTAACACCTATTTTTGTTGAAACCTTGACGTTGATCATTTCCATCTCTTACCCTATTTAAAGGTATAATGTAATTTATCTTTTCGCCCCCCTAATTTTACTAAAGTAGGCGGGCCTTGTATGGCCTGCTGGCCACTTAAATTGCGAGATATCATCTCGTTGAAATGATAACATTAACTTGTGCATGCTTTGCGGCATAAATCAGGATATTTGGTACTGGTAGTTCGGGAACTTTGATCGCAATGCAGCTAAAGCCGATAAACCTGATCCGTGTCCTGTTAAAGCAAGAAAAATGGAAAGAGACCTTTTGATCAACAAATGATAAACATGGATTTAATACCAAAAAAAAAACTGGCTTCATAGGATTGCTGTAATTTCTTTGCCAACAGCCGAGAACCACGGCTTGATTCTAGATTTGATCATAATCCTGTATTTTCATGTTGAAGTTCTTGAT
Source organism: Sindora glabra (assembly GCA_020226215.1). NCBI lineage: Eukaryota > Viridiplantae > Streptophyta > Magnoliopsida > Fabales > Fabaceae > Sindora > Sindora glabra. Next base: position 9,616,347 of record CM035232.1, read on the forward strand.
CTAATATCATAACATATTAACATCGCATAGAGAATATAGAAAATATGAAATGTTTACTGACTTGACGGAAGAGAAAATTAGTTACAATTTGGTGGATTAAAACATTTATACACGGCAGATGCAGGTTGCTTGTAAGTAGGAATGCTATTGGTATCCACAAAACGGACTTCACCAGGATTGAAAGACAGATCCCCGTGCCTGAAATTTGTAGTTTAAAAAACAGAAGAAAGGAGTCAGGGAAAATTAAGTTTCACAGGAACAACTCCCATTTATTTATCTGAGGTTTGGGGTGTGAAACAGTAAAACATTCATCAATGCTACACGAACAAAAAATAGTTTGGATTGGCCAGTTGATTACCTTCGCAGATCAAGTCCTACCAAACCAGCCTGAAGGATTGTCAAGTTGTCCGAATCTGGCGACACTATAATGATAGTGTCAGCAGAATATTGAGTTTCAAGGATTGACATGAGTTGCGTTACACGAACAAAAACATCTGCAACACTCTCATTTGGAGTTCCATCGTCAACTGGAGGCGGCTTGTTGTTTGCAGAAATGCTATCCGATGCATATATCTGCAGCATTTCCATGTAATGGCACCAAGTTACTTCTTGATATCATGTTATAGAAATTTTGCGAAGAGTTTGTTCTGAAAGTAGTTGTAAATCATATATGCTACAGAAAGAGTGTTTTCATAAGAAAATCTTACTTCTGAAATGGATTCCAAGTTTTTGCCTTCATAAGCGCCTAATCCACGGGCATCCAGAAAGCTGTATTCTGGAACAATAAAACTGAAATAAAAGAAATTCACGATTATGTTTTCTGCTGCATAGCTTGTTAGCTGTTGCTAAGATGACTACAATTCTACATCCTGAGTAATGTTAGGCGTATTCACTTTGTCCCACAAATCCTTTACTTGTACGCACGACATACCAAAATCTAATTAAAACTGCCCCCACTTGTTCGTCTAACAAAAGTACACTCAATGTAGCAATTTATGCACAATATGAAAATCACCCTCGTTGTCTATTGCTCTCGAAACCCCATACATAAAAAGTCAGCAAAGTTAGCATTTTGATTCAAAGCCCAACATTTCATAATAAGGAAGTGCAGAGGAAACTAGTGTACTAGTCATTCCAAAACCATTAAGTTAAAAAATCAGACCTTCGACTAACCCCATTAACGGAAGCAATAATCTCTGCAGTCTGGTAAGCTCTCTGAGTAATAGCAGGCCATATCCAGCAGCTTCTATCACAAGCCCCCATTTCTTTCAAATCAAAAGCAGCTCTTATCGACTGCTTCTTCCCCTTTTCAGACAAACCACTATCCACAGAAGTCTTGGCCACAGGGTTAGTATTAATTACTCCCATGCTTTCAAATTCAGACTCCCCTGCTCTCACCAAGAAATACCTTCCCGCTCCACGAAAAAGAAAAAGCCTTATCAATCACATAACCAAGCAATTAAGCTAATCGAATGAAAATAATTAAAAGGTTTATGGAATTACCGATTGCTAAGCCGAAGTGGAGGCATTTGGAAGAGACCGCGGGCATTGGCAACCGGGGCAGGGTCTGAGATTGGAATGGGGCAAATGGGCAGCCAGGTTGTGAAGGGAATGGTAAGCGCAGTGATGAGATGGCGGCGATGGAGATTTATGTGCTTAGAGGAATGGTTGGGGGTTTCAATCGGAGAAGAAGATGAAGGACAGGAAAGAGAAGCAAAAACATAGGTACCAATTTGGCGGGTGTAATTTGTTGCCAACATTTTCTCTGCCCCAACACTTGTTAATGGCCAGTGTTGTCCCTTATCCGAAGCACTAACAAAGGTAAACATAATGACATGTACGTCGTTTTCCTCAGGATAAGGATATTTTTTCCACTTGATAAAGATCATATCTATACCTAGTTTGTTTCTCTTGATTCGTTCATAATACAAATTTCCATTGATAGTGAGTAATGCTGCTAACTTGCACTTCCGTGATGTCAACAACTGATTTACAGTAGTATTCACAAGCAAAATTAGTCTAGCAAGACTTGAACCTGGAATCAACAGAAACTTCATGCATTTGAAAAAGGAATTTGCTTAGCAATGTGATCAAATAATCTCTCAAGAACTTGTGGAATATGAATGGTCCCCAAAGTCTTTATTGATTATAAAGATATAAACAGTGGATGGCTCATTCTTGCTGGTCTGAAGAGGGTGAATACTTTTAAATATGTTTGGATGGAAGAAAATAAAGAAAAAGAGGGAAGGGGGTGGGCTGTCATAACCTTCCCTTTATTTAAGAACATTAATCATGAAGCTAGGAGATTGAATATCATGACTAATTTTCTAAATAAAAATATTATATGCATTAAAAAAATTTAAATTAAATTTTAAATTTTTATATATTAAATTAAATTTTATAAATTTATTTTATCATTTCGATTTAATGATAATTTTTAATTTATATTTAATATTTAATTTTAAATTTTATTTTCAATACATATGATATTATTATTTCATAAAAACTTTCATTATTAACTAGTTTATAATCTTATAATTTGGAAGATTTTTAAAATATTTAAATAAGCTGAAAAAAATTCATAACTTAATCATTTTTTTTCTCTGTCCTTTCCATCCATCTTCTCCCGTTGATTTCTCTTTCCACCATTCTAACTTCCAAACAAATAGCCTCGAATTGATTGGTTGATTGCCAGGTTAAAAAAAAGGCACGGGCATTCACTATTTTCTAATGGAAGAACTGAAGTGCATCAGTCCCCACGCTATGCCTACAGCTTATTTTATTTCTCGTTTCACGTAATCTATTATTTTAAAATATTCTGTTAGAGGCACGCATTTGAAGGTAATTAATATAGATTCATATCCTCTTCTCTCTTTTTTTTACTTTTATTTTAAAAAAATAAAAAATATAATTTTTATTTTGAGCTTTATTATTTTTTTATTAAAATATCACAATTTTTTAAAAAAATTATATATTTACCTTTTTTCGAAATAAATAATTAGATAGACTTTGACTATGATACGATCAGAAAACAACCACTTATTAATGTTTGCCCACTGATCAATGTCTAACTAACCATCAGCTCACTAATATTCACTTTCAAAACCAAAGGCTAGCATTTGCCCTGTCGCTCTTTCCGCTCACAGAGGCTAGGAAAACAAGCAGGTTCAAATTGCTTTGTGAATCTATCTTTTTATAGAAATACAAAATAATCATATACCCAATAACAAAAATACATAGGGGAAAAAGACAAAAGAAGAAAGGCACGCACATTCAAATATTCATCCATGCGAAACTGGCGCAAAAAAGTGCAGAGAAACCTCTTACTTATTATACCAAGCAATCCTTTGTTTTCTCCCTGTAACAGTCTCAGACCCACAGCAACTCAGAATGAACATTCACTTAATCTTTCTTCTTGTGTCACTCTCTTCTCTACTTGTAAGAACCAGCAACTTAAAATACACTTGTTGTAGCTGCACTTCAATGCATCATCTTTATTTCTCCGCATGTCTCTTGCATCTTTCTCATTACTTTTTGCCACCTACAATCAAGTAGATAATAGATTATGGTACCTTAGCTTTCATGAGTTCTCTTGTTTTCCTTCTTGAACAATGCAGGTTTCTCTATCAAGCAAGGAAGTCCCACCAGCTAACCCATTTACACCCAAAGCCTCCCTGATTCGCTACTGGAAAAACCATGTCTCCAATAATCTCCCAATCCCCGAATTCATCCTTTCCAAAGCTTCCCCTCTCAGCCCTCTCCACTCTGCTTTTTTCACTAACCTTGCCACCCACAAACACCTTTCTTCTCAATACGATTCCTTCTGCTCATTGGCAAACTTATACTGCTTCTTCGACTCAACATCACATGGACAAACTCGTGATGTAGTTGACCCAACCCAAGATGACGACGCCAACTTCGCTCTCTACACCGACAACCACTTCACAAACTATGGCTCTTCCAAACTCAATGGATTTGATTCATTCAGGAACTACTCCCAGGGGATAAACAGCCCCCATGATTCCTTCAAAAAATACAGTCAGGAAGCGACCCGTCACGGTGAACAGTTCACGAACTACGCAGAAAATGGCAATGTAGCAGACGCCAACTTCACCAGCTACGGTTTCGATGCCAAAGATGGTTCTGGAAACTTCAACAACTACGACAGATTCGTTAACGTTCCCAATCTCCAATTCACTTCCTACGACTCCGCCGCCAACGACCACCGGCTTTCTTTCTCCAGCTACGGCAACGACACCAACTCTGGTGGCCAGTCGTTCACAAGCTACGGCAAGAATGTCAATGCAGGCCCCACTGAGTTCGACAACTACGCAGATAGCTCAAATATATTGCAATCAGATTTTACCGGTTACGGCGAATCGAGTACCAGAGCAAATGATTCGTTTAAGTCCTACAGCTTCTCGGGCAATAACCCGCATAGCAATTTCAAGAGCTATGGCATTGGATCGAATTCGGGTACCAGCACTTTCACGAACTACCGCAACCGTGCCAATGTGGGTGAGGATTCATTCCAAAGCTATGCCCGAAATTCAAACTTGGGCATGGCGAGCTTCTCAAACTATGGACAATCGTTCAATGCGGGCAATGATACATTCAAAGAGTACGGTAAAGGATCCGAGGGTCGTACTACAATCGGGTTCAAGTCATACAGTTTGGGTCGGACATTCAAGGATTACATGAAGCAGGGAGTTTCATTCTCCGAGTACAGTAATTTCAGTGCAGGTGATGGCAAAATCGTTAATAAGTGGGTGGAGCCGGGCAAATTCTTCAGAGAGTCCATGTTAAAGAAAGGGAATGTATTGGTGATGCCTGATATTAGAGACAAGATGCCGGAACGGTCGTTTTTGCCCGAGACTATTTCATCAAAATTACCATTCTCGTCGTCACAGCTGGAAGAGATCAAGAAAATCCTCCACGCGGGAGAGGGCACGGCAACGGAGCGCGTGATTGTGAATGCCTTGGAGGAGTGCGAGAGGGTTCCAAGTCAGGGCGAGACAAAACGGTGCGTGAGCTCGGCGGAAGCCATGATAGAATTTGCTATTTCAGTGTTGGGTGAGAATATAGTGGTGAGAAGTACGGAGAACGTGAATGGGTCAAGGCGGAGGGTGGAGATTGGAACGGTCAAAGGAATCAACGGTGGACAAGTGACGAAGTCGGTTTCGTGTCATCAGAGTTTGTACCCGTACTTACTGTATTACTGTCACTCCGTCCCGAAAGTGAGATTATATGAAGTTGATATTGTCGACGTGGAAAGCATGATGAAAATCAATCGAGGGGTTGCCATTTGTCATGTGGACACGTCATCGTGGAGCCCAGAACATGGGGCATTCTTGGCACTCGGGTCCAGCCCTGGAAAAATCGAAGTATGCCACTGGATCTTCCAGAATGACATGACGTGGACCAGTGCCGATTGAAGAGAAAGGATTCCGTCTCCTTTTTCCCAACTTGTTTCCACGTTGTAATGCCGTAACATTTGGAGAAATTTTTTAATATTATAATTATGTTAAGTATTTTTAATTATAATTAATAAGTAAAAATAATTATCAATTATATTTTTTAATGTTTTAAAAATTAAAAAAATAAGTTTTCAAAGTATAGGGATTTTTAATTATTAATTATGGCTACTTGATTTATACTATGACCTAAATTTGAAAAAGCAGACTGTGTAATGAATTCCCGCTAGTACGTAAAACAGGATTGGCCTGAAATGATTAAAGGAAGTGAAGCTGGCTGGGATTCAGGAAAAGTGTGGGGGCGTTGGAACACAAATGTCAAGAAAGAGATGCCGAACGAAGCAAAAAGCGGAAGAATCTCAATGCTCTGAGCGAGGCAAACTGCAGGAAAATTCCCTATGCTAATTATAATATGGGGAAAGCCATACTAGTGACAACACTACTAGATGCAAGCTTCAGCAGGGACATTTAATTTATGTTTTTGCATTAATTATTAATACGAAATATGGGAGCAAATTTTTTGTAAAAGGATAATGATGTGTGGCAACATGCTGAACACACATTTTTTACTGTAAGAGTTAGGAATGAAAATGAGAATAGTATGAGATAGGGGATTAATATCTCTTCTTGAGGGTATTTTAAATTAAAGGTTATTTGTGATAAATAAATATATTTTTTAATTGATATAAAATTTTTCTTCCCCTATTTCACACGGTTATCATTGCCATAATAATTTACGTTAACTTTTAATAAAAAATATAAATTTTTCATAAAAAGATAAGTCCAGACTTCAATATACTGTTAATTTAGTAGGACTTCATGTCCTGTTCGCGTAGCGCTCTCCGAATCATTAATTTTTCACCAACTTTGTTACATTCTTCAGCAGAAAAGAATATATTCAGCATCTTCAATGTTCAAAAATTATAATTTCGCCATTTGACCTTCAATTTAATAAAAACATAATTTAATCCTTCAATCTTTTATTAATAATATATAAATAATAATATTTATCAAATAATATATAAATAAATAATAATAATTTACACATAATAATATCATATATTTTATAATATCAAATTAGTTTTAATATTACATATATTATTATATTATATTTCATTATTTATATATAAAACTAAAAAAATTTATTGCAATATGATGAAACAATAATATAATATTCTTTGAAAGTTTAGTTGTTGATTAGACCTAATTTATCCATTTATTTAGAATTTTTTATTAATGTCACTGTTTAGAGATGAAATAATAATATGTTACTATTTGGAGACAAAACAATAACGTGCTATTCTTTGATAGTTTGACTATCAATGAGATTTAATTTATTCATTTATTTAAAAATTTTAATTGATATTACTGTTTGGAAACTAAATAGTAACATATTTTTTTTAGCAATTTAATTGTTAATAAAATTTAATTTATCTATTCATTTAAAATTTTTTATTGATGTTACTATTTAGAGACCAAATAGTAACATATGACTGTTTGGAGATAAAACAGTAACATGCTATCTTTTGACAGTTTAATTATTAATAAGATTTGATTTATTCATTTATTTAAAAAAATTTTATCGATGTTATTGTTTGGAGATAAAATAGTAATATGCTATTCTTTGATAGTTTAATTATTAATAAGACAAGATTTATCTATTTATTTAAAATTTTTAGTTAATGTTATTATTTGGATATCAAACAGTACAGTAATATATTTTTCTTTAATAATTTAATTATTAATTAAATTTAATTTATCCATTTATTTAAAATTTTTGCTTAATGTTAATATTTAGAGATGAAACAGTGGTATGTTATTATTTAGAGATTAAATAGTAACATGTTATTCTTTAACAGTTTGATTGTTAATAAGATTTAATTTATCCATTTATTTGAGATTTTTAATTGATGTTATTATGTACAGATGAAATAGTAACATGTCATTCTTTAATAATTTAATTATTAATAAAATTTAATTTATCCATTTATTTAAAAAATTTTATCGATGTTATTATTTGAAAATCAAATAGTAACATGTTACTATTTACTATTTGGAGATAAAATAGTAACGTACTATTTTTTGATAATTTAATTGTTAATAAGATTTAATTTATCTATTTATTTAGAATTTTTTATCGATGTTACTATTTAAATAGTAACATATTACTGTTTGGAGATGAAATAGTAACATGTTATTCTTTAGTAGTCTAATTATTAATAAGACTTGATTTATTCATTTAATTGGTATCTTTTGTTGATATTACTATTTGAAGATAAAACAGTAGCATGTTATTATTTGAAGACCAAACAGTAACATGCTATTTTTTGATAATTTAATTATTAATGAGACTTAATTCATCAATTTATTTAGAATTTTTTATTAATGTTACTATCTAAAAATAAGATAGTAACATACTATTCTTTGATAATTTAATTGTTAATGAAATTTAATTTATCTATTTCTTTAGATTTTTTAGTCGATGTTACTGTTTAGGTGATCACATAGTAATATGTTACTGTCTGGAGTCAAAACGATAACATGTTATTTTTTAGTAATTTAATTATTAATAAGACTTCATTTATTTATTTATTTGAAGTTTTTAGTCGATGTTACTGTTTGAAAATTAAATAGCAATATGTTACTGTTTGAATATGAAACAGTAACATACTATTTTTTAGTAGTTTGATTATTAATGAGACTTGATTTATCCATTTATTTGAGATTTTTAGTCAATATTACTGTTTAAAAATTAAATAGTAATATATTATTATTTAGAGATGAAAGTAACATACTGTTATTTGATAGTTTGATTATTAATAAGACTTGATTTATCTATTTATTTTAACAGTTTGATTTTTAGAGTACCATTAGACACCAAAAGAATTAAGGAGAAAAAGTTTAATGTAGGATTTAAATAAATTTAAATTAAAAAATGAGATCAAAGTCGATAAAATAATAAAAAAAATTAAAAAAATAACTGAAACAGGCTTTTTTCGCTAGCCAAAATAGGTAAAACACTTTTGATTTTTTACAAGTACGTAGATCTTAAAAAATTATATAAAATTGATATATAATTTGCCTTAATCGGATACCGAATGCAAAGTTATGATGGTTCAAAATTTTGAACTCAATTTACATATTTTCGATTAGATAGATCTAATCAAAATTAAATTTTCTTATTTTTTATTGAAATATTATAGGAAGGTGAATGAAAATAAGTGGCTTTATTATTATTTTGTAGTTAAAAAATTAGAAAAATAAATTACATTAAAATAGTATTAAAAAGTCAAGATCATATAAATAAAAAAATTTAGGTGAAAAACTAACAAATATTACAAAAAAGTAACCTTAGGTCCAACTAAAATAAGTAAATCAAGTCTTATTGATAACTAAACTATCAAATAATATAATGTTATTATTTTATTTCTAAATAGTAATATATTATTGCTTAATCTCCAAACAGTAATATCAATAAAAAAATTTAAATAAATAGATAGATTAAATCTAATTAATAATTAAATTTTTAAAGAACATCATATTGCTATTTCATCTTCAGTCAGTAATATATTACTATTCGATTTTCAAATAATAAGATTAACCTAAACTCCAAATAAATAGATAAATTAAATTTTATTAACAACTAAATTACTAGAGAAAAGTATATTATTGTACTGTTTAATCTCTAAATAGTAATATTAATTAAAAATATTAAATAAATGAATAAATCATGTCTTATTAAAAAATTAAACTATCAAAAAATAGTATATTACTGTTTCATCGTCAAATAGTAACATGTTACTATTTAATTTTTAAATAGTAATATTGATAAAAAATTTAAATAAATAAATAAATTAAGTCTCACTAATAATTAAATTATCAAATAACAGCATATTTCTATTTCATCTCCAAATAGTAACATATTACTATTTCGTCTCTAAATAGTAACATTAACCAAAAATTTTAAATGAATGGATAGATTAAATTTTATTAATAATTAAATTATCAAAAAAATATACTACTATTTGATCTCCAAATAGTAACATCAATTAAAAATTTTAAATAAATAGATAAATTAAATCTCATTAATAATCAAACTATCAAAGAATAGCATGTTACTATTTCATTTCCAAATAATAATATGTTACTATTTTATCTCCAAATAATGACATCAATAAAAAATCCTAAATAAATGAATAAATTAAGCCTAATTAATAACTAAACTTTCAAAGAACATCATGTTATTATTTCATCATATTGCATAAATCGATTTAAATTTTTTTAGTTTTATATATAAATAATGAAGTATAATATAATAATATATGTAATATTAAAATTAATTTGATATTATAAAATATATGATATTATTATCTATAAATTATTATTATTTATTTATATATTATTTGATAAATATTATTATTTATACATTATTAATAAAAGATTGAAAGATTAAATTATATTTTTATTAAATTGAAAGTCAAAATACGAAATTATAATTTTTGAATATTGAAGAAGTTGAATCTGTCTTTTACTGTTGAAGAATGCAACAAAGTTAGTGAGAAATTAATGATGTAAAGAGCGCCATGCGAATACGGCGTGAAGCCCTAGTAAATTAATAAGGTATTGAAGTTTGGACCAAAAAGATAACTATGAATGCAAAGATGATGGATACACATTTAACTATAGAAGTTAGGAATAACAGTAGAAAGTGTATAGATAAGGGATTAAGATTCTCATAACAATCTCTATTTAGAAATAATTTATGTTTCTTCATCTATTTTTCTTTTGTACCAACTAAATAGAACAAACTAATTAAGGTACATAATTCTAGGCATTATATGACTTGCAATATCATATAATAAAAGCAGTTAAACTTCTAAATGCATAATATCTAAGGTAGTACAATTAGGATTAGTATTTTTAGCAAAATGGTTAACAATAAATTTGCCCCCTATATACATAGTTCAAGTGAAGATCTCTCAAAGTTAAAAGAAGAAGTCTGCAATCTTCAACCAAATTATATATAGCAATAAGAGGTGAATGATCTTTATTCATAATAGTGTGTAGTATAGATATAACATCAATTTCAACCACAATTACGAATAGATCTCTATTATAAGCTAAACAAAGGCCAACTCTTAAACCACACAACTTTGCTATCTAATTTGAGTAAATACCCAAACTTCTAGTAAATCTAATAACCCACTTTTCTTTACTATTTCCTATGATAGCTGAGCAAGTTATTGGACCAGAGTTTCTTTTTGCAAAACTATCAGTATTTAATTTATAAAAATTCATTAGAGAAAACTCCTATTTAATTCCCCTAATCAATTATTGTGTAGGTATTTTATTTGAAGTCATAATGGCCCAAAATTTCACAGTTTTTGAAATAATATTTTTTTCTAAAATTAATATTGTTTGCTTCTTAGTTATCTTGAAAACATTTTTTGTTATAATGTAATCAAAGATTCCAAATAGCAATGTCTTTCTTCATTTCTATACTTACATGAATAGATTTGTCAATACTCATCCCTCTTCCTATCAAATTCTCCAATCTTTATTCTTGTTCTCATTTTATTTAAATAATTTATATTTATCTATGTCATGACATGCTCCACAGCGAATGATGGGAAGTGAGCAGTTTTGTATCTCCTTGGATGTTAGTATATAAATAAAAAGAAAATAAAATTACCACAAATTATTTTTTATAGTATGGTTAGAACATTAAAAGAGATCTAAATTTCTAGATTTTAAATTTTGAAGTTAGTTACATGTAAAAAAGATGTTAGCATCTTACAATATTCACTTAAAAAATAGTTATTTATTTATTTTAATTCTATCTTTAAAATGAATTACAATAATTTTTATTATTATATATATTATTTTAAAAAAATATGATTGATATTTCTCACTCTACATTTTATAATATTAAAAATAATACATGATACTTATAAAAATTAGTAATGTAAAGTTATTATTTTTTGAACAATACAAATGCCCACAATGATTACTACAAAGTAATATTTATAAAAATATTTTTTAAATAAAAATAAGAAAAGAAAATTTTAAAATACCACTCTTATAATGCTACAATAATGCTCATTTTAATTAATTTTATTTTAAGATTTTCTAAAATATTAGTATATTTATTTTAATTTTAGTTAATTTGGTGTTAAATCTATCCAATTTCATCATAGGATTAAAATAAAATACTTTAATATTGTTAAGTATCATCATGATCGTACTTACAATTAGATTACTAATTTCAATATGTTATAGGCACAAATTTATTATTTGAATAGTTTTTATTTTATTATTTTAGAAATATTTTTAATAAAATGATTGTAATAAAGATAGAAAATTCATTCCAAATAATCTTATTTATTTATTTATTAAAAAATATCAAATTAATAACTTTTAATTTAGAATATCAAATTTATGATATACAACTTCATGGCCTAATATAAAATAAGAAATTATTCAAAAAAATTGAAATTATAATTTTGCTATTATTTCTTAGTTTTTAAAATATGAATTTTATCTAATTTTATGACTAAATTTAAATAAAAAATATTTTTAAAATTCAAAGTCATAATTTCAATATTATTTATTAATTTTTAAAATATGGTATTTATCTATTTTCATGATCAAATCTGAATAAAAAATTATTTAAAAAATTAAAATTAAAATTTTAATATTATTTTATAATTTTTAGAATATGAAATTTATCTAATTTTATAACAAATCTAAATAAAGAAATTTCTTAGAAAATTAAAACTAAAATTTTAATATTATTTCATAATTTTTAAGGTATTAAATTTGTTCAATTTCATGATCAAATTTACATAAAAATTACTTAAAAAAATTGAAGTCATAATTTCAATATTATTTTATAATTTTTAAAATATTAAGTTTATCTAACTTTGTGGTCAAATTTGCATAAACATATTGCTCAAAAAATTTTAATTTTTATTTATTACACTTGCAATTAATTTTAATATTATTCCATCATCACAAAAATATATAATATTTTTTTAGAATAATTAATAGAGACACAATACAAATTATTAGTGCACATGTAATTCTAGTGGAGTGAAATAAATTAAAACATATCATATACAAAAAAGGATGCATATAAGATAATTTTTATATATAATAATATTGATATATTTTAATTTAATCTATTACCTCAAAAATATTAAAATAGTTTAAATTTTAAAATATTTTTATTTATTTTATCATAAAAATTACACAAAAATAAATTTTTTTAATATCATATGTCAAACAAATAAAAATTAAATTATTTAAAGATGGGATAAAACAATAGATGGCATTGTCCCATCCATTATTTTTTTTAAAAAAAAAAGAATAATCTCTCTCTTTCTCTCTTATAATTTGATGTATTGCTTTTCGTTTTTTTTACTTGCTTTTTTTAAACATTTTTTCAACTATTTCTTCCTCTTCTTTCTCATTTGCATGTTCGACAGTACACTCCATAGAGCAAGGCTTATTTCTTCATTCTTTTTCTCATTTTTTAATTTTATTATTTAATTTTTTCTTCATCTTTTTATTTCGGCTATTATTTTCTCAACAAATTTTTTTAAAATAAATGAGAATCATGATTCTACTCTGCTTAAATAAAGAAAATCCAATGTATGCTTTAAAAATAAGAATAAGATTTACCTTCATGCCTGAAGTCATGTTTGAAGTTTCAAAGAAATAAAAATTTTGATATTTTAAATATGAGATTTTTGAAAAAGAAGATAAAAAGATATGAATTTGAGAATGAAGAATTTTTCTCTCATTTTTTATTCTTTTTCTTCTTTAATTATTTCTCCTTTCTTTCATCTATATTCAATATCCTTTTTTTTATTTACCTTCTCTTTTCTAAATTTTTTAAACATATATCCTTCTTTTTTTCTTTCTTTTTTTAAAATTTTCAATTTCATCCTCCTTTTTACTTTTCTTCCCCCTTCTTTTGATTTTTTTTTAATTTTTTACCTCTTTTTTCTTTTCATCTCCCCTTAAATTTAATTTTTACTATCTTTTTTATAGGAATAGATTTTGACTGTCAAATCTTTTGGAGATCTCTTTTTAGCTAGTTAGTTAGAAAAAAATCCAAGTATTCTTACCCACTGCACATGCTATATTGGAAAAAATAGTTGCAAATCTGCATTTCTAGGTTGAAGGAGAAAAATGTGTTTCATAAGGTGTAATGCAGGTTGAAGGAAAGAACAACTACAAATCTATATTTTTTAGGTTGAACAAAAAAAATGTGTTTCATAGGGTGTAATGCAGGGAAGTGAACAATGTCAGTAGCTCCTAACCCACTATTTTCTTCAAAAAATTTAGCCTCCTCTACAAAATTTTTTATTTTTGGTTGTTATTTTAAAAAAATTCTTTCAATTTTTTAAATTAATTTTTTATTTTAATTATATTATTTCCTAAACAAAATTAGATGCCAACAATTCATATCATATTATATCTTTTAATAAAAATTAAAATTTACATATTATAATAAAATAATATTTATCTAAAAAACTTATAATATCATCACAACAAATAAAAATATAAAGTTTTTTTAGCAGAAGTTTATTTTAAAAAATATATTTAAATTGAATGATTATGCCTATATTTTTTCTTATTTTTTATATTATTAAATAATATGAATATGAATAGAATTGATTACTAGTAATCCATTATTCAAGCTCGTTAACCGTACTTGAGTGAGCAAGAAATATGGATATGATGAAATCGTCATCCCTTGTTAAAACGGAGGGGAGGGGTGCACGTATGACGCAGAGGGGGGAAAGTGTGATTGTGCGGTTTAAGGTGAAAGCGTAGAAGGTGATGCAATGTGCAGAATAAGGCATGGACCAACCACAGCTTCGTGAAAATGTTAGTTCCGCCTCAACGAGGCCAGTACCCACCACTCACTGTGGCGTTTTATGGGGAAAAGTTCCCCAAACGACTGTCGGTAGAATTAGGGCATTATCCATTAGAGAAGAAAGACCACGGCAAAAAGTTGTCGGACTCGCAAAATAACCACTATTACTTTTGCTATTTACAGCTAGACGTATAATTCAAAAATTAGTTTCTAAGTATAACATTACATGTAGTGGGAAGACGAGAGGTTGAAGGTATGTTTATTTATTGTTTTTAAAAATATTTTTTTAATTTTAAAATTTTTAAAAATAATTTTTTTTGAATGATAAATTATTTTTAAAATCTAGTTTTTATAAATGATAACTCTAAATATTTATTTTAAAAAATAAAAATAAATTTTTTGATGATTTCTTGACATTTTTTGACTTTTTTTATTCTCAATGTCAATTTTATTATTAAATAAAATATTTTTATTTACTTATCCAAATACTCTTTACTTTTATTTTCTATAAATTCAAAAATAATTTTTAAGAAAATTAATTTTAAAATTAATTTTTTGAAACAATTTCTTAAAACAGTTTCTAAAAATAAAAAAAATGAAAACATGACCAAGCAGTTACTTAGAATCTGTTTGGATATATTTTTATCTTTTTATTTCAAAAATTATTATTTTACCTTTAAAAGTTATTTTTAGATTTAAAGAAAACAAAGAATAGAAGATATTTAGATAAGCAAATATAAAAATATTTCATTTAATTATAAGATTAATGTCCAAAATAAAAGAATAAATTAATAAAATATCAAAAATTTATTTTTATTTTTAAATTATATATTTAGAGTTATATCTTTTAATAATAAATTTTAAAAATAAATTGAAAAAAGAAACCTATATTTTTTAATAATAAAAATAAAAAATTATTTTTAAAAACATTACACAAACATACGCTAAAATTATTCTACTTGCATTAACGTTTTTTTTAATTTTCATGAATGTGCGTTAAATCAATCAAAAAAAAAAAAACCATAATAAGGTATTCCTTCTTCCCTTCTTAGATGAATGCACACGTAAACTTTATACACTGAATGCAACTATGCAACTAAAATTTCTCGGGTGAGGATTTTATTTATTTATTTATTTATTTGCGCCGTAAAGTCTCCATTGAATATGAATATAGTATGTTTTTTGATTGGGTTGGATGACAGCAGGGTAGTTCGCTGTTTGGGGCGAAGTGACGTGAGGCCCAAAGGCCAACTGTGAACACTGTATAGGCAAAGAACCCGATTAGAGCAATAATAATAATAATAAGAAGAAGAAGAAGAAGAAGAAGATAAATAATTAATATATAAATTTAAAAAATTTATATTTTATTTTTTAAAATTTTAATTTAATAATAAAAATGATATATAAATTTTAAAAATTTTAAATTTTACTCTTTAAATTTTTAAAAAATAAAAAAATTAATTTTAATTTAAATATATATTTCTATTAAGTGGATTATTTTGATAGTATATTGGATAAATTATCTAAAAATCATTAAGATATTGTGAAAATCATTGAACTTAAAGAATATAATGTTGAAGTTTAATACATTTATATTTAATAAAAGTTTTTTTAAAAAATATTTAAATTCGTATTTGTAAATGTCTAATAAATTTTATTTAATCTATAGATTTAAAAATTAAACTACTTAATGAACATAGTTTAAGAACACTACAAAAAATTTTATTTAAATTGTTCTAATACATTATTATCTGAAAGATTAGTATATGAATAAAAATTTTGATCTAGTTAGAACACAATTAATTTAAAATTTAATGTTTAATTTATTTTATACATTCTTAAAATTTTAAGTAAAATAAAATAATTAAAATAAGTTATGTGCTTATAAAAAATTATTTCAAATTTTAAAAACAATTTTGAATATTAATATCTCAATTCTTCTATAGAAAATTGGTCATCAAACTTGGTTTTTTTCATTTGTGAATAACTTAACATAATAAAAAAGTAAGATCAACAAATATTACCATTAAATTTAAATCAAAATTAAAAGTTTTATTTCTTCTAAAAGTTTAGAAAAATAAGATGTAAGGTTTTTATAGTTCATATATTATTTTTATTATTCAATTAAAATTTAAGAAGATAAAAAGTAAAATTCTAAAATTTATATATGACTTTTATCATTCAATTAAAATTTAATGAGTATATTATATTTTTTGGAATAATAATAATAATAATAATAATAATAATAATAATAATTGTGCGTCCCCTCTGCGCAAGCGACATATGATTGGGGAGAGATGCCGCGTTGGCCCGCCGGTGACTGACGAGGAAAACGCGTGCTGTGCTCCTATCTCGTGAACCCATCCCTGGCCTTACTCACTGTACTGGCCTTTTGACCATTGACCATTGACCATTGACCATTGACCAAACATTCTCAACTTAAAGCTTTGCTTTCATTCTTAATTCTTATGAAAACCATACTCGGAATTGTCTTACCGTCCACTGCATCATGGAGTTTTCTTCTTTCCATCCATATGCAATTGTTGTTTTTAGTATTACTAAATCCCAACATTGACTTTCTTGCGTCATCAACATAGCTTCAAAATTCACAATCCAACACTGCTTCTTGCAAGTTACGAAGTCGTCAAAATTCAAGTTATTACAACAAAAAGTTGTTAGCATTGTATAATTAACTTTTCCCACTCATGCATCAAAGCTGATGACAGATTCAATTATAAAATTTTGTTGGACCAAATCCGTTATTACTAGAAGAGATTAACATTAATTTTTTATTTGATTTGATTCCATCCACAGTTCAAAAGTGCGCAATAGACTAGAAAGAAATTGGTTGACCGAAAAGCGAAAAGGCTAAATACTAATGACTTGTTTGAATGGAAAGAAATAAAAAATAGGTGATAAAAGAAAATGTTATGTACTATTTTTCCTTTTCTTTTACTTTATGGATTTCGTTCGAGGAGAGAAAGAAGATGAGAATTTATTATTAATCCTCTAAATTCTTTCTCTCTTCAGTATTTAATATTCTTGAAAAAATTTAAAAAATTATCTACTTAATTTATTATTTTAATTTTATTTTATTTTTTAATTTATATTTATATTTACATTTTAAATATTCTATTATTATTTTCATTAAAATAAAAAATACTATTTATATTTTTTAAAGGTATCTAATTTTTAAAAAAAAGTATATATTATAATTGTAAATTTTTTAATAAAAATATAAAATTATATTTTCTATTTTTGATAATAATTAAACTTCACAATCGTGACCAATATTTATTTTTTCATAAACATTTAACCTCATTTTGACTCATATATATTAGCTTTAAGATAAATATAAGTTGAATCATTTTTAACATTATTAAATAAGCTTCATGTTAGGTGAACTCAAGTTAATTTTTTCTCATACCTTTTCAGTATTAATTGTAATATTATTGTATGTTAACTTATTATATAATTTACCATAGAGAATTCTTTTAGAGAAAAATATTTTATAGAAAAAAATTTAAATAAATATATATTTTTTAAAAAATTATCATAAGGAAATAATAGATTAACTTTTAAAATAGGTAAAATTGTAAAATTATAAGTTAATTAATTATATATTTTAATTTAATCCTTCATTA
The DNA here is from genome assembly GCA_020226215.1 of Sindora glabra. Lineage (NCBI taxonomy): Eukaryota > Viridiplantae > Streptophyta > Magnoliopsida > Fabales > Fabaceae > Sindora > Sindora glabra. The sequence goes on from CM035232.1 coordinate 9,634,352, forward strand.
TATCTTCTTATATAATTTTGAACATTCAAGAGAAAATTAGAACTTAACCCTCTATTTTTTTCTCTCTCCCTTCCTTCCATTCTTTTTTGATATCTTCTTTTCTCTTTTCCTCCTGATTCTCAATCATACAATAATAGTAAATATGACCTTAAAGGCCAACCCTTGATAAACTGAATGGAAAGAGCAAAAGTAGAATTTTACATACACGGGGGGCAAATGTTAACAATACTGTCAAAGTTTATACCTTAACTATTTAAATTTATGAAACTAATGAAATTTTATTTAATATTTTATTTAAAATTAAATTGATAATTAATGTCTCCCTCTTTCTTTATATTTTTTCTCGCTCATTAATTATATCATTAAAATTTTAAATAAAATATTAAGTAATTCATTGATTTCATAAATTTAAGTAATTGAGAATTAATAATTAGTGCTTAACATTTGTCGATATGTATATCGCATTAGAGGAATGATTTTTGTCATAACTAATAAAGAAATGATAATCGTTAATTTTTACTATTTCAAAATCATAAAATTTAAAAAATTAAATTTCTAATCTATATGAACTCTCACAAAATTGATAATTTTTTTATTTATTAATTATAACTAAAAATAAGTAACGTCATTGAAGTGTAAAAACCTTTCTCGGATATTTATGGCTTGCTATCACAATTGCATTTATCTTTAAAGTATAAACTAACAATTTTTCTTAATTTATTTGTATCTCGTAATTACAATCATAACTCTTGCGATTTAAATACAATCAAGATTACAATTTCAATTTTTGACCATTTGTTTAAGGAGGTGATTATTGTGCCCTGTTGATATAGAAGTATATCATTAAATTTAAATATTAATATATTATCATATAATACATCAAATTTAACTTTTATAAACAATAAATTTAATGTATAATTGAATATAATAGTGTGTTGGTGTATCACTGCATTAGTGCTATACAATAATCTCTTCGTTTATTTAATTTTTAAGTTGTTGCTTGCTACCAATAATAATAATAATAATAATAATAATAATATGTTAATTTGATCATCTACATCTCAATTTTTATATATTAATTGTATTAATAAAATTATGTAAACCTTTCTTCTAATTTATTTAAATATCTATTTCAACATTTCTTGAAAGATAAAATGTGTTTCACTTTCATTTTCATTTATATTTAAATTTTTCATGAATAAAATAATAAATAAATTAACTCTTAAATCAAAACAAAAATATAAAACGTTTTAAGTAATTTTGATAAAAATAAGTTTTAATTCATTTCAAGTAGTTAAATTATAACTCCATTAAATGTTAGGAAAAGATTAATGTATTTTTATCTTTCTTTTTTTAAATAATAGAAATAATAAATTATTTAACACGTAAACAATGTTATGAACTCAAACACAAAACGTTAAAAGAAAAAAAAAATTCTGTAAGTAACAATGGATACTACTCACTTCCTTTTACGCATAGGTGAGGTTGTATTCCTACAATGAATATTATAAATTATAACATATTACATCAAATTTATTTATATAAATTTTTTTAGTGTAAAGGAAATTCCTGAGCCGGTACACAAAAAAAAGACCCAAATTAGAATATTGATTGTTGCTACGTTTATAATGGTACGAATAATTATTACAGGCAAATTAATTAATATATTATGTTGCACACCGTTAAAAATAATAAAAGTCCTTAAAACCTATAATACATAAACATTTTTACACATAAAAGTTGCAAGAGTATTTTTATTACAAATTACCCCTCACTCTCGAGTAAATGGGCTCATATGTAATCCTAATCAGTAAAATTCTATGTAAAAGAAGGCATCTCTCCACTTTCAAAAAAATAATAATAATAAAGAGCTACATTTCTTCCGAATATATTGAAGCATTTTACTTACGCATTTGCTCTCATAGAGTTATGTGATTTTATTAAAAAAAATATTATTTTTATAATACTTTTATCTTTTTACGTAAAACTTGTAAAAATTACTAGTATATTTGAAGCATGAGTTTATAATTTTTTTACAAAGGATTGTAATATGAATAGTTATACTTGCAACACAAAATTATTTAATAATTTAATGAACAAGTTACAGATTTTTATGAAAATATGAGGTAAAATTTTATAAAAGATTTCAAGATTTTGTAAGAAAAAAATTGCAATTTGCAATTACCGGTGCTACGTTGCCAAGCAAATCTTTTGTCCAATTACAGATCTCAAAGGGATAAAACAATTTATCTTATTTTCTTTGGGCTATATGGTAATTAAGACTTACTATAACGTAGGATTCGCTTGTTTGTTTGTTATTTTTAAAAATAAATTTTTATTTTTTGAATAGAAGAACTTGTTTAAGAAATTATTTTTAAAAAATTATTATTTTAAACATATAACTTAAAGATAAAAAATAATTTTTAAATATTTTTAACTTATTTTATTATTTAAATATTAATTTTATAATTAAATGAAATATTTTTTATTTACAACACCTATCATCTTGCATTCTTTATTTTTTTAATTCAAAAATAATTTTAGAAAATAATTTTTAAAAATAATTTCTAAAAACACGAAATTAAAAATATATTTAAACACACCTTCTTTTCACACTTACCTTTTTTAGAAGAAATTAGCCTGTACACCCGTGCATATGCATGGGTTTCTATTTTCTTTTTCTAACATAAAAATATTAAACTTTTAATAAAAATTGTTAAAATATTAAAATTCAATTTATCATATTTATTTTATAATTATCTAAGTAACTATTAGTTGAATTAAATTAGATTTTTAACTTATTAAAAATACATATAATAAAAAAATTAGATACATTTACACTATTCAATGGAATTTAAGTTATAAATGCATTAATTGAATAATAAATAAATAAAATCATGTAATAAAATAAATAGAAGAAATAGAAATAGTGTGTGAACTGTAAAAGAATAAAATTTTAATCGATGCATATTTATTTTAAAATTTCTTATATATCATATTAACAATTGAAAGAGGGTTGAATGAAAATTTTACATTTAACATGACTTCTTTTTATACCAACCCAATCATACTACATTAAAAAAATCTCTTAGGTTTTTCAATATCAATAGACTAATTGTTTCATTCATGTATCTTTCGAAAGGAAAAAAAAATTATCCTTGAGAGCTTTTTCTAAAATTTGAAATTTTGAAATATAGTACATAAAATTAATATAAAGAATATATCAAAAAATTTTAATAAAATAAGTTTAAATTTTTGCATTTTTGTTAAAAAAGTGATCATATAATTATTAACTTTGATTAATTGTATCTAAATTAAATTTTAAAATTTTAAAGTATTTTAAGAATAAAATTAATAATATATATAGTGATATTTGCATCTAGTTGTGAATAATAATAATAATAATAATAATAATAATAATAATAGGCAGAAAAAAGAAAACTATACAATAAAACAAATAAAAAAAGAGAGATAATGGATGGACTTTATAGCAATACAAAATGTAAAAAATAAATTATAGTTAAGCAATTTTATTTAATTAAATTCTCAACTAATTTAAAAAATAAAAAATTAAGTATATCATATTGTATATACACTTTTTAGATATTTTAGTATTAAGTTATAAACAACAATAAGTCATGTTACAAGAAAAAGATGCAGTAGAGAAAATTAAAAAAAAAAAAAAAGAGAGAAACAATGCATGGAATTATTGTAAAATATTATAAGAGTTAAAAAGATAAAATATGTAGTTAAAATATTCAATTAAATTATAATTTTAACTTATTTAAAATATTTTATAATAAAACATGTTATAATTTATACTATTCAGTGATATTTATATTTAAATTATAAATAATAGAAGAAAATAGGAATAAAAAGAAAAATATACAATAAAATATATAAAAAGAAACAAAACAATACACAGTTTATAATGACTCGGCAAATTTTTAATTAAGATAAAATTAATTGAAAATATAGTATTCAAAAATTGATATCAACTTATTGACAAAATTTAAATGAAAAGGTTTGATTTTAAGTTTTAAATATTTTCATTAAACAATGGAATATGTAATTAATTGTTTTAATTAATACTTTCTATATTCATTGTTTAACATATTTAAAATATTTTTATAATAAATTAAATATATAATATTATATCTATATGATTTAATGATATTAGTGTCCAAGTTGTAGAAGGAAAAAAATGGAATTGAACAAAGAAAAAGAAGAAAAAAAATGAGTGAGTTGTAAAATAGTCATAAGAATTAAGAATAGAATTCAATTATATTAGATCAATAACTTATTTAAAATAATTTTACACAAAAATAAAACAAATCATATTACTTTTTTGTGAAATTATTGTTTAAATTATAAACAATGGGAGTGGATAAAAAAATATGCAAAGAATCGAATGCAAAGAAAAGAAATGATTGATGAATTGTAAAGTGATATAAAGTTAAAAATAATATATATATAATTAATTTATATAAGAATAAATCAAAATTTTAATTTAAATAAAATATTTTCGAATAAAATAAAATGTATTAAATTATATATACACTACTTTGGGATATTGACATATGAGTAATAAATAATAAGAGTGAATGCGAAAAAAAAATATATATATATAATAAAATAGATATAAATAAGTGAAACAATGCATTATCTTGATAAAATTTTAATTAATTTATATTTGATTTAAGATATGAAAATTAAAAAATTGATGTGAATAAAATATTTAAAATATTTAAATAAATAATTTTGATTTTAATTTTTAAATATTTTTAAACAATAAAATATATAATAAATAAATTATAAATAATAAGAATGAACATAAAATTTATATTCAATGAAGTAGATGTTAACATTTAAATTATATATATATATGCAATGAAGTAAATAAAGTAATAAAATGGATAAAGAGAAGAAAAAATATGCAAGAACTTGAAAATAGAATATATAATTAAAGAAATTTAAATTTAAATCATTTCAAATATTTTTGTAATAATATAAAATATAGAGTAATACTAAATAGCCCGAATAATTTGAATCGAAGTGCCCCGAAAAAATAAAATATGCTATAAATAAATTTTACACTTTATAAAATTTTTGTCATGATTACTAAAATATTCATTATCCATTTGCTTTAGTGCTTTCTTTGGCACAATTTTCTCGGGAATATAGCATCACTCTAAAATATATTATATTGTATCTATATTATTTAATAATATTAATATGTTATATTTATATTACTTGATGATATTGTCACTTAAATTATAAATAGCAAAAATAAATATAAAAAATATAATAGAGTAAATAAAGGAAGCGAAATAATAAATGAAATACAAAGGTTGACAAAATGTCAATTAAAATAGTTGCATATCAAATTTTAAATATGACATTTAAAATTAATATTAAGACAATATTAACAAATTTTAAAAATAATTTAAATTTTTATTTATTTTCATTAAATAATATAATATATAGTTAATCATTTTAATGAATATATTTTATGTTAAAATTTTGACTTATTTAAAATATATTTATAGTAAAATTTAATTTGACATTATATATTTATAATAATTTATGACATTAACATATAAATTTTAAATAATAATGGATATAATAAGAGGACAAAGGAAAACATACAATAGAATAAATAAATTTAAAAGAAATAATGAGTAAATTATAATGTAATATAAAAGAAAAACTAAAATATATGATTAAGTAATTTAATTTATCTTAAATATTTTTATAACAAAAATAAAATATGAACTTCTTAGCGATGTTAGTATTTAAGTTACAAACAATAACTTTAAACATAAAAAAAGAGAGAGAAAATAAGGAAAACATACACTGAAAAAAAAGAAAGAAATAGTAAGTAAGTTATAAAATAATATAAAAGATAAAAATAAAATTTATAGTCAAGTAATTCAATTAAATTAAAATTTTTATTTATAAAAAATATTTTAATAATAAAAAATATATTATACTATATTTATATTACTTAGTGATATTAGCATTAAAATTATAAATAATAAAATATACATAAAAATATGTAATAAAATAAATAAAATATAATATATATTTGTAATAAATTAATAAAATAAATTAAAACTAAATAAATTATATAAAAATAAACAAAGATATAAAATAAAAAATAAGAATATAAGCCCAATCTTTTTTGTCACAAATTGATTGAGAAAAAAATCAAAAGTCAAACAATTAGTTCAAAAAAATGGAAAAAAAAATACTAAAAGACATGAAAGGCAGGAAAATAAAGTATAAATGTTTGGCACATTAAAAAATAAAATTTATTTTATTTTATTTTATTAAAATTAATTTCATTTCATTTTTAAATGAATTCTTTTGTATAGGATAAATTACATAAAATATAATTTCATTGCACTTTAAAATATTTTTTTTTGTTTGGAACCTTATTAAAACTTATTAAAATTTATAAAATTCATTTCATATATTTATATTTATAATATTATCCTTAAGAGTGAAAAAGAAAAAATTTAAAGAAATAGATAACTATTAATAACTTAAACAATTAAGGGTAAAATTATCTAATAAAAATATTATATTTGAAATAAAATAAATTTTTATCAAATTCTACTCAATTTCATGAAATTTCAAAATAATAATAATGTAAATAAAATAAAATTTTAAAATAAAATGAAATCTAAAAATTTTCAATCTAAATATAATTCTATAATAGAATTCATTCTAAAATGAAATGAATTCTAATTTTAAGGTGCGTCAGATAAGAGATTAGTCCCATTAGGCTGATACATATAAAAAAATAAATAATAATAAAAGGAGAATCAAATGGCTGCTTTCTTTGTATAAAACGAGGTTGCACTGGGTCCCGTTATGTATTGTTTTACATATAAAGAAGGCATAATTTTTTTTAACTCATCATTTTAATAAAAATGAATTTTTATATTTATCTTTCGTCTAAATTTATGAGCCATACGTTTGAGCCAAGGCTTTAGCTAGTAATTAGCTAATAATTATAACGATTAATTAATTTGATTAATTATTAATTGATAGTTGGTTGTATTAGCTAATTTAATTAATTTATTATATTAATTATTTGAATAAAAATATTTAGTGAAATCAGTTATTCATGATTAATTATTTACATTAAAATGATAAATAAAAATATGAATATATTTTATGAGTTATTTAAATATTTTTTTAATTTTAATATTTTAGATTCTATACATTATTTAATAGAATAATTTTTTTAAATAATATATCATTATAAATTATTATACATTAAATATTTTTTAAAATTAAATTAATATAATTTTTATTATTAGTAATTTTTATATAAAAATAATATTATAATTTTTTTTAGGAAGGATAAAGTTAAAAATATAAAAATTAATTAGGGTTAATATAATTATTTTGAGACACAACTAAGGGTAATGTGATTATTTTATGAAATAGTTATTTCAAAATGCTACTCTTCCTAGTGCTTTGAAATTAACTTATTTAATGATAATCAGCTGATTCAATCAGTTAATTACTAAACACTAAAAATAATTATCAAGGCAAGTCAATCAGTTAATTTGATCAAATTAGCTAAAAGCTACCCAATAAACCATTTGCCAAACATCCTCAAATTGATTTTTTGAGCAAAATTTGGCATGGCAGGATTAACAAGATAGAAAATTGTTGGATTAGTTTTCATTCTTTTTCCTACATGTTTACTTTATTTTTTAAAAAAATATTTATTTCCTATTTTTTGAACGGAGTTATCTTAAATGAGAGAATGATATTGTAAGCAAAGATTGTTCATACAAATAAAAACTTACATATATCAAGAATATAAAATATATAATTTTAAAATAAATGGCATACCTATATTAGTCATAATAAAATATGAATTAATTAAAAAATAAAAGGTTCGATCTTCCTTACCTTGTCAACGAATTTACAATTGATAGAGCACCAGTATTCGCAAAGCATTTTAGTTATAATTAGAGCATAGAGTGATTAAGGAAACCTAATTTGATTAAATAAAAAATCCTACTAGACTCATTCATTAATACCCAATTTTTAAAAATTTACACTTGCTATTAAACATCCTAGCTCACTAGGCATTTTTAGTCTATAAAAGCAATTATAAAAATTAGACCTAAAAATTATAACTTTAGAGTCAAATTCAGTCTATTTTAAATAAAATAAAATAAAAAATTTAATTACTGATAATCCATTAAAAATATTTTTACACTCTTCCATTTGAACAATATTAATTATAATTAGTTCATTTTTATAGAATACTTTATTTTTAAAAATGACTCTTGAGTTGATAGTTAATTTTAAATATATGTAGCCACAATTTTAGAAATGCACCACTCTAAAGATAAATACTTGAAAATTTTGATTAAACCTATATAACCAATGATACCAAATTATGATGATAATTACATTCTTTATTAACCTTCCATATTTACGAAATATCATGAATTACACATATCCAATCACTGATGTGATAGTGTAGCATGAAAGATAATATCAAAATTGTGATCAAATCATGTTTATCTTTCATGTCAGTCCTCAATGATTTCTCTTATAAATTCACATAGCACGAGAAATCAATTAGTAACATATAAAGCTAGATCATTTCATAAATTCCAAAATGGTGTCGATTTTGAGACAATTAATTAAGTTTAGGAACTAATAACTAATATCGAGTTATAACCTTCACCAAAATTATAACAATCTTGGCATATTATAATCAAATGATGCATGCGTTAACAAGATAACATAATTTTATAATCAATGTACTAACAAGTATATGTGAAGATATAAGAAAAAGGACATATAAAAAATTGCATAAAAATAGTTATAAAAATGGAAACAACTCCCACAAACCAAAGACATCAAAAGAACTCACAACTTTTATATTCTTAACATGCTTTTAAAAAATTATAGGTCTAAGTCCTTTAGTTATAAGATCCGCCAACATAGCATCTTTATAAATGTGCTTTACCACTATGTCCTCTTTCTTCACAAAATCTTTAGCTGTGACGTATTTCAACTCTAAATGCTTAGATTCACTAGAACTTTTATCATTTTTAGTGAAGAAAATTGCAGCACTATTATTACAATAAATTTTCAATGGTCTAACAATAGAATTAATAATTTGTGACCCTAAAATGATTTTTTTAAACAAAAAGCTTGCAAAAGTAGCACCATAATAGGCAACAAATTCTGCTTGCATGGTGGAAATGATGGAAAAAGCTGTCAATGTCTGCTTAGCACTTTTTTGAGATATAGCACCTCCAAACATTATGAAGACGTAACCTAAAATAAATTTCATATCATCGGAGCATCTAACAAAATCTGAGTTTGCATACCAATTACTTCCAAGTTATCAACCTTTTTATAAACAAGTATATAATTTTTGATTTTCTATAAGTATCTCATAACTTTCTTAGTAGCATACTAATGATTTCTTCCAAGGTTAGCCAATTACCTATCAAGAACATTAACTATAAAAGCCAAATTTGGTTTAGTGCAAACTTGAGCATACATTAAACTTTTTACAACATTTGCATAAGGAATATTTTGCATTAACTGTTTCTCTATCTCATTTACTAGGCAATGTTTATTGTTAAACTTATCACCTCTTACAACTAGAACATCCTCAACTTTACAATTCTATATTTCAAATCTTTTAAGAATCTTATTAATGTACATTTTTTGAGCCAGTGCTAATAAGTTATGAGTTTTGTCCCTGTGAATTTGAATCCCGAAAAGAAATGATGCTTCACCAAAATCCTTCATGTCAAAAGCTCTAGATAACATTTATTTGGTATCATTTGGTAAAGTTAGACTATTGCTTGCTAATAGAATATCATCAATATACAAAATAAGGAAAATGAAGCTACTCCCACTGACTTTGAAATAAATACATTAGTCAACCTTACTTTCTATGAAGCCAATAGATATAATTAACTCACCAAACTTCAAATACTATTACCAAAATGCTTGTTTCAAACCATATATTGATTTTTACAATCTGAAACCCCTTAAGTTATTTCATGTATATATCTTCCATAATTTCACCATTTAGAAAAGTTATTTTAACATCCATTTGATGAATCTACAAATCAAAATATGCAACTAAGGCCATAATAATCCTAAATGAGTCTTTAAAAGATACTAGTGGGAAGGTTTCAAAGTAGTCAATTCCTTTTCTTTAACTGAAACTTTTAGTTACTAATCTTATTTTAAATTGTTTAATTCTGCCACTTGAATATTTCTTAGTCTTGTATAACTATTTGCACCCTATTACTTTACAATTTTGTGAAAGCTTCATAAATTCCCACACTTCATTCTTGATCATAGATTGAATTTCCTCATTCATAGCATTTAACCACACTTCATTCTCAGAGCAAATAATTTTTTCTCTTTGAGTGAAACCTTTAACTACTAATTTTATTTTAAATCGTTCAATTCTGCCACTTGAATATTTCTTTGTGAAAGTTCAACAAGTTCTTGCACTTCATGATTAAGCATGGACTAAATTTCCTTATTTATAGCATTCAACCACAAATCAAATTGTTGACTATTCACTGTTTAATTATATGTAGTTATATTAACAACATCCCCAATGTTATATTCACTCCCACCAAGATAAACATAATAATTATTTAAAATTGTTGCCCTTTTTTGTCTAAATGACCTTCTAATTGGGATTTTCTCTACAGGTTGAACAAATTGATAATCCTCAATAAGGATAGTTACAACATGTTTTATAATTTGGTCGAACTCTACTTTTTGATCATTTTATCCTTCAATATGAAAAGATGAAGGTATAATACTTTGACTAGGTAAACTAGTGGAATAGTAATGGAAACTGACTCATTTTTTATTTCAACATGCCCTGAATTTAGTAATAATTTAGCAATATCAAGCTCAAGAAATTTAGCAATCATGAATTCAACTATTTTTATACCTCTTGTAGGATAGTAGAACTTATATTCTTTTGCATGATCTAGATACCCTATAAAGTAACAACTAACAGCTCTTGGATCAAGTTTCTTCATTGATGGATTATAAATTTTCATTTCAAAAGGATAGTCCCAAACTCAAAAGTGATTTAAGCTAGGTTTTCAATTGGTTCAAAGCATAAAAGGTATTTTAAGTATTAACTTACCGAGAACACGATTAAGGATATATAAGGCAGTTTTAATGGCCTCACCCCAAAGAAATTTAGGTAATTTTGTTCCACTTATCTTACTCTCATCATGCCCTTAAGAGTTCAATTATGCCTTTCAACGACATCATTTTGCTCAGGACTACCAAGCGTGACATACTATGGAATAATTCCATATTCCTATAAAAGCCTAGCAAATGGTCGTATGTGTTGTCTAGACACATCTTGTTTACCATAATATTCATCTCCTTGATCAGATCTCAAAATCTTGATGACTTTTTTCAATTATTTTTTAACCTCAATTTTGAAATTTTTGAATTTTTCAAGTAAATCAAATTTTTTTTTTATCAAATAAAGATAACCATATAAAAAAAAAGTCATCAATTAATGTGACAAAATAAAGACAATCATGAATAATAGGAAAGTATGGTCTAGTATATCAATATGAATTATCTTTAAAAGATTAAAACTATGAATAATGTCTTTCTTTTTAGTCTTGGTTAACTTACCTTTCTTTTTAGTCTTAGTCAACTTACTCCTAATATAGCTCACACATATGACCATATCATCAAAATTTAGGGAAAGAAGAATATTCTCTTTAATTAATCTCCCCACCCATTCCTTAGATATATGTCCCAATCTCCTATGCCATAACATTGATAATGTTTCCTTAATTTTAGATCTTTTTCAAACCACATTTTCAACTTCAAAGAAGCATAAGGACTATCAAAGGTTAATAATAACCTATATAAACCATTACCAAGAATAACAAAACCAATAGACTTAGAATGCAATAAAATATTAACTTTTCCATTTTCAAATATAAATTTGTATTTTAGTTTATTTGAAAGAGAAATTGAAATTAAATTACATTTAAAATTAGAAACATAAAAACATTATTCAATGGAGTTTTCTAAACGTAAAATAATATCTACTATACATTCAACTGTAACTTCAAGATCATTTCCTATACTAAGCTTGGACTCTCTTTCACTTGGTTTCCTCTTACTTATGAACCTTGCAAAGTAATTACAACATAAGTTGTATAACCACTATTAAACCACCAAGAATCTATAGGGATATTAACTAAATTTGATTCAAAGCAAACCAATGATAGGGGTTTACCATTCTTATTGCCTTTTTTCTTCTTTAACCAAGACTTAAATCTATAGCACTCATTTGTCTTATGACCTTTTTTATAACAATGATAACACTTCACTTTCTCATGAATGGAATCTTTAGGACCTCCAACTTGTGGTTTATAACTAATATTATTATTATTACCATGCTTTTGGACTTCTTGAGATTTAGAAGGATTGTTCCTTGGAGTATGTGATTTAAGTTTTTTTTTTTTTTGCTTGCTGGTTGGGTTCTTGTTGGGTAAGGATTTTGATTCGATCAAAAAACTCATTTCGTTATTTTCTTTCTTCAATTTTTCTTCCTTAACAACACTTAGTGATGAGTTCATTGGTGGTCTAGGGTGTATTCAAGGTATTATAGGCTATCTTAATTTGATTGAATTCTAGAGGTAAGGAATTCAAGACATGAAATGAGAAAGGTGTTAGGATTCAAATCAATATACGCAACGAAATTTTAAAATTTTGATCCAAAACCTTCCTAGGATCCATGCAAAAGTCATAAACCAGTATTAGGATTTTACCTTATTTGTACTCGTGTTCTTTTTGAACGAATCCTTGAGAGACTGAAATGAATCAAACGCCGATCAGAAGGTACAACTTTTTTACAGTATCCACACGTAGTGAACAACGACTTCTTCCCTCCATGAAACTGCTTGGATTTGTTTCTCTCACTAGGATTGGGTTTGGACGTTTTCTAGAGTGATTTAGGATTTGATTGAAGCCAACATGTGTTATGTAATGTGCTGCCTTCAAGTCTTTTTATAAAACTAAGGCGTATCATAATCCTAATTCCACTAGGATAATGCTTCAAAAATTCTAATCATACTAAATAATTATCACTTTATCCTTATCCTAGAGAGAGTGAGGAGAGATAGGACTTATCTATTAATTATCTAATATTAGATAATAATAATATTATCTCATAATATAATTATCTAATATCTAATAACGTAATTATCTGATATTATTTTAATATTAAATAATATCACATAATATATAATATATATTACATGAATAAATATATATTATCCTAATAATATATATATGTACAAAAATAAGTCCAATTAATTAAATTTTAGTCTAACTAAAATCTAATTAATTATTGTCTCATTTGTACTTTTTTTGTATTATCCTATAGGTTCTTACTACATTGATAATAACTCATTTTAGGTCATAGACAGTGAGCGGTATTTAGCAATACATCACTACCACTTAAGTAGTAAAAATATCTATGATTTGACATCTACCTAATATATAATTAATATTTTATATCATAATTTCTTTTGTAATAATATCCAAATCCAACTGGAAGCATAGAGTGTGTCATCGTCGTCAATGTTCAATTTATATTTTTTAATACTGAGTAAATTTAAAATAAATGATCAATATCACATATTGATCTAATTAACTATGACCATACATTTCTAAGTCTCACTAAATCAAGTGGCCCAAAGATATTTCTCTTTTATACAAGAGTAACAAAATTCCATTTACATCACTTTCTTCCCTCTACATGATTTGTGATATACTCAATCAATGTTCTACTCGTCATTTTAATTAAAGGTGATATAGGATGACATCAAAGTGAGTAACTCCTCATATAGGGAACCATAATAACTTCAGGTTAAAAGACTATACGCATTTGTGATCATATAAGAATAACTAATGACACGTTTATCCATGCAATATTCTCACAGTGGGTCAGTCCAGTACATTATTCACTAACAATGTACTCATGTATTGACTTGATATCACATATCCATGATTCATAATCATCAATTATTATATATGCTAATTTCGATGTATTATTACTATCCTTTTCGTAATAATACTTGAATAGGAGCATTTTAGGAATAGCAAAGCTATTCCAAGGATAATTATTATATTTAAGTTATAATTTATACAAAATAAAATATAATAATTATATTGTCAAAATGAAATGTAATACATTGTGTAATATTGCAATCATCTCTATAATTGGCTCCTAGGACACACACCAATAATCTTCTACTTGGACTAGAGCCAATCACTCATGTATCTAATACCAAGTGATATAGTATAACCATCATACTTTTTTTGTGCTAAAGGCTTTATTAGTAGGATAGGAGCATTTTAAGAATAACAAAGTTATTCCAAGAATAATTATTATATTTAAATTATAATTTATGTAAAATAAAATAAAATATAATAATTATATTGTTAAAATAAAATATAATACATTGTGTAATATTGCAATCATCTGTATAATTGGCTCCTAGGACACACACCAATAATCTCCCACTTGAACTAGAGCCAATCACTCATGTATTTAATACCAAGTGATATAATATAACCATCATGCTTTTTTTGTGCTAAAGGCTTTGTCAGTGGGTCGACGATATTATCATCAGTTGGTACTTTACATATCTTCACATCTCTTTTATCAATGATTTCACGAATGAGATGGAAGCGCCTAGGTATATGTTTGGATCATTGGTGAGATCTAGGTCCCTTATCTTGTGCAATGGCCCTATTGTTATCATAATAGAGATCCATTGGATTTGCAATGCTAGGAATAACGCCGAGTTTAGTAATAAACTTTTTAATTCAAACAGCCTCTTTTGACGCATCAGATGCAGCAATATACTTGGCCTCTATAGTAGAGTCGGCCACTATTTCTTGCTTTGAACTCTTTCAGCATACAACACCACCATTTAAGCTAAATACATAACCTAACTGTGATCTAAAGTCATCCTTGTCGAATTGGAAATTGACATCAGTGTAACCTTTTACAACAAGTTCTTCTTTTCTTCCATATATTAAGAATGAATCCTTAGTCCTTCGTAAGTATTTAAGGATATTCTTAACGGTAGTTCAATGATGTTCACCTAAATTTGACTGGTACTAACTCATCATGCTTAAAGCATACGAGACATCAGGACGAGTACATATCATGACATACATGATAGATTTAATTGCTGATGCATATGATATCTTATTCATGCGGTCCTTCTTATCTTATATCGAAAGACACTGAGCTTTGGACAAATTTATGCCACGTGACATAAGCAAAAACCCTTTTTTGGATTCTTGCATGTTAAACCGTTTTAATACTTTATCTATGTATGTACTCTAACTTAGGCCAAGCAATTTTCTTGATCTATCTCTATAAATCTTAATACCTAATATATAGGCAGCTTCACCTAAGTCTTTCATTGAGAAATAATTCCCTAACCAAGTCTTTACTGTTTGTAGTGTAGGGATATCATTTTCGATAAGTAGTATGTTATCCACATACAATTGAGGAAAGCAATTATGCTCCCACTAACCTTTTTGTAAACACAAGATTCGTCTTTATTTTTTATGAAATCAAATTCTTTAATTGTTTCATCAAAATAAAGATTCCAACTCCGTGAAGCTTGCTTTAATCCATAAATGGATCGTTGTAACTTTCATATCTTTTCAGCATTTTCAGGAGTGACAAAACCTTCAGGCTGTGTCATATACACATCATCGAGAAGCTTTTCATTAAGGAAAGCAATTTTGACATCCATCTATTAGATTTCATAATTATAAAAAATTGCAATAGTAAGCAAGATTCGAATGGATTTAAGCATGGCAACTAGAAAATAGGTCTCATCATAGTACTAATTATCCTTTAAAGGTTTGCACATTACTATTCATATCGATTTTCTTCTTGAAAACTCATTTACACCTAATAGGTTTTACCCCTTCAAGTGGGTCAACCAAAGTCCATACTGGGTTAGTATATATGGAATCCATTTCAGATCTCATGGTCTCAAGCCATTTCTTAGAGTCTAGCCCTTTAATAACTTCTTGGTAGGTTGTAGGCTCATCTTGATCCATGAATAAAATATCGCCATTTTGAGTCACAAGAAATCCATATTTCTCGGGCTCATCGTGTATTCTACTAGACCTACGTTGGCCTTGTATTACTTGGGCTAGTTCCTGAGCCAAAACATTTTGTGGTCTCTGTTCAGGCTCTATTACAAGTTCAATGTTACTTTGTAAATCTTAAACTTCTTTAATTTTTACTTTCCTCCCACTCTTTTTCTTAGAGATAAATTCTCTTTCAAGAAAAATACCAGTTTGTGTGATAAACACTTTGCCTTTACTAGGAATGCAGAAATAGTATCCCTTAATTTCTTTAGGATACCCTTCAAAGTATCACTTATTTGATTTGGGTCCAAGCTAATCAGAAACTTGACGTTTTACATAGGCCTCACAACCCCAAATCTTTATAAAAGATAAGCTGGGATGTTTCTCAATCCATATCTTATATGGAATTTTTTAAACCATTTTAAAGGAAACACAGTTGAGCATAAAAATAACTGTTTCTAGAAAATGTCCCCAAAAGGAAATTGAAATATCTGTATGACTTATCATAGATCGTACCATGTCTAAAAAGGTACGATTCTTCCTATTTGAAACACTATTCTATTGTGGTGTTCTAAGTGGAGTGAGTTGTGATACTATACCATACTTCTTTAGATAGTCATCAAATTCTTGGCTTAAGTATTCTCCACCTTGATCTGATTGAAGTGTTTTAATATTTTTGTCAAGTTAATTTTGTACTTCATTCTTGAATTCCTTGAACTTTTCAAAGGATTCTGATTTGTATTTCATAAGATACACATATTCATATCTACTAAAGTTATCAGTAAATATAATGAAGTAATAGAAACCTCCTGTAGTAGGTGAACTAATAGGCCCACATACATCAGTATGTATAAGACTTAATAGATCATTAGCTGTTTCACTATGTCTAGTGAATGGAGCTTTAGTCATCTTATTAGTCATCTTACCTAATAAATAAGATTCGCATACTTCATATGATTCAAAATCAAATGAATCCAAGAATTCATCTTTATAAAGCTTGGATATGCGCTTCTCATTTATATGGCCCAAACGAAAATACCAAATATAGGTTGGATTTAAAATCACTTGGTATTTATGTTATAGATAGGCATTTCAAGATTAAGAATATAGAGTCCATTGAATATTTGTGCATTGCAGTAAAATATTTTATTTAAATAAACTGAATAACTTTTGTTCTTTATTATAAATAAAAAACCTTTCTTGTCCAAACAAGAAACAGAAATAATATTTCTGCTAATAGCAGGCATAAAATAACAATCCTCTAATTCAATTACTAAACCAGAAGGTAAAGATAAATGATATGTTCCTACAGCTAAGGCAGCAACTTTTGCTCCATTACCAACTCATAGGTCCACTTCGCCTTTAGTCAGAGTCTTACTCCTTTGTAATTCCTGCATATTTGTACAAATGTAAAAATCGCATCCGGTATCTAATACCCAAGATGTAGAAGCAGAAACATTAATTTCTATAATATAAATACCTGGAGCGGAAGTCTCACTTCCCTTCTTCTTTTTCAGATCTTCCAAATAGACATTGCAGTTTCTCTTCCAATGTCTGGTCTGACTGCAATGGAAGCATGTCCTTTCCTTAGCCATACTCCCTTTTGGTTTCAGTGTAGAAGACTTAGACTTGGGCTTGCCTTTGGATTTGGAATCCTTCTTATTTTTTCCTTTGCCTTTGCCTTTGCCCTTTTGAACCATCATTATGGTATTAGGTTTAGTCTTTTACAAATTTTGTTCAGCAATTTTTAACATGCTTAACAGTTTTAACAGTGGTTTGTCAATTTTATTCATGTTATAATTCATGATGAATTGACTATAATTCTGTGGCAATGATTGTAGAATTAAGTCAGTGGCCAACTTTTGGCCTAGTAGAGCACTCAATCTCTTAAGGTTCTCAACATATCCAATTAATTTGAGTATATGAGGCCCAATAGGGTTTCCTTTTGCTAGTTTGCACTAAAACAATGCTTTTGTCACCTCAAACTTTTCATGCTAAGCTTGGCCTTCATAAAACTTCTTAAAATGCTTTAGCATGTCATAAGCTTCCATGTTCTCATGTTGCTTCTGAAGCTCAGAGTCTATGATAGCTAACATGAGACAATCAACGTCTAATGCATCATTATGATGCTTCTTATAAGCATCCTTTTGAGCCCGAGGGGCACTAGCTTTAGGTTTTTGAGGAACAAGTTCCTTTAGGACATATATTTTTTGCTCATGTTTGAGGACTATCCTCAAATTCCTGTACCAATCCAGCAAGTTTATCCTATTCAATTTATCTTTCTTAAGGACTGATCGCAGTGATAGATTATTTGATCTATTAGCCATTGGTTATCTATGACAGAAATATGCAAAGTAAGTATTAAGTTTTAAACATTTAATAAGGTCTTTTATTAAATGTACCTCCCACTATTTTATTCAAATTAATAACCCTAAATATTAATTCAAAAAAGTTACATTGTCTAAGCTTTCTAGTGGGCCAAGATTCATATTTCACCAAGCCTTAAGTTAGCTTTGGCTAATCACTTAAAGCTTAGTTATTTAGGTAGGTAACACTTGCCAATTATATCATATACAATACTTGTTCTAATCCATCTTATAAACTAAAATCTAACTCTATGCCTCTAGGTCTCAATCCTATTGAGATATCCTAGTTAAGTCGGACCCAATGCTTGACATTCGGATATCACTATTATCTAGTCGTGTCTTATCAAGATAAATGAGGTACTTTATTTTGGAAAACCTACCTTATGTCGATCGATGCCTTGACAAGTGCCAAGCATTGGAAGACATCGTTTAATTATTACTGACTTAATATTTTAAATGAGGGATTTTAACTTAATCATTATTAGATCTCACCATAACTAGTCTATTTATTCATGCAATATATCTAGCATATCTCATATATCATATAAAGTAAATGAATAAAATAGACTATTGCATATCACATATCAAGCAATAGATAAAACTATCATATAGCAGGAACATATGCTATCACATAGTAAATGCATGCTCATCAATATCATCACATAATAAAGAAATCAAAATGTCATATAGTATGGCTCATAATTCTATTTTCTAATAATATTCTTAAACTAACTCCTTAGCTTCTTTTTGTCCTATAGCTCCTTAACTTCTTCTCATTCCAAGCAAAGGTTACTCCATTATGATTATAATTTTGTAACAGAAACCCTCGAGTTACATTCGGAGGGAATGAGATGAAAAGAGAATATATATATTAAAAAAATAGAGGAAGACACGACACGTAGGTAATTCAAACATATTAAACCATACACGCATATAATTCATATATGAGTCTAGATTTATTTAATCACATTAAACAAATTTAAATGGATCTTTATATGAAGACAAAGTCAGAACTAATCACATTAATTCTATGCATAATAGATTACATTCTTTAAACACAAAGTATATCATATATACAAAAAATGATTTAAGGAATAAATCTGATTAATTTTGATTCATAATAGAACCTTCTTATTTTAGAAAATAATTTTCACGTATTAAATCATGTACACACAATTAATCCTATTTGTTCTTATCAAAACAGAACCTAGAATCAATTACGAAATTAAATTCAAATTCAATTCAAAACCTAGAATTACACATGAAACAAATTTGAATATGAACTAGAAAATGCATAATCAGATTCCCTTCAATTAATCTCATCAATTCCTAATCAGAATCAAAATACAAATTATATATATCATATATATATATATTTACGAAATCAGAACCAAACATGAGTTTATATATATCATATATATATATATATATCTGGTTTAAACAAAAATTAATTTAATTTTATTTATCACATAAATATTCATCAAAACACGTAATTCTAATTTAAATCGAAACAGAATATTTATCATATAAATATTCAAAAAATAGTAAAACACATAATCAAATTTATGTTTTTGCAAGAAGCTTTGATACCAGTGTTAGGATTCAGATCAATATACGCAATAGAATTTTAAAATTTTGATCCAAAATCTTCCTAGGATCCATGCAAAAGTTATAAACCAGTATTAGGATTTTACCTTATTTGTGCTCGTGTTCTTTCTGAATGAATTCTTGAGAGACTGAAATGAATCAAACGTCGATCAGAAGGTATAGCGTCTCTACGGTATCCACACGTAGTGAATAACGACTTCTCCCCTCCATGAAACTGCTAGGATTCGTTTCTCTCACTAGGATTGGGTTTAGACGTTTTCTAGGGTGATTTAGGATTTGATTGAAGCCAATGTATGTTATGTAATGTGCTGCCTTTAAGTCCTTTTATAGAATTAAGACATATCATAATCTTAGTCCTACTAGAATAACACTTCAAAAATTTTAATTACACTAAATAATTATCACCTTATCCTTATCCTAGAAAGAGTGAGGAGAAATAAGACTTATCTATTAATTATCTAGTATTAGATAATAATAATATTATCTCATAATATAATTATCTAATATCTAATAACGTAATTTTTTGATATTACTTTAATATCAAATAATATCACATAATATATAATGTATATATTACGTGAATAAGTATATATTATCTTAATAATATATATATGCACGAAAATAAGTTCAATTAATTGAATTTTAGTCCAACTAAAACTCAATTAATTATTGTCTCATTCCTAGTCCTTTTGTGTTACCTTGTAGGTCCTTACTACGTTGATAATGACTCATTTTGGGCTATAAATAGTGAGCGGTATCTAGTAATACATCACTTCCACTCAAGTAGTAATAATATCTATGATTCGATATCTACGATTCGATATCTACCTAATATATGATCAACATTTTGCATCATAATTTCTTTTGTAACAATATCTAAATCGAATTGGAGGTATGGAATGTGTCATCCTTGTTAATATTTAATTTATATTTCTTGATATTGAGTAGACTTAAAATAAATGATCAATATCACATATTGATTCAATTGAGCATGGCCATGCATTTCTAAGTCTTACTCAATCAAGGGGCCTAAGGATATTTCTCTTTTATACAAAAGTAACAAAATTTCATTTACATCACTTTTTTTTCTCTGCATGATTTATGACACACCCAATCAACGTTCTACTCGTCATCCCGATTAAAGGTGACATAAGACGATATTAAAGTGAGTAACTTCTCATGTAAGGAATCGTAATGACTTCAGATCAAAGGATTATGCGTATTTGTGATCATATGAGAATAACTAATGACACATTTATTCATGCAATATTCTCACAGTGAGTCAATCCAGTACATTGTTCACTAATAATGTACTTATGTATTAACTTGATATCACATATCCATGATTCATAATTATCAGTCACTATACATACTAGTCTCGATGTATTATTACTATCTTTTTTGTAATAATATTTGAATAGGGACATTTTAGGAATAGCAAAGTTATTCTAAGGATAATTATTATATTTAAGTTATAATTTACGCAACATAAAATAAAATAAAATATAACAATTATATTTCCAAAACAAAATGTAATACATTGTGTAATATTACAATTATCTCTATGATTGACTCCTAGGACACACATCAACAAAAGGTATTTAGTAAATCAATTTTTAAGTTCTTTAATTAGGCTTAGAGGTAAACTATCTTGATGATAAACTCTTTCACATCACCAGTGTTATTATACTTTATGGTTGTTAGTTCTTTCATTAGGCATTTAGATTCAGTATTATCAAATACTTGATACCTTTGCCTTGTGGTATCTATAGACGCTTTGGCTTTGGTTGTATTTGCTAATCTAACCAATAGATATTCAAGAATAGATCTCTTGATTGTAATGAGATTGAGCCTATTAGATCTTTCTCATTTTGTATAATAGTCTTTTTGCTCTTAAGTACTTTCAAGAGTGAGTGTTAGTGGTTCTAACTCATGTAAGGATAAATCAAGATTTATAATACTAAAAGTAAAGTCTATATCTTGCTTCCATATTTTATAATTTGTACTATTTAACAGTTTAACAGTTGTAATGTTATCATTCATTCCAAAAGACACTATAAAAAAATAATTAGAAATGCAATATGTTAGTTATAGGCATTTTAAATTTATCAATAATCATATTTAAGAGTATATAAAATATTACTACATTCTTCTATTTAGGTAGAGAATGCAGTGTATAAAAGATTCTCCTAAAATTGAAATTAACTAGGATAATATATTATTATTATAAAATTACCTCATTTAGACAAGTAAAATTTATGATAATAAAATATATCCAAAATTAATATTTTACTTCAATAAACTAATTTCTAATCATATCATATAATAATCCCCTTTGAGTAAGTCATTATATGAAATAATTAAAAAATATATTTTAATAATCTTATTCTTAATTACAACACATACTTACCCTCTTTAGGTAGCTAATTATCAGAAATAATTAAAAATTAATTTTATAAATATTTATTAATAGCTCAAAGATTTATGAATCAAAATAAATAATTTTACTTTAGTAATAATTATTCATTTCAACCCATAAGTCTCTCAAAAGAACCTGAATATTTAAATTAAGCCCAAAATTATAAATTAAAAAATTATAGAAAATAAAATATAATCAATCTATTAAGGGGTGCTAAATAATATGCATTAATACTAATTATCAAAATTATATTATATCCTATCACAATTTCAATTTTTATTAACAAATTTTGGTACAAAATAAAATTTTTAAATTTTCCTAATTTTCTTTTTTTTAAGAGAGTGTGTATTTTAAGATTATAATTTTGGAGAGTGAAATCTAATTTATAAATATAAAAAATATATTATTTTGCAAAAAAATTATAATTAACCGAAGGACCCAAGCAAAAGCTGTTTCTGGGTAGTGATACAAACATTAATGATAGTTCCCTTAATGGCGTTGTTATACAGTCCAAATCAAACAAACGAAAATTGATGGCACTATTTTGATTTCTAAGCAGTTATATAGTTCACTATTAATGGCGGATTGTAGCTCCAAAAGTAAACAATTCTAACGTGGATTTCAACAATGAGAATTAGCAGCTCTATGGAGATTAACGACAGAACATCTCCCAGTAGCAATGTAGTGATTTTTGACCAAAAAATCCAGAAACAAAAAAAAGGAAAAAATTGCATTCTATACTATATTGTACATCAATAGTAATGGATAAACACAAATCACATTTAATGTAAATAACAAAATCAAAATGAAAGCCACAATACTTGGGGAGAGACTTCGGTGCACCAGTTGTATAGTGCACCAGTCTCTTTTGAAACTCCAGATTTCCTGAATTATACAGTACTACGCAGGCCGAATGAAATCTAACGATTTTCAGACACTGGTGCATCATACACTGGTGCGTCTTAGAATTTTCCCAATACTAGAAATCAAAACCATGCAATTTATGATATTCCTAGAGGTACAAATGAGTCAAACTGAATCGAGCCGAGCATCTACATACTTAAGCTTTAGCTCTAACTCTAAGTCGATAATATTAAATGAGTTCGAACTCAAGTTCGAATTCATCAAGCTTGAAAAAGTTGAGCTTTGAACATGGCTCGAATTAGGCTCGAACTAAGCTCGAATTCAAGCTTAATCGAACTTATTTGAGTTTAAATAAGTTTTAAATTCCTTACTTTAAATTTTTTATCGAACCTAAGTATTTAAGCTCAAACTTGAGTTTAAGTTATATTTGAGCTTAAACGATCATAAACGAACTTATATGAGTTTAAAAGAGTTTAGTGAGTTTTTTATATTTACATTATATATAATATACGAGCCTAAAAAAGTTTAGTAAATTTTTTATATTTATATTATATAATATAAAAAATAAAAATATATTTTTTACTAAGCTCGTTTAGACTTGCGAATAATTCAAGTCGAATAATAAAAAGTTCAAGTTCAACTCGTTTAATAAATGAGCTAAATGAGTTGAGCTCATTTTGGCTTGACTTGTTAAAATTTGATTTCGATCTGAACTTTTTACCAATCCATCTGGAACTGCTCACGAATAGCTCAACTTGTTTGCACCCTTAAATATTTCATAACAATTTTATAAGAGTAGGAGATCATAATTTTTCAATTAAACAATAATTCGGAAAGTAAATAATATACTAGATGAGAATACATAAAAATTGATCAACAAAATAAATAATAATTTCAATCAATCAATTTGATAAAAGTTATCATATTAGAATAGATATAAAAATAATTAATAATATTTAATAAAAATGATAACATTTTTAAAATAATAGTATAAGTAAAAATAATAATATAATATTAATAATTAGTAATATTAGTCTAATAATATAAATAATAATAAAATATCAATAATAGTAATAATAAAATTAATAAAATAATAAAAACAAATAATAATAAATAATAGGATAATAATTACAATAATAAAATGATAATAAAAAATAAATTATTATATCAATATAATAATTATTAATAAAATAATTTAAAGTAATTTTATTTAATTTTAAATAAAATAAAATATTCATTGTCCTTCTCTTTATTATTATTTTTTCTTTTTGTTGACGCCTTTCGGTTCCTCGATTCAACCAAACGCCCCTATTTTCAATATCTTTGATAAATTGGGGGAGTTAATGTTGTGTTTTCGTCGTTTGCCTCTGGGCCCGACCTGCTAAGCTTACCAACGAAGCTTAATGTCAAAGGCCGGCTGTCTGGGCGGGAACTTCAACTGGCATTAACTTCATCTGTCGGTGCATAATTATATTAAATGTTTTGTAAAATTTTTTATAAGTTTATAAAAATTTTACTTTTAATCAGATATAAAATTTTATATATTTTTATATGAAAAGATAAAATTTTCCAATTATGAAGTATAACAAAATTATAAAAATTCTCATAATAATTAAAAAATACCTATGGACATAAATTTTTTTTATTAAAGTAAATATAATACTTAGGTTTTATTTGTATTCTAGAAAATATTTTTCATAAAAAAATTATTTTCTTATATATAAAAGAATAATTGTCACGTAAGATTATATTTTATGATTAAAAAAATAATATATAGTATTATGATAGTGAAGGAAAATAACTTTTTCTTTAAATAAGAGAAGGTTGTACTTCTTCAAATTCTTTATATTTATTCATCATTTTAATATTTTATAACACTATTTTATGAAAAATATTTTGTACCAAAATAAATGGAGCTATAGTCCTTTATTTATAAAAATTATGATTATCATATCTTTTAAATTTTATAACTGGTATTATTAATTTTTTATTTTTTATTTTGTTAAATTATTCATCCCTCCATCCACATATAGATAATATTAAAATAAATAATAAAAATAATATAACATAAAATTGATATTATTACAGTGAAATTTAACAATTAATTTTAATATTTTATTTATTATAATACTTAAAAAATGAAGGGATGAATAATTATAATAAAAATAAAAATAAAGAATTAATAATATTAATTATAAAATTTTAATAATATAAATATTGAATCAAGGGTATTTTATTAAAATATCGAATATAAGTCTCATATTTTAATCAGGAAATTAATGACATCTCCGCGCGCAGAACGCGGTATAGTTGTACTAAAGGAAAACGCTTTTAAACATGAAGGTCAAGGGATATTATGCATAGCTAGATTAATGAGATGAATTTTAAGGTATTTTCAATGGTTTGATATTTGAAATAGCACGATAAAATACATATTATTAAATAAAATTATAAAAATAAAAAATTTAATAATTTTATTTAATGATTTATATTTTATCCTACTACTTCCGGTATCAAATCTCTGTACCTGTAAATGAAGTTTACGGAGTATCAATCGCACTAGCTTCGTTGTAATTTAAACTTAAATGATGTAATCATGATCGCGTCATCTGCCTACAGCAAAGGTTGGGGGGGGGGGGAACGTCATCTGCCAGACTGCTTCAAATAATTAATATCCTCACTTCAAAATCATTTTTTTTCCTATCTCACACGCATCATATTTGAATTGGTTCGAACAAAATTCATAGGAATTTTTTAGAAGGAGCATAATTTATACGAATTTCATGGATATATAGGATGCTTGCTCTAGAGTCTACACTCTAGTTGTGCGCAGGAACCCATTGTCAAACCCCAAGTTTTGCATTCAGACAACTTTGAAAATTCAGCAGCTAGCTATCTATACAGGTCAGTGAATTCATGTGTCGTTTGTGTGAAAAGACCTTCATCTTAATCGAATTTTCCTGTATCATCGTTGGCTCAATTGAGTGTTGATTTTGATCGACTCCTAGAAGTGAGATGATTCCTCACGTCTATCTCGTCTCATAAAAAGGCAGGGAGGGCAAGGACAACCAAACTACAAAAAAAGAAAAAAATAAAAGAAAAAACTGGAGAGGAAGCAGGAAAAATCAACGTTGCGCATATGAACATAAGTTAACTTCTCTTCATGCAGCTCAATTAGTAAGATTTATTATTTCTAATTACTTATATTTTAAATTCAAATTTTATTACCTAATTTTGAAAAAAAGAGAGAGTAAAAAAGACACATTTTATGTTTTAAATTATTAAACTAAAATAGGACATTTATCTCATGCTCAATATTAATTGAAAAAGTACTGATATCTTATTAATATATAGTAGAGGATAAAGTGATATTTAGGATTTGGCAATGAGAGTTAGACGAAAATAGTGTAAGGAAACACATAAAAAGAGAAGGGAGTGATAATGAGGGGAATAAAATATTAATTTTATTTATAGTATAAAAATATTAATAATTTTATAATTTTAAACATCAATTATTTTGAGAATCGGAGTTTAAATTCTCACAAAAAGAAAATACTTCAATTATTTATAAAGAATCATTATCTAATATTTTCTCATATTTTAAAAATTATTATTGTCCTTATAACTATAAATGCCACTTAATTTATGAATAATCTAAAGTATGAAGGGATTTTTTTTAAGAATTGATATTTAATTTTTTTTCATATTTTAAAAAATGGCACCACTTCCATAATTTTTAAACATTTATTATTTTAAGAATAATGTTTGATGTATCTTTTTTTTTTCAAAGTAAGATGGTGGTTATCCTACCATTAGACATTGGTTATATCCAAATTTGACGTGTGGACTTTTATATATTTTTGACGAGACACTTGTAATATCTTAAAACAATAATTATGTGTAAAATTGATATTTTAAATTTTCAAAATTTTTTATAATCTCATAAATGTCATATATTTAGGTTTTAGTTATATTAAAAATCAACATATTAAAATTTGATATTTTTTACCATACTTTTTGTAATATCTTTAGATGTTGATTGTATATAAAACCAACAAATAAGCATTAAAAGCTATACATCTAGATGTCAATTATGGACAAAATTAACATCTTAAATCTCACAAAAATTTCAAAAATACTACTATATTTAAATAAACATTAGTTATATTTATAATCCGCTATTTTGAGTTTTCATGTAACTTTTAAAATGCTATGATGTCAAATAGATATTGGTGTTAATTTTGACTAACATTTATTTATAATTTTCTAGTAGTACCTATTGCTTTAGTGGATTTAGACATTTAAATATGGTTATAGTAATTACAATTCCTACTATTCATGCTAAATGCTAGATTAATCTAATTACAATTGTATTCTTCATCTAAAAGATCTAAGTCAATCATAGAAGACTACATATGAACTTTCTACTAAACAATCAAGTAAATTACTTTCTATAAGTACTAGTCAGATGTGCATTCTATTCTCATGTTTATCGTCACTTTACTAAAATGTTATTTAACTCATTAGAGGAAGCTTCATAATCATTTGCTTATCACGACCTTTTTAGGCTGTCACTAGCATGAAACCTATTAATCTAATTTATACAAGTCTAATCTAACTTTACCACTTGGTATCATTGCATATTTTACATATAATGCAAGATATTTTATATAACAATGCAAAATATTTACATCATTTTATATATGTTGGAGATTTCCAAACGAAGGGAGTTTGCTTACTTACCCTGGTGAGGTAGGGTTAAATAAGTGTAACTAGCCTTAAACATTGATATTATCTTATAATTTCTAGCCTAAATATACACTACAAAGTCCATGAAAGTATATCTATTTACAAGCAAAACAATTATTACAGTTACCTTGTACAAAATTTGTCATGGAGAATTTACTCATGTAATGCCAGTGGTGGAGGAGCTTCTGCAATGATAGCTATAAAGGTAAATAAATAAAGGAGTAAGTTTAAGATTCAATAGGTAAATAATTTAATTATTATGGTGTACAAAAGGATATTAATAACATCCCTTTAGTTTAGATTATATCTCAAAGCCCACACAAATACACTTATATTAAATAATAGAAATAACATGAATAAATCTATTTGAATAAATAAAATAGAAAGTATTTAAATCTCTATATAACTTTCGATTAACTTTATCCCTTTACAAAGTTATCATTGTCTTTTTGAAGTCTATCTTATGTCTTCACAAGCAATTTTCAAATTTAGTTATATCATAATTCATATATTTTATCTCTCCCTTTCACAATTCATATCATAAACACATCTCATTTTGAGATTTTAGCACTAAAAATCAATTATATAGGCATTAATAAGCTAAATATGCAAATATATAAATCATATATCATCATTATTTCATAAAATTCTAAAAAACATGTAAAACTAGAAAATATAGCATGTTAATTAGTTATATAATCAATTATAGGAGTCCAAAAATGAAATCTAATTTCCATACTTGAATTGACTTTATAATTAACCATATTCATCCAAAGAACAACTTAGGAGGCTATATTTAAGTACATAATCGACTATAAGCATTCAAAGAGCAATATTTTTAAGAACAGTCAACTATAAGCTATTCGAGAATAACTCTTAAGGCTATAACTAATTATATAATCAATTATAGGTTCAAATTCTACAGATTTTTTTGCAAATTTATTGTTCTTGTATTCATTTTTCTTCAATTTGTCAACATACACCACATTAAACCTAGAATTTCTCATAAAACATGCATTCGTTCATATATTTAAACCATAAACAACAAAAGCTTATTCCATAACTAAACTTAACACCATCTAATAATCAAATTTCCAACATTTATCATTTTAACTTCTTTTAACATAAATATTCATGAAGTTAATATAATTTAAGTAAATTATTTACTTACCTAAATATAAAAGAGATAAATAAAGATTGGAATGATGGTTGGCTTGTCCTATTCAACCAATTTCAAGGAGTTAGACTTGAATATCCAAATATTCCTAATTTCCCTTTTCTAAGCAAAAGTTCAAGAAGTCATCATCCTAAAAACTTTGAATTAAAAGAAATTACTTTGCTTTAGCTAAGAAATTTAGATGATAACCTAGTTTCCAAAGAAGAAGAAGTTGAAGAAAGAAGATAAGAGGAAGTACACAATTGATAGTAAAAAATGATTGAAAATTTAGGCTTGTTGAGTTTTGTTAAAGTTAAGTTTAAATTGATAATTAAATGGTTTAACTAGGGCCAATAAAGGAAAATAAGTTTTTCAAATCTCTTTCGTACATTCTTACTTAATTCCAATTATACTTTAGCCTTCATATAATTTAATTTCTTCTATCCTTATTATTTTATCTTACATTTCATCATAAAATCCTATTATTTTATTATAAAATTCTCATTTTAAAATAACTATAATAAATAATTATTTTTATCACACAAAAATATTTTAATTATTTCTAATTCCTTAAAAGGTGTGACATTATTTTCTAAACTTTTTCTTTCAAATTATTTCTCATTGTAATCTTTTCAGTACATCACTCTTCTTCATTTTGCCAATTAATTTAGGCCCTATTGAATAATTAGCTGATTTAATTAACTATTAACTAATAGCTGATTTAATTAACCGTTAGCTAATAACTAATTATATTAATTGATTTGATCAGTTAATAACATTAGTTGCTTGAATGAAAATATTTGATAAAATTAGTTATTTTCTATTAGTTGTTTATATACAAAATGACTTATAAGGATATATATATATATATATATATATATATATATATATATATATATATATATTGTGATTTATTTAAGTATTTTTTACTTTAATATTATTTTAGATTTATCATATGATTTATTAAATTAAATTTTCTTCTAAAAATATATTACTATAATTTATTATTTATTATATTTCTTAAAAATAAATTATTATATTTTGTAAATCCTTTATAAAAATTAATAATAATTATTTAATAAATTTATTTGATCTTTTTTAGTAAAGATATAAATGAAAATAAGTATATTATTTAAAAATAATTTTATATTTTTATAAGTATATTATTAATAAATTAATTAAAAATATTAGGTTTACTAACTTTTTTAAATTAATTAATTAAGGATTATTCAACTAATTCAATAAATTATTTATTAAATAGTTAAATTAGCTTATTGACTGAGTTAAAGAGTTAAATACTATCAAACTAGTTAAAAGTTAATTAAAAATATCTTTATCAAACATCCTCTTAATTGTAAATGCTTGTAATAATCGTATATAAACTTGTAAAGAAATAAAAAACATGCTTTATACCCTGCCTTCGGAATAGAATTTTCTATCATACTCTCAAATTCTTATTGGGCAAAAAAAAACATGTAAGCATGTATTTGACCAATTAAAGGGGTGTACCAAAGGATGAAACTCAAATCGAGGCTGGTACATGCACGTCTACTTTCATCCTATCTGGCTAAATTATCCATGTGGTTCCCTACTTTTGCGGTCCATCCCACGAGCATTTCATCTTACCAATTTGATGAGTTCAACAAGCAATTGCTCCTGGTATCCAGATGGTCCCAAAGTCCTATCCATCGTAAATTACAGGTTGGGTTATAAGTCATTTCCTGTTATTCTTCGAGAGAGATACAAAGAGATAGATGCAAAATATTTTCATGACATCTAGGTTTACTCTGCTGGGGGTTGGATTTATATGTATGCGTATTTTCATAAAATCCTATTATTTTATTATAAAATTCTCATTTTAAAATAACTATAATAAATAATTATTTTTATCACACAAAAATATTTTAATTATTTCTAATTTCTTAAAAGGTGTAACATTATTTTCTAAACTTTTTCTTTCAAATCATTTCTCATTGTAATCTTTTCAGTACATCATTCTTCTTTATTTTGCCAATTAGTTTAGGCCCTATTGAATAATTAGCTGATTCAATTAGCTGTTAACTAATAACTGATTTAATTAATTGTTAGCTAATAACTAATTATATTAATTGATTTGATCAGCTAATAACATTAGTTGCTTGAATGAAAATATTTGATAAAATTAGTTATTTTCTATTAGTTGTTTATATACAAAATGACTTATAAGGATATATATACATATATATATTATGATTTATTTAAGTATTTTTTACTTTAATATTATTTTAGATTTATCATATGATTTATTAAATTAAATTTTCTTCTAAAAATATATTACTATAATTTATTATTTATTATATTTCTTAAAAATAAATTATTATATTTCATAAAAATAAATTATTATATTTTGTAAATCCTTTATAGAAATTAATAATTATTATTTAATAAATTTATTTGATCTTTTTTAGTAAGGATATAAATGAAAATAAGTATATTATTTAAAAATAATTTTATATTTTTACAAGTGTATTATTAATAAATTAATTAAAAATGTTAGGTTCACTAACTTTTTGAAATTAGTTAATTGAGGATTATTCAACTAATTCAATAAATTATTTATTAAATAGTTAAATTAGTTGATTGATTGGATCAAAGAGTTAAATACTATCAAACTAGTTAAATGTTAATTAAAAATATCTTTATCAAACATCCTCTTAATTGTAAATGCTTGTAATAATCTATATAAACTTGCAAAGAAATCAATAACATGCTTTATACCCTGCCTTTGGAATAGAATTTTCTATCATACTCTCAAATTCTTATTGGGCAAAAAAAAAACATGTAAGCATGTATTTGACCAATTGAAGGGGTGTACCCAAGGATGAAACTCAAATCGAGGCTGGTACATGCACGTATACTTCCATCCTATCTGGCTAAATTATCCATGTGGTTCCCTGCTTTTGCGGTCCATCCCACGAGCGTTTCATCTTACAAATTTGATGAGTTCAACAAGCAATTGCTCCTGGTATTCAGATGGTCCCAAAGTCCTATCCATCGTAAATTATAGGTTGGGTTATAAGTCATTTCCTGTTGTTCTTCGAGAGAGATACAAAGAGATAGATGCAAAATATTTTCATGACATCTAGGTTTACTTTGCTGGGGGTTGGATTTATATGTATGCGTATTTAATTTTGTTATACTTGCAGCACTTTCAGCGTATCAATTTACGTTCTCCGTTGATCCCGCACACCAAATTCCATTCCTTTCCTCTAATTCTTCTATATTAATGAGAGCACTTATCAAAATGCAAAATCTAAACTATTCCTTCGATGGCTTAGGTCTAAACTATGGACACGTTTCTAGTGTACGGTAGTACAGTAATTTCAATTTTTTTTATATTTATTTATATTTTAACAAATAAGATATTTTTATATCATAATTAAATAATTATTATAATTAAAAAATTAATTGTTCTACTTATTAAATTATAAGTGAAAGTAATACTTTCTAATATTATAATAATATTAGAAATATTTTTCCAAAATCTTGTCTCCCAAACGTCCGTATATATCCAGAACTTAGCGAGAATGCAGAATATGTGGTTTCGTGCTACACATACACAAAATTAATGAGCCCCATGGCTTCTTCCTCACGTCTCCCTGCCTCCATATAGAAGAGCAAGTTTTCCTATTTTGTACTCTGACGTCAAGGACTTCGTAAAGTCAGCTGCTTGTTCAAATTTAGGTGCTTCCTTTGGAAACTTCTGTGATATAATAAGTCTAAAAGTTATTAAATTAAAATTATTTAATTATATCATAGAATTCACATTAAATTTAATAAATTTATTCATACACAGAGATGCACAAAACGATGGATACAAACGTCTTGCCGTTCATTATTTGCGCATACGTGTTCACTTAGTTACTTAAGTATACATTAACTAGGATAAGTCAAGCTATTATTCACAAGAAAAAAAATTAAGTTAATAGAACAAAAACCTTTTAAGGGCTGAACTTCAATATCCATGTACATTTTTAGATGTATATAACTAGAAAAGAGTTTTAGGCTTTGTTTGATAAATAAATTTTTAAATAACCTTTAGTTTGTTTGACTAAATTTTAATTAGTTGATAAACTTTTAACTGAAATAACTGTTTCGTGGACAACTGCTTGAAACAACTATTATCCCCAAAATGCTGTTTTAAAAAAACACTGCATATTGTAGCGTTTTCAACTAGCATTTGCAACAATATTTTTGAAATTACTCATCCTATCCTTCTGTATGAATACGGCCTTGTTCTCAGCAGTCCAATACTGTCAATGGAAAGCAGGCTAATACCACTTTGAAATTACCCACTTTGCTTTCCACTTTAAGGAAGGCAAATTACCGCACAGCAACATCTTTGCTTTTCTTTTATTTACTGGGATTTGCTTTTCTTTTATTTAATTTTGCTAGGAGCAT
Organism: Sindora glabra; assembly: GCA_020226215.1. Lineage (NCBI taxonomy): Eukaryota > Viridiplantae > Streptophyta > Magnoliopsida > Fabales > Fabaceae > Sindora > Sindora glabra. Next base: position 9,668,154 of record CM035232.1, read on the forward strand.
TTCATGAATTATATTCTATTATAAATTAGGCTTTATAATATGAATTATATTCTATTATAAATTAATTCATATGTTGTAAAAAAACCTATAATAATTAGGATATAATTATAACACTACAACAAAAAGCAGTAATAACGACGATACTTTTAGCGGCGATAAAATTTCGATCGTCGCTAAAGGTATTTCCGGCGACTATTGTCGTCGGTAAAAATGGAAAAACTTTTCAGAGGGAACAAAATTGGGGGGCGGGAAGAAGTAGGCTTTTAGCGACGACAAAAGTCGTCGCTAAAAGCCTAAAAAAATTTGGGCGGGAAAATTTGGCATTCAGGCGGGAAATTTTGTCCTTCAGCGACGACATTGTCGTCGCTGAAAATGAAGGCTTTCAGCGATGACATTGTCGTCGCTGAAGGGTGCACAATCAGCGATGACAACGTCATCGCAGAAGGCCTAATAATTTTTTGAAAAAATGTTGACCCTTCAGCGACGACATAGTCGTCGCTGAAGGCCAAACATTTTCAGCGACGACTCTGTCGTCGGTGAAAGTCCCATTTTCAGCGACGACACTGGATTTTAGCGACGACATTGTCGTCGATGAAAATGAAACTTTCAGCGATGACAATGTTGTCGTTGAAAAAAAATTTGGTCGTCGCTGAAAGCTTCAGCGACGATCGAATTTTTTTGTCGTCAATGAAAGCAGCCGGAGGCTATTTATTCCCCGCGCCTCCTCCCTCCCCATTTGCGCGTTTGAAATTTCTGGACCTGAGGTAAATTCCTGAATTTTCTCTCTCTTTTAATTTTTTTTAATTTTAGTATATTTATTTTTTATATATGTTGATATATATTAATTTTGTATATTATATCTTTTAATTTGTTAGTTATTATTAACACTTAGCTTAGTTCGTGGAGAGTATTCAGAGTTGATCAGTAGATTTTTACCATTGAGGTACGTAAATAAAAAAGCATAATTTTTTTTTGTGTACTAATATATTTAATTTACTCAAATAGTTTACAATGAATTAATGGAATTGATAGTATGTTTAATTTAATATGAAATTTTGTATTATTTAATTTTGCATATTGTAAATTTTAAATTTATTTATGTAAATTTAACTTAGCATTAATTTTATAAATATAAATTTGATTATTATTATATATGCATCTCTCAATTTACAATTTTGAAGTATACAATATATGTGTAGATTATTCATTTAGAATAATGTAAGATAAAATAGTTATGATATTTTATTCACAAAATTTAAAATTTGTGATGCAATTTAAGAAACTTCAAACTTACTAGATTTGATGAAATAATGTAAGATAGAAAATTAGAATAAATATATTAATCTATCTTAGAAAATAAGAGATTACGATAATATAATCTCTTTTTTAATTGAGATTGAAACTTAACAATTCAAATTGTATTATTTACACCACATACTAAGAAAAATTCAATTAAACTAAAGACTACATAAAAATAAAACCCTAACAATCCAAATTATGATATTTGCATTACATAAAAATTAAAATTTTCAAAACACTAGGAAGTTCGCATGAAAATCACCCCCCTCTTGGATAAAACAACATTTACTTAAATAAAGAAGCTGAATTGTGCATCTTATAAATAATATACACCTTATAAAACTAAACTTACTTAAATTTACAACTAGGAAGTCCGTATTCATAGTAAAGTAGATGATACTTTTGAATTCCCACAAGCTTATTGTGAAACATAACGGTTGTTATGAATATTTAGAAAAATCAATAATCTACATAATAAGTTACGTAAATAACAGTACTGACACTTAAACAACGATACTCATAAAATGTTGTATTGTTAATTTTAATTATTGTAAATATATTTTTACAATAATTTAAAATAGAACTGCATTTGCATTTAAATTATAAGCTTAGACCCGTTCAAGAGTTGGATGTTTTCTGAACATCAATCAACCCTTGAATTGTCCTGAAAAGTTGGACAGTTTGGGATATTATCATGTAGTTATTATTAATAATTTATCGGGCTCTTGTTTAATATTGTGGAAATATCTTAGCATCCTAACTGTTCTCCGGGTATAAACTATACACGTGTATAGTTTAGGCACTTGGAGAACCATAGGGAGATGCTGCCGAAATTTCTGCACGAGTCAATCGATGAGCGTGGATAAATTGAAAAAAATAATAACTATAGAAATATCTTGAATGGGATAGGATCCTACCCTTTAAAATTGGAGTGATACGGTGCATTTAGGGTGACTATCAAATATTAATCAACATATTTTATTTCACTTACAGCAATTTCCTTCCTGTTCAGTGATACAATGTCTGTCGATAAAAGTTAGATACATCTACCAAACCAATTGTCGGATGAGTATTGGAATGGTGCAGTAAGATTTGTTCAAAGAGCCAAAAACTTTGCCGATGAAAGGGGTATGGTAAGATGTCCATGCAAAAAGTGTGTGAATTTAATATTCCAGCCATTACTAAGATTGGAGGCGCATATTATAGATAATGGATTTCATCCATTATACATAAATTGGGTATATCACGGTGAAGCAGATGTTTCGACTTCTAGAGGAACTAGTGGGATATCTCCTAACAATAGAGATGAGCTGGCAGATATTATACATGATTTCATTGGCCCTGAGGCAACTGAAGTTGATTTTCACAATGACGAGTACAGGTGTGAGAATGCGGCTGACGAAGACATTGGAACAAAATATAGTAACTGTGATAACCTATTCGAGCAAGTAGAAACAGAGTTGTATCCAGGTTGCACAGCATTTTCAGCATTGAACTTCTTGGTCAAACTTATGCATTTGAAGGTTCTGCATAAGTGGACAAACAAATCATTTGATGCTCTTCTTCGATTATTAAAAGAGGCACTTCCAAACGATAATAAATTGCCTGATTCGTACTATGGTGCAAGGAAATGGCTCAACAAGTTGAGGTTGGGGTATGAATCAATCCATGTATGCAAACATGATTGCGCACTTTTTTGGAAAGATCATGCTTCTAAAGATAATTGTCCAATTTGTGGGGAGAGTCGATGGGTAAATAAAACTACAAAAGGAAAGAAGGTGCCCTAAAAAGTGGTTCGATATTTTCCTTTAACTCCTCGACTACAGCGTCTATATCGATCGAGACATACTGCAAAAAACATGATATGGCATCACACTGGAAAATCAAAAGAAGATGGAGTAATGCGACATCCCGTGGATGGAAAAGCTTGGCAGGAGTTCGATAAGAGGCATCCTAATTTCTCCGCTGACCCACGAAACGTCAGGTTGGGTTTAAGTGCAGATGGATTTAATCCTTTTGGTGATAGGAACCTATCTTATAGCATGTGACCAGTGGTTATGACTACTTACAACTTGCCACCATGGATATGCATGAACCAATCTTTTTTCATGTTGACCCTATTAATCCCAGGGCCGCAATCGCCAGGTAAAGATATCGATGTGTTCTTACAGCCTGTCGTAGAAGAGTTGAGGGATCTCTGGGAGAGAGGAGTTGAAACTCGAGATGCAAATACAAATACGGTGTTCAATATGTGGGTAGCATTGCTCTGGACTATTAATGATTTTTCTGCTCGAAATAGTCTATCCGGATGGAGCGGGCAAGGATACAAAGCATGTCCTACATGTAATTCGGATACTCCGTCGATTCGAGTTAGAGGAAAAATAGCTTACGTGGGTCATCGTCGTTGGCTTCCAAGAAGTCACACATGGAGAAATATGAAGGAATTCAATGGAAGGTCGGAGAGGAGACCCCCTCCTCGACCTCTTACCAATAATGTTATCATGGAACAGTTGGCCAAAGTGCCATAGAGACTTCCAGGAAAACATGCTGAATTTGGTGGTGTAAAGCGAAAGAGAGGTGTCGACGAACTTAATTAGAGTAAGAGAAGTATATTTTTTAATCTTCCTTATTGGCCAACAATGAACTTAAGGCATAACATTGATGTCATGCATGTCGAGAAAAATGTATGTGATAGCATCTTGGGTACATTATTGGAGATTAAGCACAAAATAAAGGATACAGACAATGCAAGACGAGATTTGGCAGACATGAAGACAAGGCCTAACTTGCATCTGTATGAGCAGAGGGGTCAACTTTTCAAGCCACATGCTGGATATACGCTTAACCAAGAAGGGCGAAAACGATTTTGCCAGTATATAAAGAATGTGAAATTTCCAGATGGCTTTGCTAGGAGTCTTAGTAAGAATGTCACAGATCGTGACCTGAAGTTAAAGGGGTTGAAATCACATGATTGTCATGTTATTATGCAAAGACTGTTAGGATAAGGTGTCCGGGCTTTTTTGCTAAAGGAATTATCATATCCACTTGTCGAGTTATGCAATTTCTTTAGTCAAATATGTGCTAGAACTCTTAACAGGGAGGATATTCTGCAAGCCAAACAAGACATTATCATAATTTTGTGCAAGCTTGAGAGGATATACCCCCAGCATTTTTTGACATAATGGTTCACTTGGTGATGCATCTGCCAGACGAAGCATTGGAAGGAGGACCCGTTCATTTTCGGTGGATGTGCCCATATGAGAGGTATATAAAAAAGTTAAAGGATTACATTCGAAATCGTGCTCGACCGGAGGGTTCAATTGCAGAAGGATATATTGTTGATGAGGTGTTAACGTTTTTCTCCATGTATTTGGAAGGAGTGGAAATTAGATTCAACCGCTCTGATAGAAATCAAGATGTAACACCTAGTCAAACAAGAAGGACATTGTCGGTGTTCCAGTCCCAATGTCGACCGATAGGGAAGAAGACAATTTCTCATTTCGATGAGAAGGATCGGGATATTGCAGTATGGTACATCTTGAATAATTGTACTGAGATTGAAAAATATCTCCAGTGAGTATCTTAAACTTCAGTTATGTTCTTCTCCCTTTTATGATTACAATAGACTAAGATTGTTATGTTCTACAATGAGCATCAATTGGAACTCGAACGAAGTGGTGCTGAAGATATTGATAACTTATAGAGAACCAAATTCCCCTCCTGGTTTTACTCGAAGATAAGGATTTTTTTCTTCCCAAATCCATTGAACGGATATCTTAAATATTGTTCATTTCTCTTGTTAATATTTTAATTTAATTCTTGGAATAATTGTTACTTTTGTAGATGTACTATTTACATAGGAACGGTTCCCCAGAGGCCACCGAAGAGTTACTGTCATTAGCATCCGGTCCCAGCTTCACTAACATGGTATACTCTGTGTGTATTGTGAATGGAGTACGTTTTGTAGCCAAAGCTCGGGATGAGAAGCATAAAACACAAAATAGTAGCATTTCTGTTCCGGGGATTGATGGCAACATGTTTTATGGTGTACTGGAAGAAATAATTGAGTTGACTTATTTAAATAAGTACAATGTGACTTTATTTAAATGCAAGTGGTATGACACTGATCCTACAAAGAAGAAACTTTATACTGACAAGAATATCACAAGTATCTCCATCAACGGACAATGGTACAAGGATGATCCTTACATACTTGCTACTCAAGCAAAACAAGTGTTTTACATTGAGGATCTCCTTAATGGACCAAATTGGAGGGTCGTCCATAATATGGTGCATCGCGATATATGGGATCTACCCAGTAATGGAGATAATGCACAAGACCTGTTATTTCTGTAGGATAGTAACTCGTCTAACTTCAACCTCACAGTTGATCTGGGAGATTTTGATCTAGTACATCTAGGTAATGAAAGAAATAGTCGTTCAATCATTCCAACGCACAGGAATGTTGGACCTGGTGCTCATGGAGAAGACACCTTCATCGATGATGACGAGAGCCTTGAAGACGAAACAATTGATGATTATATGGATGAGGAGCCCACACAATCTGATAATGAAGGAGAATCCGATGACCATCAGTCTGTTAGGTTCACCGACACTGATTCTGACTAGGGAAAAAATAACATATTCAAACTACAACTACAACTCATAATTGTGTAAGAATGATTATTAAAATAATAAATGTGATTGTAAGAGATTGAACCATTTCATCCTTCAACTGGACATTGAGTTCTTTTTAATTACTTATATGATGTGTATTATTTTAGTTATGGCGGATGTCGAGGCACGATACCACAGAGGTGACGCTGGAGGCGACCCACCAGAGCGACCCAGCCGTATTCCATCTCAGTGTGAGGGCTCAGGTATTTGTTATTAATTGTGCATACCTAAGCTTGATTAAATATTATGTTTATTTTGTTAATATTTTTCTTTGTTAAATAAAGTAGCACCTGCTAAGAAGAGGGGGCCGAATAGGTCCCTAAGACTGCATGAAAAGATTGGCAGGGGTGGAGGCAGACCGGTGCCTGTACAGTTTGATACGACTGGTACATGGCATGCGGTTGGTGAGAATGCCAGTCATCTCCCTCGTGATATTGGTAGCATGATCCGCGCCCACGTGCCGCCCTATTATAAGTCATGGCGGGCTGTACCTCAGGAGATTCGAGATAGAGTTGTGCAGGAGGTTTGCGTAAGTATCCATTTCCTTTTGAATAAATGTCTTTGAGATTGAAATTTCTAAATATATGACTTATAAATTTATTAAATGTCTTATAATGCAATCCCATTTCGAGTTCCAGGGCATCTTCGAGGGTGATTGGGATAGAGCACTCTCTGGTTTGATGCGGACTGCTGCCGACCTGTACCGAGATTGGAAGTACAGGTTGAATAAGTATTTCTTAGAGCATGGAGGTGATCGATACGAGGAGTATGACTTGGATCGAGCCCGACGTTGTGTGCCTCGGTCTGTCTCACCGCAGACATGGCAGAGGTGTGTGGACTTCTTTGATAGTGACAAGTACAGGGTAAGTATGATATTTTATGGTATTATGTCAGTATTTCATAATTAGTAGATTGTGAACATTAAAATTTAACTTTTTTCTCTTAATTTGCAGGAGTTGTCTACAAGAAATACAAATAATAGAGCACAGAAGGTCGTGAATAACCGGCATGGGTTAAAGTCTATTGCTGCACATCGCTTTGATAAGGTAATTTAAATTTTTTCTATCTTTTTTAAATATATCCATTTGTTAAATAGCATTACTACCTTTCATCTTTTTTTTTTGTTACAAAAATTGAACAGAGAAACAGAGATACTGGTGAGCTGCAGTCGGTGCCCGATAACTTTAGGGACCGACACACATACAGGTCGGGGGAGTGGGTGCATCCGATCCCTCAGGGGCAATATGTAAGTTGTTTGAATTTCATATTTTAAATAAAATTTTACAAATATATCTTCTAAGATAGATTTCTTATTACTTTTTTTTAATAATTTAAAGCGAGGATGACTGAGCTCATGACTCAACATGTACAGTCTAGTGTATCATCCACTAGCTTGCCTACGACTCCTGTACAGTTAGATGAGGCTGCCATCGCCGATGAGGTACTTGGTACTCATCGAGGGTACAGGAAGGCTGTTGGACGTGTACTTGCTGGTCAGAATTATCGTTCGATGGGGACTTCTAGCACGGCGGCGAGCTCACAGACCGTGTCTCAGGTCGATGAGTTGCAGGAGCAGTTACACCAGAGTCGGGAGCAGGTTGAGCAGAGCCAGCTATTGATTCAGCAGCAGCAGCAGATTATACAGCAGCAGGAGATGATGCAGCAGCAGTTTGGGACTTATCTTACTGAGATGACCTCGATCCTTAGACAGTAGGGTATCGTCCTACCGCCGCCTCCATTTGCTGCTGCTACACTGCCTGGGCAGAGTAGATTTGCGCCTGCACCTACCGCTCAGCCACCACCGTCATTTTATCATCCTCGTAGTCAGGATGATGATGATGATGACGACGACGATCACGATGCACTGTGATTTTGCACCTCCCTACTTCCCCATAGTATATTTTGTTTATGTATTTTTATATTTTCTATATGTGCACATTTACATAGATGATGTATATATATTAGTTTATTTATATAAATATTATTTTTACCATTGCTTTATGAGTATTAATTTTTTATGTTGGATCAAATTGTTAAACCTTATTAATAATACTACTGATATATTATAATTGTATAATTTATATTAAAATAAATTAAATTAAATTTTAAAAAATTAATAAACGGGTCAAGTAAATTAAAATAAAGAATATATTATTTGAAATATACGATAATTTGATTTTAAATTTTTTAAAAAAAATTTAAAAAACTTTTAGCGGCGACAATTGTCGTCGCTATAGGTCAGAAGTCGTCGCTGAAGTCAGACCTTCAGCGACGACAATTGTCGTCGCTGAAAGCCTGACCTTCAACGACGACAATTGTCGTCGCTGAAAGCCTGACCTTTAGCGACGACTTCTGACCTATAGCGACGACAATTGTCGCTGCTAAAAATCAAATTTCAAATTTTTTTGAAATTTAAAATTGTTTTCTGCGACGACTTTGTCGTCGCAAAAGGTCTATCTTTTAGCGACGACAAATTGTCATCGCTAATGATCTCTTCAGGCACGAACCTACACCGACGACATTTTTAACGATGACTTTTTCTTTTGCGACGACTGAGAACTTTTTAGCGACGACAAATGTTGCCGCTAAAAGTCTTTTTTGCTGTAGTGTAAATTTTTATAAAAAATATATTAATTTAATTTTTAAAATATTTAATTTATAATAAATTATAATAATATATTATTTACAAGAAAATTAATCTATTAAATAATATATAAAATAAAAGAATACTCAAATAATTTATAAAATATATACATGTCTTTATTTATCATTTTACATACAAACAACTAATTATAAACAACTGATTTTACTAAATATTTTTATTTAAATAGCTAATATAATCAGTTAATCAAATCAGATAATACAATCAGCCATCAGCTAATAGTTAATTGAATCAACTAATCATTACAACTATCAGTTAATTACCAAACAAGGCCTTAGTGTTAGCATGCCATATGTCTTACTATTAGTAACAATTAATTAGATAGTCAATTTTCCCTATTATTCTAGCTTTCGTAATAATAATTGATATTAATAAGTGTTTAATTATTTTCAATTTTGTATTAAAAATAAAATAAAAATATTAATAAAAAGAAATTTTCATCTATAAAATAAGATAAAATTAATAATTTTATTCTTAAAATTATAATGTATTGATAAAATTGTTCTTAAATTATATAAAATTACAATTTCTTCCTTTCATACAGTAATTTAGGAACAAAATTATTTGTACATATTTATACAAATAGATGAAATTATTTGTATAAATAGTTATTTAATGACAAGATTGTAACTTTATATAATTCAAAAATTATTTTGCTAACGCTTTATAATTTTAAGAATGAAATTTTTAATTTTGTCATAAAATAACTTTCTACCCACTAACCTCTTCGTATGCACTTCCGCACCTACTAAGAGGTCTTTTTATTTAAAAGAATTAAAATTTTTATTATAACTATTACTCTCTTTGTTCCTATTTATCTGTCGCCATTAATCAATTTTACACATATTAAGAAAGTAGTTAAATTTATTTATTTATAATAAACTTTATAAGATTATCCTTTATACACAAAATTCAAGATAGTTAAAAATAGAGAGAAAAATATAAAGAAATAAATGCAGGTAGACTAATAATGTAGAATAATAAAGTATTTATTAATGAAAGAGAAGGATAAATTTGAAAAAAAATATTTAATATTTCATTAGAATTCTAAAGTAACAGATAAAAAGGAATAAAAATATTTTTTAAAATGCAACAGATAAAAAGAAACGGAAGGAATAAATTATTAACTATAAATATAACTTGTACCAATAATAATAATTGTCCCTAGAAAATATTAGGATTGTTGGAAGACAATAAATTGTATTTAGAAGCATCTACTTATTTGTCTATTGTGTGAATTTTTAGGACTACTAATAGTGTAGCTCATCAAGGGATCAAACAGGTTTACAATGTAATCAAGAATAGGAGTAGGTTTGTTAATAAGGTTCCTCCTATATAGATGAGATCTGTGTTTATGATGTTGACATTACTTTTGATTAAGTAAATTTCCTTTCCATAACTAAAAAAATAATATTTTTATGAGAAATAGTGATATATAAAATTAAATAAATTATAATGATTGTTTTATGATTATTAGGGGAGTAGATTACTTTTCTAAAATATGTTCAACTATGCATCAAAACACATAATAAAGTGATTTGATCTAAATTTAATAAAAAAAACTTGTATTATTATTATATATAATTAAATGAGACATAATTCAAAACAAAATTTTATGATGAAATTAAAAATATCTCGTTGCCAAAAAATAAGGGCGTAATTGTAAATCCTCTATTATTTAATAGTAATATTTAAAGAGTGATCTTCCAATTTTTTTAAGACAATAAGAGTTTCTAACAATATTAAAATTTTAGACCTCTCAAATTAATATAACACATTAAAGGAAGATTAAAATTTTGTATCCATGATCATATGATTTGATGAAATAAAATAAGAATTCAATTTTTAAATAACAAAGTGAATAACAAATTATTTGACAACTTCTATTGGCCTTATTTAGGAAGAGAGAGAGAGGATGGAGGTCATAAAATTTTCATATAATTAAATAAATGATGCCTTATTTAGTTTTATATGTTTAAAATCCATTTATATAATATTTGGCTTTTTAAGAAAAGGAAAAGTAGACACCAAACCTTCCAGTTCCCTTTATATAATAATACCGTTTATTTTTGTTTTATATGAGAAAATTGGAGACAAAAAATTTCTGTTATAAATCAACTCAAGATTAACAAATACAACAGTGCAATCATCCATTCATAATCATGTTCATATTGATTTATTTCAATGGTAATGACAATTCCTGTCAAATGATATATTTTTTTTGAGTTCATAATTTCAATATTAAATATAGAATTATGGTTACAAAAATAAAAAATATTAATTTCTGAATGTCTTCAAATACATGCGTTTTAAACTTTTATTTTTCTTCACATGTATTCTTTTATTATTTTATTGGCTTCTTTTAAAAAAAATTAAAAACTTTAGGCATTACTCTAAATTGTTGATCATAAATATTATTGCATTAATAATAATATCTTTCAGATGAATAAATATTTAAATTTTTATTATTAAATATAGATAAAATTTGAATAAATATATACCAAAACTCTTTTTCTAAAAAATAAAATACCTATATACAAAAATTTATGATGTAACTTTGGCCAATGATTTTGCAATAAACTACAGCAAAAAAGACTTTTAGCGGCGACATTTGTCGTCGCTAAAAAGTTCTCGGTCGTCACAAAAGAAAAAGTCGTCGTTAAAAATGTCGTCGGCGTAGGTTCGTGCCTGAAGAGGTCATTAGCGACGATAAGTTGTCATCGCTAAAAGTCAGGCCTTTTGCGACGACTTTGTCGTCGCAAAAAACAATTTCAAAATTCAAAAAAATTTGAAATTTGATTTTTAGCGGCGACAATTGTCGTCGCTATAGGTTGAAGTCGTCGCTGAATGAAGATTCGGCTTTCAGTGACGACTTTGTCGTCGCTGAAGGTCAACTTTCAGCAACGACAAAAAGTCGTCGCAGAAAGTCTTAGCTTCACCGACGACAAAGTCGTCGCTGAAAGTTAGATCTTCAGCGACGACTTCTAACCTATAGCGACGACAATTGTCGTCGCTAAAAGTTTTTTGAATTTTTTTTAAAAATTTTAAAATTAAATTATCGTATATTTCAAATGATATATTCTTTATTTTAATTTACTTGACTCGTTTAATAATTTTTTTAAATTTAATTTAATATAAATTATACAATTATAATATATCAGTAGTATTATTAATAATATCTAACAATTTGATCCAACATGCAAAATTAATACTCATAAAGCAATAGTAAAAATAATTTTTATATGAATAAACTAATATATATACATCATCTATGTAAATGTGCACATATAAAAAATATAAAGATACATAAACAAAATATACTATGGGGAAGTAGGGAGGTGCAAATATCACAGTGCACCGTGATCGTCGTCGTCGTCATCATCATCATCATCATCATCATCATCCTGACTACGAGGATGATAAAATGACGGTGGCGGCTGAGCGGTAGGTGCAGGCGCAAATCTACTCGGCCCAGGCGGTGTAGCAGCAGCAAATAGAGGCGACGGTAGGACGATACCCTGCTGTCTAAGGATCGAGCTCATCTCAGTAAGATAAGTCCCAAGCTGCTGCTGATCAAGCAGATCCTGCTGCTCCTGAATCAATCACTGGCTCTGCTCAACCTGCTCCCGACTCTGGTGTAACTACTCCTGCAACTCACCGACCCGAGACACGGTCTGTGAGCTCGTCCCCGTGCTAGATGTCCCCATCGAACGATAAGTCTGACCAGCAAGTACACGCCCAACAGCCTTCTTGTACCCTCGACGAGTGCCAAGCACCTCATCGGTGATGGCAGCCTCATCTAACTGTACAGGAGTCGTAGGCAAGCTAATGGATGATACACTAGACTGTACATGCTAAGTCATGAGCTCAGTCATCCTCGTCTTAAATTATTAAAAAAAAAATAAGAAATCTATCTTAGAAGATATATTTGTAAAATTTTATTTAAAATATGAAATTCAAATAACTTACATGTTGCTCCTGAGGGATCGGATGCACCCACTCCCCCGACCTGTATGTGTGTCGGTCCCTAAAGTTATCGGGCACCGACTGCAGCTCACCAGTATCTCTGTTTCTCTGTTCAATTTTTGTAACAGAAAAAAAGGATGAAGGGTAGTAATGCTATTTAACAAATGGATATATTTAAAAAAGATACAAAAAAATTAAATTACCTTATCAAAGCGATGTGCAGCAATAGACTTTGACCCATGCCGGTCATTCACGACCTTCTGTGCTCTATTATTTGTATTTCTTGCAGACAACTCCTGCAAATTAAGAGAAAAAAGTTAAATTTTAATGTTCACAATTTACTAATTATGAAATATTGATATAATACCATAAAATATCATGCTTACCCTATACTCGTCACTATCAAAGAAGTCCATACACCTCTGTTATGTCTGCGGTGAGACAGATCGAGGCACACAATGTCGAGCTCGATCTAAGTCATACTCCTGGTATCGATCACCTCCATGCTCTAAGAAATACTTATTCAACCTGTACTTCCAATCTCTGTACAGGTCGACAGCAGTCCGTATCAAACCAGAGAGCGCTCTATCCCGATCACCCTCGGAGATGCCCTGGAACTCGAAATGGGACTGCATTAAAAGACATTTAATAAATTTATGAGTTATATATTTAGAAATTTCAATCTCAAAGACATTAATTCAAAAGGAAATGGATACTTATGCAAACCTCTTGCATAACTCTATCTCGAATCTCTTGAGGTACAGCCCGCCATGACTTATAATAGGGCGGCACGTGGGCGCGGATCATGCTGCCAATATCACGAGGGAGATGACTGGCATTCTCACCAACCGCATGCCATGTACCAGTCGTATCAAACTGTATAGGCACGTCTGCCTCCACCCCTGCCTATCTTCTCGTGCAGTCTTAGGGACCTATTCGGTCCCCTCTTCTTAGCAGGTGCTAATTCATTTAATAAAGAAAAATATTAACAAAATAAATATAATTATCGTTGAAGCTTAGGTATGCACAATTAATAACAAATACCTGAGCCCTCACATTGAGATGGAATATGGGTGGGTCGCTCCGGTGGGTCGCCTCCAGCGTCACCTCCGTGGTATCGTGCCTCGACATCCGCCATAACTAAGATAATACACATCATATAAGTAATTAAAAAGAACTCAATGTCCAGTTGAAGGATGAAATGGTTCAATCTCTTACAATCACATTTATTATTTTAATAATCATACTTACACAATTATGAGTTGTAGTTCGAATATGTTATTTTTTCCCTAGTCAGAATTAGTGTCGGTGAACCTAACAGACTGATCGTCATCAGATTCTCCTTCATTATTAGATTGTGTGGGCTCCTCATCCATATAATCATCAATTGTTTCGTCTTCAATGCTCTCGTCATCATCGATGAAGGTGTCTTCTCCATGAGCACCAGATCCAACATTCTTGTACGTTGGAATGATTGAAGGACTATTCTTTCATTACCTAGATGTACTAGATCGAAATCTCCCAGATCAACTGTGAGGTTGAAGCTGGACGAGTTACTATCATATAGAAATAACAGGTCTTGTGCATTATCTCCATCACTGGGTAGATCCTATATATCGCGATGCACCATATTATGGACGACCCTCTAATTTGGTCCATTAAGGAGATCCTCAGTGTAAAATACTTGTTTTGCTTGAGTAATAAGTATGTAAGGATCATCCTTGTACCATTGTCTGTTGATGGAGATACTTATGATATTCTTGTCAGTATAAAGTTTCTTCTTTGTAGGATCAGTGTCATACCACTTGCATTTAAATAAAGTCACATTGTACTTATTTAAATAAGTCAACTCAATTATTTCTTCCAGTACACCATAAAACATGTTGCCATCAATCCCCGGAACAGAAATGCCACTATTTTGCGTTTTATGCTTCTCATCCTGAGCTTTGGCTACAAAGCGTACTCCATTCACAATACACGCAGAGTATACCATGTTGTGAAACTGGGACTGGATGCTAATGATAGTAACTCTTCAGTGGCCTCTGGGGAACCATTCCTATGTAAATAGTACATCTACAAAAGTAACAATTATTCCAAGAATTAAATTAAAATATTAACAAGAGAAATGAACAATATTTAAGATATCCGTTCAATGGATTTAGGAAGAAAAAAATCCTTACCTTCGAGTAAAACCAGGAGGGGAATTTGGTTCTCTGTAAGTTATCAATATCTTCAGCACCACTTCGTGCGAGTTCCAATCGATGCTCACTGTAGAACATAACAATCTTAGTCTATTGTAATCACAAAAGGGAGAAGAACACAACTGAAGTTTAAGATACTCACTGGAGATATTTTTCAATCTCAGTACAATTATTCAAGATGTACCATACTGCAATATCCCGATCCTTCCTATCGAAATGGGAAATAATCTTCTTCCCTATCGGTCGACATTGGGACCGGAACACCGACAATGTTCTTCTTGTTTGACTAGGTGTTACATCTTGATTTCTATCAGAGCGATTGAATCTAGTTTCCACTCCTTCCAAATACATGGAGAAAAATGTTAATGCCTCATCAACAATATATCCTTCTGCAATTAAACCCTCCGGTCGAGCACGATTTCGAACATAATCCTTTAACTTTTTTATATACCTCTCATATGGGTACATCCACCGAAAATGAACGGGTCCTTCTTCTAATGCTTCGTTTGGCAGATGCATCACCAAGTGAACCATTATGTCAAAAAATGCTGGGAGGTATATCCTCTCAAGCTTGCACAAAATTATGATGATGTCTTGTTTGGCTTGCAGAATATCCTCCCTGTTGAGAGTTCTAGCACATATTTGACTAAAGAAATTGCATAACTCGACAAGTGGATATGATAATTCCTTTGGCAAAAAAGCCCGGACACCTTGTCCTAACAGTCTTTGCATAATAACATGACAATCATGTGATTTCAACCCCTTTAACTACAGGTCACGATCTGTGACATTCTTACTAAGACTCCCAGCAAAGCCATCTGGAAATTTCACATTCTTAATATACTGGCAAAATCATTTCCGCTCTTCTTGGTTAAGCGTATATCCAGCTTATGGCTTGAAAAGTTGACCTCTCTGCTCATACAAATGCAAGTTAGGCCTTATCTTCATGTCTGCCAAATCTCGTCTTGCATTGTCTGTATCATTTGTTTTGTGCTCAATCTCCAATAGTGTACCCAAGATGCTATCACATACATTTTTCTCGACATGCATGACATCAATGTTATGCCTTAAGTTCATTGTTGGCCAATAAGGAAGATTAAAAAATATACTTCTCTTGCTCCAATTAAGTTCGTCGGCACCTCTCTTTCGCTTTATACCACTAAACTCAGCATGTTTTCCTGGAAGTCTCTGTGGCACTTTGGCCAACTGTTCCATGATAACATTATTGGTAAGAGGCCGAGGAGGGGGTCTCCTCTCCGACCTTCCATTGAATTCCTTCCTATTTCTCCATGTGTGACTTCTTGGAAGCCAACGACGATGACCAACGTAAGCTATTTTTCCTCTAACTCGAATCAACGGAGTATCCGAATTACATGTAGGACATGCTTTATATCCTTGCCCGCTCCACCCGGATAGACTACTTCGAGCAGGAAAATCATTAATAGTCCAGAGCAATGCTGCCCGCATATTGAACACCGTATTTGTATTTGCATCTCGAGTTTCAACTCCTCTCTCCCAGAGATCCCTCAACTCTTCTACGACCGGCTGTAAGAACACATCGATATCTTTACCTGGCGATTGCGGCCCTGGGATTAATAGGGTCAACATGAAAAAAGATTGGTTCATGCATATCCATGGTGGCAAGTTGTAAGTAGTCATAACCACTGGCCACATGCTATAAGATAGGTTCCTATCACCAAAAGGATTAAATCCATCTGCACTTAAACCTAACCTGACGTTTCATGGGTCAGCGGAGAAATTGGGAAACCTCTTATCGAACTCCTGCCAAGCTTTTCCATCCACGGGATGTCGCATTACCCCCTCTTCTTTTGATTTTCCAGTGTGATGCCATAATATGTTTTTTACAGTATGTCCCGACCGATACAGACGCTGTAGTCGAGGAGTTAAAGGAAAATATTGAACCACTTTTTAGGGCACCTTCTTTCTTTTTGTAGTTTTATTTACCCATCGACTCTCCCCACAAATTGGACAATTATCTTTAAAAGCATGATCTTTCCAAAAAAGTGCGTAATCATGTTTGCATACATGGATTGATTCATGCCCCAACCCCAACTTGTTGAGCCATTTCCTTGCACCATAGTACGATTCAGGCAATTTATTATCGTTTGGAAGTGCCTCTTTTAATAATCGAAGAAGAGCATCAAATGACTTGTTTGTCCACTTATGCAGAACCTTCAAATGCATAAGTTTCACCAAGAAGTTCAATACTGAAAATGCTGTACAACCTGGATACAACTCTGTTTCTACTTGCTTGAATAGGTTATCACAATTACTATATTTTGTTCCAATATCTTCATCAGCCGCATTCTCACACCTGTACTCGTCATTGTGAAAATCAACTTCAGTTGCCTTAGGGCCAATGAAATCATGTATAATATCTACCAGCTCATCTCTATTGTTAGGAGATATCTCACTAGTTCCTCTAGAAGTCGAAACATCTACTTCACCATGGTGTACCCAATTTATGTATAATGGATGAAATCCATTATCTATAATATGCACCTCCAATGTTAGTAATGTCTGGAATATTAAATTCACACACTTTTTGCATGGACATCTTACCATACCCTTTTCATCGGCAAAGTTTTTGGCTCTTTGAACAAATCTTACTGCACCATTCCAATACTCATCCGACAATTGATTTGGTAGATGTATCCAACTTTTATCGACAGACATTATATCACTGAACAAGAAGGAAATTGCTTTAGGTGAAATAAAGTATGTTGATTAATATTTGACAGTTACCCAAAATGCACTGTATCACTCCAATTTTGAAGGGTAGGATCCTATCCCATTCGAGATATTTCTATAGTTATTATTTTTTTCAATTTATCCACGCTCATCGATTGACTCGTGCAGAAATTTCGGCAGCATCTCCCTATGGTTCTCCAAGTGCCTAAACTATACACTTGTATAGTTTATACCCGAAGAACAGTTAGGATGCTAAGATATTTTCACAATATCAAACAAGAGCCTGATAAATTGTTAATAATAACTACATGATAATATCCCAAACTATCCAACTTTTCAGGACAATTCAAGGGTTGACTGATGTTCAGAAAACAATCAACCCTTGAACGGGTCTAAGCTTAAATGTAAATGTAGTTCTAATTTAAATTATTATAAAAATATATTTACAATAATTAAAATTTTACAATAATTTAAATTAACGATACAACAATTTATAAGTATCATTGTTTAAGTGTTAGTACTGTTATTTACGTAACCTACTTTACTATATTGATGAGGTATACAATTCAACTTCTTTATAGAGATGTCTATACTATGAATACGGACTTCCTGGTTGTAAATTTAAGTAAGTTTGGTTTTATAAGGTGTATATTATTTATAAGATGCACAATGTCAGCTTCTTTATTTAAGTAAATGTAGTTTTTTCCAAGAGGGGTGTGATTTTTAGGCGAACTTCTTAGTGTTTTGAAATTTTTTATTTTTATGAGATGTAAATATCATAACTTGAATTGTTAGGGTTTCATTTTTATGTAGTCTCTAGTTTAATTGAATTTTCCTTAGTATGTGGGGTAAATAATAGAATTTGAATTGTTAAGTTTCAATCTCAATTAAAAAAGTAGACTATATTACTGTAATCTCTTACTGAACCTAAGATAGATTTATATATTTATTATAATTATCTATCTTACATTATTTCATTGAATCTAATAAGTTTGAAGTTTCCTAAATTGCATCACAAATTTTAGATTTTGTGAATGGACTTCCTAGTTATAAATTTAAGTTAGTTTGGTTTTATAAGGTGACAATTATTTATAAGATGCACAGTGTCAGCTTTTTTATTTAAGTAAATGTAGTTTTATCCAAGAGGGGTGTGATTTTCATGCGAACTTCCTAGTGTTTTAAAATTTTTTATTTTTATGAGATGTAAATATCATAATTTGAATTGTTAGGGTTTCCTTTTTATGTAGTCTCTAGTTTAATTGAATTTTTCTTAGTATGTGGGGTAAATAATAGAATTTGAATTGTTAAGTTTCAATCTCAATTAAAAAATAGACTAGATTATTGTAATCTCTTACTTTCTAAGATAGATTTATATATTTATTATAATTATCTATCTTAAATTATTTTATTGAATCTAATAAGTTTGAAGTTTCCTAAATTGCATCACAAATTTTAGATTTTGTGAATAAAATATCATAACTATTTTATCTTACATTAGTCTAAATGAATAATCTACACATATATTGTATACTTCAAAATTATAAATTGAGGGATGCATAATAATAATCAAATTTATATTCATAAAATTAATGTTAAGTTAAATTTACATAAATAAATTTAAAATTTACAACATACAAAATTTCATATTAAATTAAACATACTATCAATTCTATTAATTCAAATTAAACATACTATCAATTCTATTAATTCATTGCAAACTATTTGAGTAAATTAAATATATTAGTACACAAAAAAATTATAATATTCTATTTACGTACCTCAATGGTAAAAATCTACTGATCAACTCTGAATACTCTCCACAAACTAAGCCAAGTGCTAATAATAACTAACAAATTAAAAAATACAACATACAAAATTAATACATATTAACATATATAAAAAATAAATATACTAAAATTAGAAAAAATTAAAATAGAGAGAAAGTTCATAAACTTACCTTAGGTCCAGAAACTTCAAATGTGCAAATGAGAGGGGAGGAGGCGCGCCGCGAATAAATAGTCTCTGGCTTTCAGCGACGACAGAAAAAATTCGGTGTCGCTGAAGCTTTCAGCGACAATCGAGTTTTTTTTTAGCGTCATCGCTAAAGGCTTGCCTCGAAATTCGTACAAATCTTTTAGCGACAACACTGTCGTCGCTAAAAGTAGGAGAACTTTCAGCGACGACAAAGTCGTCGCTGATGCATCAACCTTCAGCGATGACATAGTCGTCGCTGAAAATCGGCACTTTCAGCGATGACTTTGTCGTCGCTGATAGGTAAAATTTTTTGCCGTAAATTTTTAGGGCTTCAGCGACGATTGATTCAGTCGTCGCTAATGGTCAGCCTTTCAGCGACGACATTGTCATCGCTGAAAGTCTTATATTTTCAGCGACGACCCAATTTCTTCCTGCCGAAAGCCAAACTTTGCCGCTGAAATTTTTTTAGGCTTTTAGCGACGAATTTTGTCGTCGCTAAAAGCCTAAATCTTCCCGCCCACATTTCCGTTTCCCTCTAAAAAGTTTTGCCTTTTTTACCGACGACTTTGTCGTCGGAAATACTTTTACTGACGACCGAAATTTTGTCACCGCTAAAAGTGTCGTCGTTATTGCTGCTTTTTGTTGTAGTGATAGTTCATGTAATTATAGTATACAAAATATAAATATAATTATTATATTATAGATGTGAAAAATATAATATAGACTAATTTTTTATTTTGTTAAAAATTAGATTATTTTATCTTTATATTGACTTTCGTTTGTTGAGCTATTTTGCGCATAATAATAACTTAAATTAACTACGTTAAAAAAAATTAAAATATAAGTACTTAACATTGACAATTTTACATGTCAAATTTGTATTTTGTATTGAAGTAATTATTTTTTAGTCGTTAATTACATTTATAATATTATAAATATAATTTTTATAAATTAATTTTTTTAAATAATATGAAAAATTAAAAATTTGAAACCAATACCTAACAATTCCGCAAGGAGTAGTTCTTAAGTTGAAAATGGAGATAAAACCTCCATGTAAAAATTTTTAAAATTATATTTTGAGCTCTTTGCATTTAAATTGAGAGTGACTTGTATGTGTTTTTTTGGAGAAAGGAAATATAAAGTCTAATATTTTTTTATATGTATTTTTTTGGAGAAAGTAAATATAAAGTCTAATATTTTTTATCCCCTTTATATTAGTATAGATTTTGAATTTTCCATAGAAAAAGTTTTTTTTCTTTTGAAAATAATAAAGACATGTATCCTAGTGCATAATTTTAATATAAACCTTAAAGGTTTTTTTCCCTCACGATATCTTCTGTCTATAAATACATATGAATTTTAAAAAAATGCAAAGACAGGTGGAATTTCTTCTTTAGGACCTATGCCTTTAGGTAGCATTTAATTCATGAAAATTTTCTCACATTTTAAAAAATATTTTAAGAAAATATGAGTTTTTTATATTTAATTCAAATTTAAAAAAATATTTTTAATCATGTTAATATTTTCAAAAATATTTTTTATATAATATTTTCTTAAAATATTTTTATAGGAAAAGTAGGTATCCTATATTCTTATAGCATGTAAATGTTTAATTGATATAAAAAATTATTTTATCTACCTCACTACTTGCCTTAATTAATTATCACCCACCATCATCTATTGTGAATTACTATCATTTATTATCACCCATTATCAATAATAATTAATAGCTACCACTTATCGCTAATAACTAGTGTTGACTACTATTAATTGTTAGTGACTATCATTAGCCATCACTTACTATTGATAATCATCATTCATTATTACTCACTATTGTTTATCACTACTTATAACCTTTACCATTGTCCATCGCCTATTATCATCATCCATCACTACTCATTATAGTATCACAACTAGTAATGATCTATCATTGATCACCATCACTATCAGTGACTATCACTTATCATTAATTATTACTCATTACCGATAATTACTATTAATCACCACTTATCTTTAATGATCATTACTGGCTATTATCTATCTTTAATCATCATTAGTCATCATTCATATCCTATAACCACCATTATTATTATCTACTGTTAATGACTATCATCAAATATTATCCATCATTAATGACTATCGTCCCCTACTATTATCATTATTTTCATTATCTATTGTTGATAATCACCCATCAATGATAACCATTCAATTTTTAATAAAAATATTTTTAAAAATCAAATAATATTTTTAAACATATTCAAAATAATTAAAATATAATATTATAATATTTCTATAAATATTTTTAATTAAATCAAATATAAAAATTTCATATTTCAAGAATTAAAATTTTAAAAATTATATTCTTAAAAATATTTAATTTTGTGAACTAAATGCCATATTAAATTTTGAACTTTTTTTAAAGAAAAAAAACCTTTTTCAATGGCAGTTTCAAATCGTTCAAAAAACTATTTTATTGATAAGAATTTCTTTTTATTAATTTTTAAGATAGAGAATTAAAAATAATTAAATATTTATTAATATTAATTATTATTTTAAAAATTAAAATAAAAGAAAGAATTAACTAATTAATTAATTATTATTCACAATAAGATAATGACAATTTGATACTGAAAATTTCTCTTAATCATAGACATGCACTTTGAAAAGGTAAATAGATTTGAAAGTCTAGCCCAATCTACAATTAAGTTCTACAAAGTCTTTTATTTGGGCTCTGTTTTGCGCTGATGGCTACTAAGTTAACTGATAACTAATATGTTACTTGATATTTGATAAGTTAGTTAATAGTTGATAGTTGATAAGTTAGTTAATAGTTGATAGTTGATAAGTTAAATAAAGTGTTTCATAAAATTAGCTGTTGAACTAGCTAAAATTATAAAATGATATAAAAGGACATATTAATATAAATATATATAATTAAAATAATTTATATTTATCTAAAAATTAAATTATATTAATGTAATTAAAAAATTTAAAATAAAAGTATAATTTTTAATATTTAATTAATTATATTTTATAAACTTATATATTTATTTACTTATATAATTTTTATTTTATTATTTATTATAAAATTATAATTACTTAAAATATAATTAATTATATTTTTTAAAAATTACTTAAATTTATATTACAAAAAGTATAGATTGTAAATTAATAAAAAGAATAAGAATAGATTTACAAAAAATTTAAAAAAATAATAGCTTATAAATTATAAGTTACTCTAAGTAACTTATTAAATTAAAACTTATAAGTTAATGTAATAAATACCTTTAGAGGTTAACTTATAACTTATAACTTATTGATTAAGTTAATAAGTTATACAACTACAACAACAACAACAACAACAATAATAACAACAACAACAACAAAGCCTTATCCCACTAAGTGGGATCGGCTACATGGATCGCACGACGCCATTGGGTTCTATTAAAAGGCAAGTCTTCGGTAATATTATTCACCAAGAGATCCCTTTTTATAACTTCTTTTAATGTTCTTTTTGGCCTCCCTCTGCACTTTTTCACAGGGTTAAAGACCATGTGATCAACTCTCCTTACTGGTGTCTCCAATGGCCTTCTTTGCACATGGTCAAACCACCTTAACTGATTTTCTATCATCTTCTCCTCAATAGGTGCCACGCCAATATGCTTTCGTATACAATCATTTCTTATCTTATCCTTTTTTATATGACCACACATCTATCTTAACATTCTCATTTCTGCTGCCCCCATTTTTTGCTCTTGTTGTCCCTATTAGAGCCCAGCATTCACTACCATAGAGCATAACTGGTCGTATAGTAGTCTGATAAAACTTCCCTTTGAGTTTAATAGATACTTTACGGTCACAAATCACTCCAAATGCCTTTCTCCATTTTAACCATCCAGCTTGTATCCTGTGTGTGACATCTTCATCAATTTCCTCGTCGCTTTGTAAAAAAGATTCCAAGTACTTAAAAGTTAACTTATTTATTACGCAAGACGGAGCCTTGATCTAAGTTGAACAATTTTGGAGTCAGTCTCCAACTAAGTTGAATCCAAATAAAAGTTTCTCAAATTTGATATTCATGCTTACGCTTTCATATGTTAGTGGTCCGTTACCCTTTCCAAAGGAAATTTGGAAAGCGGAAAACCTTCCCTTTTGAGCTGCTTTGCATGGCCAAAAAGTTTTCCGGGCTTACTTTTATGATTTGAAGTGTTCAAAGTTTATTTCGATTTTGATTCAAATGATTTGATGTTTTTTGGATATTAATTGGGATTGCAATCTTTTCTAGATAGCCCAGTCATGTACGTACTGATCTCATTGGATGACAAATTCTTTTGCCATTTGTTTAGATGAGAAGAAAATAACAGGAAGGAAGAGAAAATTTATAAATTTAGATTGGAGAGAATAAATATTCTTATTATTCGTCAATTAAAAAAATAGCAATTTATAAAATGAATTGTATGCATAAATTTTTTAATTTATTTTTAGTTTCAATTTAACCTACCTCAAATCATATTTACTATAATAATAATATGAATGTTCAAAATTAAATTTGGAGCAATTTAATATTTGTATAAATTCCAAATATGACTTGTATATAAGTAAATATCTTAATAATTAAATCAATACAATATTATAATCATCAATAAGAAAGAATATAATTAAAGTAATTATTACATATTTTTTAATTTTTAAATTAAAGTTATGCCATTAGTATAGAATATAAAGGATATTATACTAGTATTGAATGATTAAGATTTTAAATTTTGTTGAAAAATATTAGTATTAGATGATTGAGAGAATCTAATTGAATCAAATTAAATGTTTTTTAAGGATAAAATTAAGAATGAAAATTAAATAAAAATCAAATTGAAAAAATTTATACCTTTAGAGGGTTAAAGTAGTGGTTTAATCTAAAATTTAATTTTAATGTATTAAAAATTAAAAATATATAATTCCTAATACACGTGGCTCTTATAAAATTACTATTTAAACAATAAAATCGATCATTATTTTTTTGAATAAATTAAGTAGAGGTAAACTCATATTGTATATAGGTATTTGACTATTTGGCATCGGAGAGGAATGCATATTACAATGGCCGGTGAAGGCGCGGGTTTCATACAGCAAATGAAAGGGTCAAAATCAAAATGGTCAAGAGTCAGAATCCGAGACAAAGAGAATACCCTTTGGCTTTGCCGAGCAATGTCGTACGAATCAACAACTCAGCACCCCCAACGTTGTTAAACGTTCAGCAAGCCTGTACACCACGTCGCCGCCCCTATAGCTCTTTGTTAATTGCCCCGAACTTCCAGGACTTTTCCCATTTCAATTTCTACTTTTACCCTGAGGCCCACACCTTCCTCGTCTATATAATGTCGCGTTTTGTTCTGACTCTCGACTCCTGATTACATGCTTCACTCCCCCCCACACCCAGCAAAAAGCAACATAATTTATCATAAAAAGAAAACCAAAATCCTGAGACTCTCGAGATGAAGAAGACAACCAGCAGCGAGTCTTCAAAACTCGACCGCAAAACCATCGAAAGGAACCGCAGAATTCATATGAAATCTCTTTGCTTCAAGCTTGCTTCACTTATTCCACCCCACTTCTTTAAATCCACCAAGGTAATTAACTTTCCATCTCTTCCTTCTGCAATTCAAATTCCTCTAAGTTTGAAAACCCTAATTTATATACACATCCGTCTTGAACTCACACTCATCCCCATCTTGATTGGGTGGGCGGATCCCAAATGCCTGAAATTCTCACTCGAACAGCAGATTCGTGAGGTTCCTTCTGATTTAGTAACTGATAGCATAATTTCTGCATACAATTTCAGGATATGTTATCACAGCAAGACCAGCTGGACCTGGCGGCCACCTATATAAAGCATTTGACAGAGAGGCTGGACAAACTGAAAGGGCGGAAGGAGAAAGCAATAAGGTCAAACGTGGGAGCAAACGGAAATACGAGGGAAAAAATGATAATCGGCTCGGATTTGCCGGTCCTTGAATTAAGAGATTTGGGTTCTGGCATAGAGGTGATGCTGATTAGTGGGTTAAACAGGAATTTCATGCTCTATGAAATTATCAGTGTACTTGAGGAAGAAGGTGCGGAAGTTGTGAGTGCAAGTTTTTCTACCCTTGGAGATAAAATATTTCACACAGTTCATGCCCAGGTACAGTAAGTAGTGCTAATTTGATTCGGGAGAAATTTTTGTGCATATTCTAGATCATAACTAATACATAAAGAATTATTATTAATTTTATAAGGTAAATACACGTTAAAAGATTTTCTTTGAATCAGATAATATGGGTCCCCTCTCTTATTTGTCTATTTTTTTCCTTTTGTTCCCAGGTTAAAATTTCAAGGGTCGGAGTGGAGACTTCAAGGGTTTATCAGAGACTTCAAGAGTTGATTGCTCCGATACAAGGCTGGGACTGTTACTTGGGATGAAATTAATTACTGCCTCAGTGCTGTGCTGGGAATCTGATTATTAGGAAATTATTAAAAAGAGGCTTAATTAGTTAAGGTTAAAGAAATCATTCGGGTCAGCATTATTAGTAATCTAGGTTGTGTTTGTTCTGAGGTTATTTTCCTTTCTTTTTCTCAGGTCTTGGGATCTTTTTTGTAAATAAGCGCAGATATTTCTTCGAACTGCGTCGTTCGTAATTAATTATGCTGTCAGGCTGGGTGGTTCAATGAAAAAACTACTGTTGAACGAAAAGGATCCTTTCAAAGAAGAAATAGATCGCTTTCTCCTCTTTAATGGCGGATACTCGAACAAATCAAACACTAGTAATAAGTACAAGCAACCTATTATATTATAGGATGCGAAAATTCTCGTTAACCTGATAAAAAAATCGGTAAAATGGTTTTCACATATTATTATTATTATTATTTGTGCTAAAAAGCTTTAGAAGATGAGTGGGTTGTTTAACGCAAAGTCAAAACATTCTCTAACTAGAACGAGGGGAATTACGTTGATTTTTCTTGACATTTAATATAATTGTACCTACATCACTTCTTATTTATAAAATATGTATATTAAAATTTATTTTCTTATACATTCATTTTTTTAATTTTAAAACATAAACTCACATCTCATATAGCCGTACTTTATAAAAAAAAAGAAAGTTGAATATATATATATTTATAGAAATAAACGTAAAATTAGATTAAATTTCATAAAAGATTAAGGATAATTTGTCCATGTAATAATAAAGTGCATGCCCGTCAATAACACTAACAAAACATGAATAAAAGATCCTTTAATTGTGGCAATTCAGTTTATTGATTGACTCAATTTACATTTACAGAAACAAAATGCCCAGATATATTGCAGGCAAAAAATGTTTTTATATAATTACATTATATTAGGAGAAAATTACATTTTTCCCATGTGGGATACAGCGCTATTTGCAACATGCTTATGGTCAAAATACTAAAGAGTTTACACGAGCTGTGTAATCATTTAACAGTTATACTCATTTGTCTGTGTTTTTCCTGCAAATGCAAAATCTGTGACATATCTCTCATATACTCTCCCATTTTTTTTCCATCTATTAAATTAAAATAAAATTTTAAAAATCTAATTTATATCATTAATTCCTTTATTTTTTTCTCTAATTTCATATTCCAACACTTTAATCTTGAAAAATAAATTAAAAATCACAAAGGAAATTAGGAATAAATTAAAATAAAATTTTATTAAATTATGGCTAACAGAAGAGCATTTTCACATAATAACTTTCTAGATTGGGATAAAAACACATGAAGGCCAAATATTTAAGATGCATCGATCACAAAAAAAAATTTATAAATTATTTCTTTTTAACACTTTAAATCATAAATAGACATCTTGAAATTAAGTATATTTTTCACTACCATTAATATATAATTTACAAAAATTTGAAAGACGATGCCCTAACGAAGATTTACCGCTGATTCCACAAAATTGATACGAACAACAGGAAATAAAAAAATCACTTAATTGAATAAAGTAAAAAGGCCACCTAAAATTGGACGTGGGGCGGGAAATGTATTTCGCTAACTTGCGAATCATTGATTGGACTCGAAAACTAAATTGAAGAGATGAATTGATGTTTCTAATAAAGTCACTTTGAATTTGATAGATCAGTTCATTTGGGAGATGAATCGACTCAATTTATGGGTACGTCAACACGTTTCATTCATAAGTATTAATTATAATTATACATATTTTCATAATAATTTAAAATAAATTATAATATAAAATATGTTATTATAGTTTATATAATACATTTAAATGAATTGAGATAATAGTTTTTATATGATTTTAGATAAAATAAATCAAATAAATCGGACTAATGAATCAATAATACTTAATTAATTTTGGTTGATATTTACTTATTTAAAATTTTTATCATTTGAGTAATATCAAATCAAATTCATCGGTTCATGAATTTAATTTAATTTAATTTTGACAAATTGATTCATTTAAATATATACTGATTTTGAATTAAGTTAAATTTATTTGAACTGAATTGAATTGATAGATAACAAAACTCTAATTAACTAGTATCCATTCCTAGTACCATCTAATAAATGGTGTGAAATCTAATGTAAGGCCCATATAATACGGTTTAAGTGAGAGTAACGGTGTGGATAAGTGTGTATATAAAAGAAAATGAGTAAAGTATACAAATATTTTACGGTGTTGGTGACATGACTTTTTAATGCTCACAGTTGGTAATTTCGTATGTTGAAATTAATTTGTTTATAAAATATGTTAAAATGAATTAATTTATTTAATAATTTTAATTAATAAATTTTATATTATAAAATTATTTATTAAATTTAATTATTTATTATTTTTATAAATATTATTTTTACTTATTAATGTAATACTATTGTAAATTTTTATTATTATTTTACTAAAATAAGAATTTTATATTTTTATTATATATACTTATTTATAATTTAATTATTAATTATTTTTTAATAATATTTTTAAAAATTTAATATAAATTTTTAAATAAATTAACATATCAATTTAAATTTATATAAACATATCATATTTGTACTAAATTTTTGTATTATATCACAAATTATCACTCTCTTTTTTGCAAATTTTAACTTATGCGCCTACCGTCTGTATTTTTTTCCCCACTAATAATGCTGGTAAGTGGGAGTTATTGACAAAGATAAAACTATTAAATTCATGAAATTCAAGCAATTAAACATAAGATATTAAAGTTATGATTTTTTCCTAATTGTAAAATCGAGATTAATATCAATTAAACTCTTTTCGTTCGGAACTTGTTCGGACACTACAAAGTTGTATCTGTGATGATGTTGGTTGTCATTAGATGCGAGGGAAGATATCCCATGTCAACGAAAAGGCTTAACAATACCCAACATAGCAACATAATATGGAGATATTCTTATATTTATCAATTATACATCATATTTTTAATCATATTTAATAAATTTAAATTAATTTTTAATTTTTAATTTTTTTAATATTTTAAAAAATGAAAAAAATAAAACTTTAATATGTTTAAATAATGAATCTCATAAATTAATAAATAAAAATAAAATTAATAATTATTTTTTATTTATTACATATGATTAAAAATATATAATATAATTAGAATATATAAAAATCTCTTACAGTACAATGCGGCGCACATGGTAGGAAATTATATTGGGATGGAGATTTCTGATTTTATTTTAGCAAATAATTTTTTTTATATAGAATTCTGATAATTGGTCATACTTTACAGGATTTATGTCGGTTCAGCGGGTGGCATGAATTTCCTATTTATAGTTTCGGTTCGGATAAAATATTGAGCATTGTAATTTATTATTTATAGACATTTCTTTTAATGTAAAATAGGTCCTTTTTTTTTTTTTGAGATTCGTTTATGTTCATGGCTCATATCCAAAATTTAAATTATAATTGTGGTTGCAATTATAATTTTATTATGATTAATAAAATTATGAAAAAATATAAAAAATGTAATCATTTCAGTGTAAAATTATAAAAAATTGTAGATATACACTGTGATACATAACCATAATATTAAGTACAATGTTACAATTGCAAATCTAATTTAAATCCTTAATTCATATAATATAAAGGAAAAATCAACTTAAAGAATGTCTTGCAAAGATTGTTCCTTAAAAAGGGTTTACTTCGGTATAATCTTTTACTTTCAAAAAAATGTTATATTAATATAATTTTTTTTATAAATTTTACAAGAAAATCTCATAAAATTTATAATTTTTCATATAATATAAATTATATGAAATATAATTAGTCACATAAAATTCATAATCTTAATCATAAATCTTAGAATATGAAATAGTAATTAAAATTTGTAGAATTATTGCGAGATCTTAGGAAAAATTATAATTTTTAAATAAAATATTACAAATCTTATGAAAAAATTATGTAAAATTTATAATAATCATACATCCGCATACTATCTTAAAGGTATAGCAAAGAAGTTTCCCTTAAAAAATAGTGTTTTTGGCGGGCATTATTTTCTCAGCACCGGGAAATAGTGGGACTAACAAATAAGCCCAAACCGAAATTTGAAAATGACAGGTGATGCTGAAATCCTTGATCCGTTCATGTATCTGAGCAAAATTAAAATGGCACGTGCTCAATTGCACCCTTCTTCTCTCAAACTCCATCCCATTATTTTAGATAAATATATATCCCCCTCTATGCAGTAAGGATACCACATTCGAGAATCAAAATCATTTTAATCATGTGCCTCCTTATATCGAGGCTGCTACGCAGCCACTCCACTGGAAAAGGCAGTTGTGATGTTTTATTTTGTTTCTGTGTTTTCCTCCCATTTTTTCAATTTTATAAATTCCAAAAGAAAGGTAAACTGTTGTACTCCAAAGCTAAAATATGTCACGCATTTTTTTAAAATAAAAAAAAAAGGCTTGCAGATAATCTAAATTTCGGAAATCACTAACAATAAAATTCAAATTTAACTAACAATGACTAAAAACCTTTAATCTAAAGATCCTTCCATGCTTCATCTTCTTACTTCACTAGTTTCACTAGCACCATGTGTTTATATTGTAGAGCTATACCATTACTAACCGCTGCATATTTTTTGCATTTTGTGTCATGGAATTGACCAGTTGGGCTGAGCATTCGGTGGTCGAGAAATCTAGAAGCGGATGATGGATATATGGGCCCATTCCCGTGTGAGTGATTGTGACTATTTTTGCTTTGAAACGAAACGAAGTGGGGACAAATGATGGGTCCGGTCAACGCGGAAATGAGGCCCACTATAAGAGTGTGGCCAATTACAATATACGGGCTTCACGTGCTAGGCCATATCCCCGTATGTGGATAGCCCTGTCAGTTTGCATCTGAAAACGACAGATCACTTGGCAATTACATTAATTGGACTCTTCAAACTCTCCGACTGTGTATCTTCCAAAATTTGAAAGTGGTTGATCAAAGAATTCAACACTTGGACTAAGAGAATCATATAATTTGAGAAGACTTTAATATATCTCGTTTTTAATGACTTTCATGTAATTTAAATCAGATTTAATGAGTTATATATTGGGTTGGAAATATACTTATCCTTTCTGAAATAGTCGATTAATTAAAGATCTTGTATAAAAATCAAATAGTCAATAATATATATTAAAAAAAACAAAGGAAAAATCTCTTGAGAACACTTCGATATTTAAACTAGCATCTTAAAGAGATAGGACAATAATATGAAAGTGCAATGAATCCATTTGAATATACCTCAAATGATCTGAAGGTTAAGACATAATATTTAGTGTGATTTTTAGGTTAATTAAAAATATACACGTAATCAAGAGCTTGCAAAATTTTCATTTCGTCATATATTACTTGAAGGTGGTAATCATCATACCTTAGGTGTGGTCCAGCTAGAAAGAAATTTTGAGTGAATTATGTATTTGAATCGCTTAAATGTAACTAATTGCTTGAATTCAAATGATATTAAATCAAGAGCAGGGGTGACTTGGGTTTATGGTTAGTAGAATAAATTTAAATTTAATTTATTCTCGGTATAAATTAATTTTATATTATTAATTGTATAATTAAAAAATATTAAAATGTTTTATTATTAAAAATTCTCAATTACTGT
Organism: Sindora glabra; assembly: GCA_020226215.1. Classification (NCBI taxonomy): domain Eukaryota; kingdom Viridiplantae; phylum Streptophyta; class Magnoliopsida; order Fabales; family Fabaceae; genus Sindora; species Sindora glabra. The sequence goes on from CM035232.1 coordinate 9,699,782, forward strand.
AATGTTTATAATGGAGTATTATTTTTATATTAATTCATAATATAAAATATTTTATATTAATAATATATTTAATTTAAATATGGACCGGCCACGTTTAAAGTTGTATCATGTGCTTCTATAAATACATATATACATGAAAGGAGTCACCAAATATTTATCACACGCGTCAATTTGCGGAGGTGGTGTTCAATTTTTACTTTGTATTTGATGGATTGACTTTTAGTGGCACTTGATTAAGAAATGTTTTCTCTATCCAATAATTGACCGTGATTGGAATTGGACTTCAACCCACAAGACATAGGCTCAGGAGTTCTCTAATCTCAACCCAAAAACAATGGACTTCTTTAGAGAGGTCCGATGGACATTTTTGGATTGTCATCTTTACAAACTTGGTGCGAGAGTTAATGAGACAAGCAAACCCAAACACCCCCCTTTTTTTTTTTTTCAAATTTCATTTTTAAAAGTGTTATTTTATCAAAAATATTTTTTATAAAAAAATTATTTGCATGTATATATGTTAATAAAAGAGTGATATACCACTTGTATTATGGTTAAAAAATGATATTTAGAACAATATTAATGAAGGAAAACAAATTTTGTTCTAAAACAAATTCCTCTTCTACAAAGAGAAATTTATTCTTTTAAATTTTTTAAATTTAATATTAAATAGATAAAATAATTTCCTCTATCTCATAATATTTTATGATTATATTTTTTGTTGAAACAAACTGAACGAAAAAATCCACTAAAATTCCTTGTGGGCCATATCCGTTTTTTAAGTGAAAGTAAACAGAATAAGAGAGTAAAAATATTGTTGCTCAATTATGCAAACCGTAAATAATTGTTTTTCTGTCATATTTTAAATTATCATGCATTTTATGCCCACTACTAATGGACGTGCAATCTTATGAAGTAACGTTCAGCCTGTCGATCAAGAAGTATAGAATATGCGAATGAAATTGTGAGAAAAAGAAGTGTAAAGTAAGGGGTACTTAAAACTTATCTTGCTATCATGTCGGATGAATTGACAGGTGGTGACATTTACTAAAAGTAGGGTTATCTTTCACAATAATGTTGTAGTGAAAAACACATCCCAGGAAGTTTGCAACCCTTGTACCAGCAGCAGCTTTGTTTCCATTGGCTTGTCTTCATAACTGGCCACGACTCGTACTGTTTCATTATCACATCTTTGACATTCGCAGCAGGGCCAGCAGGCAACCAAAATTTTCCATCTCAGATTGCCTTTGACCTTATTATAATAAGCCGCGAAATCATTTTGTTTCCAATTGGCACCAAACAAATTCATTTATTTCATAGTGGGTTTACTGTCAAAACCTTCACTGGTCATAATCATAAACATGAATGCTCATTGATTGTGCGATTTGAAGTTAACAAAAATTGATGCTATTTGTCGCTTGCCTCGTACACACGCAATGAAAGTAATAAGTAACAGGCCATAATCACCGTTTTGAATTGTGAAGCAAGAGTGAAGTGAGGAATTTGAGGTTGTAGCTACTAATTTGAGTCTATGATGACATAGATGGATAGGTAAAATAGAAATTATAGAATGGAAGGTTTTAGAAATGTGAAGGGGAGTTTTGGACAGAAAAAAGCCATTGCCTGCGGAGGAGGAGGGTGCAGTTGCTTGCTTTTGGGGATCCACAACAGTACATGATAGGACGCACGCCAACCAACCCCTTATGATTCCAAGATAGGTTTGGAAACTCGGCTAAGTTAAGAGTCGAGGACTCCAAAATCAACGAGTGGAGTAGAAGGAAGGTCTAGTGGCACTTTTGAATCCATGGATGGATGGATGGGTTTTTTTGGAAAAGTCTTCTCCGTCGATGAGCATGAATGAGTACGTGATCATTTTCCATGCGCCAATTATTACTTTTTGGCCTAATAGCATGATTTCTCGGCCAATTGTTTGTATGTTTTACTTCGGGATGGATTGAATATCAAATCAAATTAAATATTTATATATTTAAAATTGAATTCATTTAAAATAAATAAATTCCAACCTGAATCAAATATCATTATATTTGAATAATTTCAACTTAGAATATTCGAATTTGCATTTAATGAATATTTAGCTAAACAAATTTATATGACTTTATTCAAATAATTTAATTAGTTATTTGACCTAAATTTGGTTATATAAAATTTTATTTTTCACAAATAATTCAAATATCATATTTTTTTTTTGGTGAAATTTTACTTATTAATATAAATTTTATATAATCATTAAATTTATTTAAAACTATCTACTCATTTTCCGCATAATACCAATTATTACACTTAATGAAAGATAATTATTTCAACTAAAGTGTTATATTTTTTTATGTACTATATTATTTATATCTAATATAACAATAAAAATATATTTTTAATTATTAAATGCATAATACCAGTTATTACACTAAATGAAAGATAATTATTTCAACTAAAGTGTTATATTTTTTATGTACTATATTATTTATATCTAATATAACAATAAAAAAATATTTTTAATTATTAAATGCATAATACCAATTATTACACTAAATGAAGGATAATTATTTCAACTAAAGTGTTATATTTTTTATGTACTATATTATTTATATCTAATATAACAATAAAAATATATTTTTAATTATCAAATTTATTTAAATTCATGAATAGTTGGAATTGAGTAATATAAAATTTAAGTGTTGTTTGTATATTAATCTAGTTTTACTAATTTTGCCTTGACTTATTTAGAATCATACTTGAATCTAGTTGTTTAGAGTTTATCTTGAATTATTCATAAGTACCTTCATCCATTTGCACTTAAATTTAAGTTAAAAAGTGGACGTTAAAAATTATTTAATTGATAATAAAAATTAATATTTTTTAAAAATTAAGTTTTCATAATTTATTTTAATTTTGAATCTCTTAGTATTATAAAATAATTGTTATGATTTTTAAAATTATAGTATGAAAAATTAAAAATATTAATAAATTTCGATTAAGATGCGATGTAAGTGAGTCTATATTCCAACCATGGTTCAATGTTAATCATCTCCGAATACTGTCATCTTTCAGAAGGATAAAATAAATTTCCACTTCTTTTTTTTTTGCAATCAATAATCTTTTCCAGAGTTTGATCCACTTTCTGCTATGCTCTATTTTTGTTGTTGAAGTGGGTTTTACATTATTTTGCATCCTGTAATAAGTTTTGAACAGTTTGATTAATTGGTTTAAGAGAGAGAGAAACATATACCATCACTAAATCTAATTATAAATTTATACAGTATTATATAAATTAAACTAAAATTTGATAATTTAAATTTACTAATAAATTATTATAAGGTAATATGTTTTAATTTTTGTCTCGATTTAATTGTAAGAAAATTATAAATTTCAGAATCGTGGTTGCTTTAAATTTCAGATACTTTTGTCCTGCATCTTCTTTGTCTTTCAATTTAAGAGAATAAAACAATTCGAGAGAAGTAGTCCAACACTGAATACTCTTATGATAACCCCCGCCTATTATTTTGATCGATAAGGAATTCCGTAATTTTTTAATTTAAATTTTATAAATAAAGAAATTAAATATTAAAAAAGTTCATTTTTATATTAAATTTTTATTTGATTTAATTTTAAACTAATCAAAATTCAATATAGTCATTAAATATTAAAAATTGCAAATTAAAAAATCATATAAATAAATTTTTAATCCTTCATACGTTCCATCAACTTCGTATCTATAATACTGCACTTAATTTGCAACCTCACATGAAATTAATATTGAAAAACAAAGTCAAATTATTTTTATTTACCTATTAATAATACTATATGTATTAAAAATAAAATTTAAAATAAAATTTTAAATATAAAATAAAAATTATTGTTAAATACAAAATTTGCAAAATTTAATATAATAATATAAGAAATTTAAAATTTAATTTCAAATATTATTTTATACATGTAGCATTTTTATTTAAATTATCTGCCTTCAATCTATGATAGGACAAATATGGGGGGATTAATTAATTAATCAATTGCAATTAACACGCAGCTTAGGGGGATTCACCTCCTTAAAAGATATGACAAGTGCCATTCCGTCGTGATTGCGATGTTAAATCGAAGGGGGTGAAAGCACAAATTCCCAATAATATGCGCGCTCAAATTCAATTATCTCAGAGAGAAATGGTTAGTCCAACTACGCAAGTGTATAGAAAACACAAATTCTAACACCTATTGGCACAATAAATTATTATTTCGTCGCATTCGTCCTTTGAAAAAAATTTATGTTACAATATACATAGGGCATTTAATGACAAGACAAAATTCCAGCAATCTTTTTTTTTTTTTTATAGTCACATTCTTTAATCAGATCATTATATGAGTTATTAACCGTTATATTTGGAAAAATAATTATCATATTAATAATTAAATTAAATATACATATATTAAAATAAATATTTAAAAATTTTATCCGAATTTTCTTCTTATCATACACTCATTTATTTTATTTTTCAAATAAAAATATTATATATATTAACAATAGAATGTGAAATTGAATTTCAAATATTATATTTATTAAATTAAGCATTATAAATTTGTTTTACTACCATGTATTAATTAACATCCTTTAATTTATATTTAGAATCTAATTTTAAATTTTATTTTTGATGAAAATGGTATCACTATTTTTCAAAAGTAAAGAAAATAAGTATATATACAAAGAGAAAAATTGATATATATATATAAAAGAAGTTAATATACATTTTTAAAATTAAAAAGTAAGTATAAATACTTAAATATTAAAGTTATTGAACACCATTGCCAAAAAAAAAGGAAAATGAATATAATTTACCCATTAAATTAATATTGCATGATGTGAAATAGGATAATTTTATAGAAATATACAACTTTTCTTAAGATAAATATTCAGTTTTTCATTAGGGATAATAACATGTTTTGAATTTATAATGTCTCGTGGGAATAGCCTTGATAAAGTACGGGAATAGTATATTTTTTACCCACAAAGCAAGATATGAAATGAGTTTTTCACTTTAAATAAAATGATGAAATGAAATAATAATATCTTGTTTTTTCCTGTAGAACTCCATTATTAAAAAATTATTATATTTTTATCTTATATACTAATATATATCTATACACATATATATTTATAATTTTTTAGTCATTTTAATAATTTAATCATTTGAAAAATTGAAAAACACATTGAGATTTCAAATATAGAAAATAATAATATTTTATTAGTTATATATAAATATATTTTTTTAAATTCAAATTGTTTAAAAAAATTATATATGATTTTAGATTTATATTATGTATGATTATAGTATTTAAATTTAAAATTTTCCCTTTTCTTCCTTATTTACTTTTTAAAATTAATTTGTAATTACATATAAATTTATAACTTTTAACTTTAAAATTTATATTTTAATTTTTTATTATCTTTTGCAAGTTCTCGTAAAGCTTCATTAGACTTGTCAAACGAGTTAACTCATACGGATACAGATCCGTTTGCGATTGATTAGTTCTGTAACGAATCAATTTATATTGTGTGTATCTAAAATAAGTTTAATTTTAAAGGATCCAAACTTACAAAAATTTGTGACAGATATGGATTAGTCCTCGGGCTTAAACTAAAAGTTCATAAACTTGGTAGATATAGATCAGTTTGTCGATGACTAGGTTTGTGACAAGTCAATCCGTATTATCCGCAATAAAAAATATATTTAATTTTAAGAGTCCAAACTTATGAAAATGGATTATGAGATAATTCATGGGTTGCGACTCATTTTACATTCCTGAGCTTCATTGTTTTACGAGTGTATAGGGATGAGATGAATTTTACCTCTAATCATTAATATAAGATAAAATAATATCTTATTCTTAACAATAGGTTATGATGTGGCAAGAAAAGACTAATATGATCTCACCTCACTCTATTATTATCTCTAATTTTTACTCTAGGATTCATTGTTTTTCTACTGAGATCTATAGTTTTAAATAAAAAAATGTACATTTATTTCTTTTTGAAGTTTATTTCATATAATTTTAAAGAAATACAGTGAATTTAAATCCATAATGAAGACCTAAAAAAACTTTATCATTAATTGTTAGAATTAATGTTTTTTATTTGAATAATTTTCAATAATACAAACGAGATTTATTATTATTATTTTACTCTAAAACTCACTATTTTTTTTATTAAGATTTACAATTTCAAATAAAAAAAATTTACATCCACTTCTCTTTAAAATTTACCTCATAAGTTTTAAAGAAATACAGTGAATCCAAGTTCATAACCAATGCCTTAAAAAAGCCTTATCATTTGTTCTTAAAATTAATATTTTTTATTTGAATAGTTTTCAATAATACAAAGGGAGAATTCAAGGTATAGCCGCTCTCCTCGAGGCCACCTTTATCTATGTATGGAAGTATTCCTTATGAAGTTTGACGCAGACACTGTTTGGAAAGTTTTTTTGGTCAAAACTGGCTTCGGTCAGATAAAACGAGTGAGAATGATATTTGGATAATTAAATTCAAGGTTACTTTTTTTTAAATTAATTTAGAAAATAAGTAAAATAAAATGGATACAACTTTTTTACTTCTTTTTTATTTTACTTCTCTAACAAAAATAATTTTATATTTGAGTTATCAAACAAAAAATTTATTTACTTTTTTATCCAAAATTAATTTTGAAGAGAACAAAAATATGTATTTTATTTTACTTTCACCTAGTTCTTAATTTAACTATTATTTTAGTTTAACATTTTGATACCTTTTCAATCATTTCACATTTGAAAATAGTTTTTAACCTCTATTATCAAACATAAAATCTAATCTTATAAAAAAATTCACTCAAAATTATTTTTTTTAAAAAATAATTATCCCATCTGGTATTAAAACTCTTTAAAAAAAATATAATTTTAAATAGAGTTAGGAAATTAGTGAAGCAATATCAGTATTTTTGTAAAAGAAAACATTGAAAGAAGAAACATGACAATAAATAGGGAAGAAGAAGAAGGCGACCCCGAGTGGGTCAGAAGCACACGTTATGCCCAGGCAATTCCATGTGCCCACATGGATGATTGGAGACGCCTTAGCAAATTTGCGGAGAGAAAGAGGAAGAAGAAGAAGCATAAGCACAACATCATCATCTTCATCATCAAACACAACTATTGATACATCCACACCTTAATTATCTGCCTATATAGATAGAGCTTAACCCAAAATTTCCCTCTTCCCCGTTTTGCACCGCGCACTGAGGAAAAAGCTTGAAGCTTTGAGCAAAGATGAAGGAAAGCAGCGATGGGTTTGTGAGAGCGGATCAGATTGATCTGAAGAGCATAGATGAACAGCTTGAGAGGCATCTCAACAAGGCATTGACTATAGAGAAGAGCAAGAGGAAAGAGGAGGAACCTAATACTATTATCAGCACTCATACTCACATCAGAAGCAATAGTTCTGGTGGTGGTGTTGGGGCCGCCTTCAAGAAGCAAAGGCAGGAATGGGAGATTGACCCTTCTAAGCTTATCATCAAGAGTGTTATTGCTCGCGGCACTTTCGGCACAGTTCATCGTGGTATCTATGATAGTCAGGATGTTGCAGGTTAGTCCCAAGTCAACTTCTTCACCCCAGGTCCCCATCTTTTAGGGATTCACTTTCTCACTATCTGAAATTAACTTCTATTTTGGGGTCAGTTTTTCCTCAACCATGCTTACTTTTCTCGCCAATATATAAATTTTTCCAGAAATAAATCGTATATTTGTCCTTTAACTATATATATCCTCGTGATTTCTGTCTTTTCATTTCAATATGTCAAAACATCAATGAGCGATCACTTGGTTCGCGATGAAAAAATTGTAACTTGTAGCAGTTATGACTGATTTATCATCTGTTCTGCAAAACTGTAACTTCAGTTCTGTCGTTTCATTACTGAATTAGACATATCCAATTTCCTCCATGTTCTAGGTAGAAAGCTATCGAATATCGCCACTTCCTGTGCTTTTCTTCATGATCCCTTACAGCTTTAACGAAAATCTAAATTTCTCAAAAAGGATTGACTTTAATAATGATTTGGTGAGGAGCCATTTCGGATCCGTTCTTATGCAGTCCGTGACTGATACCCGGACTTGGTTAAACTTGTGGAAACAATTGATATTGGATTCATTATGTATCTGCAAATTCATGATCTCTCAGAAATACAGTTGTTGCTATTGGTCTTGGGGTTTTAAGTAACCAAGAGTAAATGCCATTAACTAAAAGGGATCCATTTGAGTAACCATTTTAAAAAATATTTATTTGCTTCCCCCCTCTATTCTAGGTGCCAGTTGGTCATCCCGATTCCTGAGTGCCAGGGTTGAACAATTTGGGTTATTCTTACAGTTTTTTCTTTGCTTTGTTGTTGTTTAGAGAGGATTTCCTTCTTGCTTCTCTTCATTTAACTGACAAACAATTGCTTTGATCACTTTCTTAATGCTCAGTTAAAATGTTAGACTGGGGCGAAGAAGGCCACAGGACAGAAGCTGAAATTGCTTCACTCAGGGCTGCGTTTATACAAGAAGTTGCTGTTTGGCATAAACTTGAGCACCCCAATGTCACCAAGGTTACTTTCACTTTCTGCAACTTTAGTTTCTTCACTTGTTTTTGGTTGTTTGTTTATTGTTGTTATTGATATCAAAATACCTTTTCAAAAGTAGTTGTAATTTGCATACTCAAGGAAAAGTTTAAAGAAATTGATGTATGGCTATGCCATCCTGATTTCTTTAATTTTCTTTGTTTCCCATTGTATTTGATTTCTGTGTCTGACAGAAGGAGGACCAGTTCAGTTCTTTTTACATATAGTTTATTCGCCATGTATGACCTTATCGTAGTCTTAGAATTGAGGTTTCTGCTTATCTATATTGAAAATCTAGTATTTCTGGTTAGGATGTGGAGAACATAAGAAATTTGTCTTACTTTTAGATCTGGGTTGACATTTTTGTCTCATGTGAGCTGGGACCGTGCAGCACTGGTTGCATATAACAATACCATATTAACATTTTTATGTCCAAAACAAAGCTGGATGACTTTAATCATAACTGGATGGTATTTGTAAGTAAGGTTAAACTAGCCTATCTTAACAAGAGTAGAACTCTAACTTCTAACACATTAAATTGTTAAGATGCTTATTTTTGATAGGTGTTGTTTTAAATTCGTTATATTATGATTCTATCCATCATTTCTGGGAAGTTGCAATGTAATATGGTCTTGACAATTGAAGTTTGGGGATGTATACAGTTCAGTATATGCCTATTTGCTTTTTGTGTCACCATTTATCTGTCAATTAAAGCCTTTTAATGGATCTATTGGCATCTTCTTAAAGATCAATGTATCACGTGAGCTTTCTGGTGGTCAGATTTCTATAATTTGTGGTAAATTGGTTCCTTGAAAGAACCAATACATTTATTAACATTAGTTACCAGAAATGAATTAGTTTTTTGGTCCGTCTTGGGATAGTATGCAGTTATAGCGTTTTTATTTCTTTCTATACAGAACTATGTACTTGTCTGGTTTCCCCTTATTTTATCAAACAATTTGCTTTTTTCATGTTCAGTTTATAGGTGCAAAAATGGGCTCGTCAGAACTGCAGATACAAACTGATAATGGTCTTATTAGCATGCCAAGCAATATCTGTTGTGTCGTTGTGGAATATCTTGCTGGGGGTACACTGAAATCTTACCTAATAAAGAACAGGAGAAGGAAGTTAGCATTTAAGGTTGTTATCCAGTTGGCACTTGATCTTGCGAGAGGGTATTCTCCTTTGAAAAAATTTCCCCTTAATTTGATATTGGGAAGCAGGTTGAGAATAATAACTGCATTTTCATTTGTTTAGATGGCTCTCAAATTGGATTGACTTGATTTTTCAGGCTGAGTTATCTCCACTCTCAGAAGATTGTTCATAGAGATGTAAAGACGGAGAACATGCTGTTGGATAAGACACGTTCTGTTAAAATTGCTGATTTTGGAGTTGCACGCGTGGAGGCTTCAAATCCAAATGACATGACTGGGGAGACTGGTACGCTTGGCTATATGGCACCTGAGGTATGTGGTCGGGAAGATGGGGAGCAAAGAACCTTTATAAATTAGAAGTTTTCCTAGGCTGTTGGGTGCAATATTTATAATTGTTCAAATATGCATGACTCAGTGGAAGCCCTTGTGGAAAGGCTTGCATTTTGAAACCATAATTCATCTGAGGGAGGAGGTGTTCCGAATATATATAATTCCGTTCATAAGTAGTTTTCAATAGGGTAAAGTGGTGGATTTTGAGCTGGGGCCCTTAATATTGCAGCAAATACTAAATAGCATGATAACAAGGAAAGAGAAAGCTGAGAACGCTTCCTAGTTGATGACAGACAGCATCTTTTTTTTTTTTTCATTCAATATTCACTTATTGGTCAAGTGGGCTGCTTACAGGTTTTAAATGGCAACCCCTATAATAGAAAATGTGACGTGTACAGTTTTGGCATCTGTTTATGGGAGATTTATTGCTGTGACATGCCTTACCCTGACCTAAGTTTCTCAGAAGTTACGACAGCAGTTGTTCGCCAGGTTAACTTTTTTATGTTGTCTGTGACAGTCTCACTTGAGTTGAATCTGATTGAAAAATTTTCTATACTCATGCTACAATTTTCTGTTGGGGTTACAGAATCTGAGACCAGAAATACCAAGATGTTGCCCAAGTTCGTTAGCAAATGTAATGAAGAGATGCTGGGATGCGAATCCTGATAAGCGACCGGAGATGGATGAGGTAGTTTCCATGTTAGAGGCCATCGACACGTCAAAAGGTGGAGGTATGATTCCTGGCGATCAGCCTCAAGGTTGTCTTTGCTTCCGCAAGAGTAGAGGGCCTTGAAACTGATAGTCATTTTTCATCATTTAAACAATCAATGTAAACTATATTGGTGAGAACAACACAGTTTGGATACCAGGACTAAAGGAATACATAGTTATGGGTATAGGAAGGAAGTTCGTCCGGTTGACGTCTCTATTCGTTGGAGGATATGTAAAGCCATATCTTTGTTTTTTTTTTTTTCCCCCTCCCCTCAACGTTTTTCTTCTTTGGTCTGGGTTATGTTGGTAAATTGCTCTCTAGCTTGGCCGTGTTGCTGCCAGACTGCCTCGTAAACCTTCTTTTAAGGTCGTCATCTTCATCATACCGGTTGCCATTGTGATTAATATCATTGAATTGAATCTAGTTGCCTAGTAATTTTCCTTAAATGTAATTTCTTACTCGGACAAACAAATATCATGTAAAATAAGAATGGAACAATGTTTTTTTACTCATTCTATTTGTTTACATCAATTTCGATACTTGGAATCCACGAGGTTACAGCCCCAACGATGCCAAGCTTGCAGGATCAGAAATTATACTACGTTGCATATACAGGTTTGTATTTGACGTTGACTCATCAATATCTGTAATATAAATTCTTCTGCCTTTGCTTTGGCCACATTTAATTTTAGTGAATGGATTGAAGCTTCTAGTTAAGTGACATCGGACAATCATACAACCTGTCTGTCTCTACAATATATAAAATAAATGCAATAAGAAATGGCTGAGGAAAAAATTCAACTATATTATTGAAATGTCCTATGCAAGTTTGAAGAAGAAAGACACAATAAGCTAACTATTATTGGATGTTTTCCTAAGGAAAGAAAAAGTCCCGATGAAGTATGGCTCAAAACAATGGATATCTGTAATCCTTATTGAGACATACACAAAATAACTCACTCTGTATCCTTCTGTTTTTCTTCCAAACCAAGCAGATACTTCATACATCAGTGGCGGCTTGCGGAGGCTTTTCGTCATACCAATCGGTTGATCCGTAGTAGACTGCATAGAGGATGAGCTGGACCAACCCAGAAAGGGCTCCCAAGCCATTCGGAATCTGCCATTTTCACATTTAATTAGAATTAACATTCAACAAAAAGTAAGTGCTATATAGATATTCTTCAACTCTAATTGATACATTACCACAATGAATGGATCCCATCTGAGGAGTGAATAAACCACCCAAATAAGTCCATTGGTGAAGTTAGCAAGCGAGAGTAAGAAGGGCATGTATTTCACGCTCCTCGTTTTAATTACTCGACGCTGTCGATATCAAAATAATTACAGATAGTCTTTTCTAATATAAGAAAATTGGCATTTTAGTTTACTTAGAAACCAAGTTATGGGTACGTACCATGACAGTCAGGGGTGAAATGTACATTAGGATATTGAAGACAATGCATATAAGTCCGACAATCAAAGCTCTGTCTTTCTGATTGGGGAAACAAGTTAGGGTTACAGCCACGACAATGACAGTGAAGACCACCTCAATGCCAACAACAATGAGAATCTTCTTCTGCAAAAATTTTTGTTAATTAATAATCAGCGGAAACAGCAAATCTCGAACTGGTGGATTAATGGAAAAGGGCATTGTACGTACGCGCTTGCTTTGAGGAGCGTACACGTAGAAGATGAGAGTATAGGTGATCTCGATGAACAAGCCATATCCATTGATAGTGAGAACAAGAATGTTATGCTTTTGGATGAATGGCATTCCGTATAACGACCACATTGCACAATTTAGTATGGTGGCCAAATAGGGATCTGGCTTGAACTCTTCCACCGATTTTGCCTTCCATATTTTCATAAATGTAGGCCTATATAGATACATGCAAATATTAAATAATTGTAGGATTTTAATTTAACAAAATTATCAACAATTGGAGATGAAGATCAGAGTGATTACACAGGAGACATGAACAAAGAGAAAGAGATGATATTTCCTGCAAATAGTACAACAACGCATATGAGAAGTTTTTCTAAAACAGAATTGGCTGATATATCTCTTTAAATTCTATACTAACCAACTATTCCAACAATGGTTCTGACTAGATCCGTATTAACCATGGCTGCAAAGACCAAAGAAAAAAAAAAAAGAAGAAACTGAATAAAAAAAAGGGGGGAAAGGGAGAAAGTGAGAGTAAGACAGAGTTAGTTGGTGAGTGAAAGTTGCAAGTAGAGCATATATATAGGTATTTGAAGAATAACTATAAATGGGTGTTGGGACAGCAGAATAAGTGGAGGGTGCTGACAGTGGCCACAAGCAGTTTGCGATACATCTCTTTCCACGGACATCACTGCCTATTCCTATTCATCAGCTACACCAAGTTCTTCAAACTATGACCACAAAAATAGAATCATCACTCTTTCTTGGTTTTTTCACGCTTGTTTCGTCCGACATTATTTTTTTCAAATTATAGTAACTCCATATATTTTTTGATCTCTTGGTAGATCAAGGACTGATGTTTTAATATGAACACCAAAAAAAAAATATATTTGATGCAACATACTTAATTTTCTATAATTTATAGGATTTTTATTTCACCGTGTAGTTCCTTTCATCAATATGCACAAAATGGCATTACATGTTTCATGTTTAACTACTTTTAAGACAAGATTTTTCATTAATCAATTATTTCATTTCTTTATTTTAACTATTTTCTTGTTCCATGTTCTCTTTTGTTTGATTTTTAAATTTTATTATTTTCTTAACATAAATTTATCATTTTTAAGTTTTAATAAATTATAAATTTTATCAAAATTATTGCTTATAAAGAAAATACGTTGCAGCTAACTTTTTTTTTTCTACTTTACCCGTTTAATTTTGATAGTTTATTTTTACAAAAACTTATAAATTAATATTTTTTTAATTTGTTGCTTATAAAATAGTGTGTAATATCATTTTTTTTAACTTTGAAGTATTCTTTGTCCTCCTATCGGTTTAAAATACTTTTCAAATTTGAAAAATCATGTAAAATTGTTAAAGGAGAGGAACGGTAACTAATTGTTTACCAAAGAGGAACTGTGACTTAATGATTTTTTTATAGTTTATTAAAATAAAAAATTTTAATAAACCCAAAATGTTATGTGTTGGATATATGTCTATTATCACTTCTCCTATTATAAAAATACAAAAATTTTAAAAAATGCAAATATTTAAAAAATCTGAAAAAATGGGACGTGTGTCATGGAAATGAAAGAGATAAATAAGAATAATTAATTATTTACAACGGCAAATCTACGACCCAAGAATCACTTGAGTCGTGAAATAATATAATAAAAAATCTATTTTAAAATAGAATTATTTTGTGAAACATAAATATTAATAATTTAATATATGATAATTATTGTAATATAAAATTACATTTTATAACTATTCTCCATGTAATTTTATATTTTGAAATAGTTTAATAATTAATTCATTATCATTGCTATTGAGTACATTTCTCTCAATAAAAGTAATTAAGTTACTACAAAAATTATTGTGAAGTTATTCTTTATTCATAGTTTACCTTATTAATGACAAAGTTTAAACAATTTTTTTTTTTTTACTTCTTCTCTTTCTTAATGACTTAATCTCTTTTATTTGCACCTTGTACTAATAATATATTGAACATTTAATAATTTATTTATCTATTATAGGCTAATGTTGTGAATTTTGTGTATGAAAAGAAGAACGAGGAATTAAGCATTTTTTCTATTAAACAATGATTGTGAGCCCAGCTATTCTATCTTTAAAATAATTGTTTAATTGATTTATTAGTAATTATGCAACCGATTACTTTTCTCTTGTAATTATTGGATTGTTTAAGTTACAGAAATCTTAAATTTTAATTATTAGTTGGGGTCGCAATTAAAAAATGAGTGAGGAATTTTATCATTTATACAAAATCTATCCCATTTAGGTTCTGAAACTCTAATGTGGGGCAAATGCTGACTCTGAAGTATACCTCGATCTACCCATAATTATTTACAAACTATATCTTAAAAATAATTAAATATGAAACACATGATGTAATTTTATCATTGTCAGTGTAAATGGAATTACACTAGCAATACAGTGCAAGAAATAAAAATTCTAGCATTGCAGGGGAAAAGAAAAATCCTATTTATACATTTGTTGAGAGAAAATTGGAGAATCTAACTAGACTGGTTGATTTCACTTGACGCTAACTGGACTTACTTGAAGTTTTTGCATGGCTTATGAATCTTGCACAGGCAAAAATGCTCTACCATCCCACTGATTTACATCTAGCCTGGATGCAATTTAAAAAGTAAACACACAAGCTACCCATTTATTCTCCAATTATTTTAAGAATCTCTGCAAGATTTGAGCCGTGAGAATGCATGGTTTCAGGCAAAAACTGGCGTGAGTCAGAGCATAATCATTGACATGACTTAGTTTATGATTATCTTATTGAAAATTTAACTCAGGTTCATCAACTTTCTGCCTCTAATTTCACTCTGGGGAATCTTTTCATAAACTACTGACAAAGAAAAAGAACTTTCAACAGATTCATAATCCCACCAACGACCATTATTTTTTTTTCAAGTAATATATTACATACAATGCATTATTGCTCCTGATTGCTTGTTCGTCATCTTATCCAACCTAATTATGTCTCCACCTAATTATAATTCAATAAAATTAATCAGAGAAAGCACGCAGTGTTTCTTCTGAAATCTCATTTAAAATTTTTCTTTCTTTTTCCTTTTCCTAATCAAATCCAACTGAAATGATTAATTATCATATTTTATATTAGTTTTACTTGTAAGAGGCATCCGCTGCTTACAACAAGGAAAAGGACATCATAGGTTGTCGTTAAATTAAAGTTGGTTTGGAGGCAATAGGCTTAGATAGGCTACGCAATCTTTGATCTACCATCTTATTCGTGATGTATTGTTAACATTGGTTTAAAATAATCAGACTGATTAATCAACACTGCCGTGAGTCATGGTGGACGGCAAATAAAGAAAAATCATTTAAAAGATTGTAAATAAGTTAGACCAGCAACTTCCATCCAGACCTAATGACATTTTATTTATTTAGCTTATTTGACCTTTTATGCTGCCTTGCACAATCACCCACGGTATCTTCAAGAACAAATAAAATTAATGATTCATTAAGAGTGTCAAACCAGTTACAACTTGCAAATTAGTTTGTACTTTGTACCTTTTAGCAAATTTAGATCCTTAAAAATTGAGCTTGTTTCGGATGTGAGTAATATGGAAAGATTTGTATTCATTCCAGGTTTAAATTCTTTAAAATTGAGCCCATTTTAGACATGAATAACACAAATTAGTCTGTATCTACACAAACCAACTTGTTTGACAAGCTTATGACTCGTGTTATTGAGAATTTTTTACTTCAGTGATATATGGCATTATTTGAAGGCATTATTTTCTTCTATACTTTCAAATTGTTTTCTTCTATATCTTGGATTAAATTTAAGATTTTGCATATATACATTGACTTATTAATGGTTTAACCTCTTTATCATTATAAAAAATAATAATTAATGTTTTATGTTGAGTAAGTCACATAGGTTACAAAGTGAGAAAAATGCTATTTACAATTTTTATTATTAATAATATTATATGAATTGAACATAAAATTTAAAATTAAATTTCAAATAAAAATCAAGAATTGTCATTAAATATAAAATGGTGAGACAAATTTATATAATTTAATCCAATGAATATTAAAAATTTAGAACTCAACTTCGAATCATATTTTATGTACATATAGTATTTTTTTTCCATATCCAATTCCTTCTATGTGTACATATATAACATAATTTGAATCAATTGAATTCTATATATCTAAATATAGGTGAGAAGAGTTTAATTTCAATTATAACATGGGTAGAAATGAGAGACAATTGTAAACTTTACAAATTAAGAGGTATTACTAAAAGGATTTAAATGATTTAACATCAATGTAAATTATTAACTTTACATTAGTATCCATTTATGTATTACTATATCAATAAAAAATTATGAAAACTTTTTTATTATTTTTAAAATTTTTAATTACTATTATATTTTTAATGATATATATTCTACCATATTTTCATATAATGTACCTTGGATCATACTTTAATCTTTTCTTCTTTTTCTTGGTCTGGGACCTTTAATATTCGGTAAGTCCCGTTGAGTTTCAATTAATCTAAAGTTGAGTCAAATTTGGACCTCAATAGGAGGAAAGCTCTCCTGGCCCTAAATTTTTCCATTTACATTTATAATAGGACTCAAATCCATGATTTTGCTTAAGGGGCGCGAAACTGTGATCACTTCAATTAGCGGAAAAAGGAAAAATGCTATTTCACCTGTGGAATAAGAAATCCTCTTATTTTGGAAGTATATACAGGACTTCTCTACTACTCTTATCCTAAAGCGTTTGTGATCAGGCTGCATTATTTTACCATTCTTGTCCTCAGACGTATCAAGTACGTGGGGTCAGTGCAAAACTTAAATAGTAGAAAAAGATGGGACTATCCCAATGGCATCCAAACTTAACCTTCAGCCTTCGAGCAGGAGTCAGGACATGTATATGCAATGCTTTTGGCATTATATAACTTTGTTCCCAAGCCCTTTAACTTTTCTGTCAACTCAAACACCTGTTGAACTGGGTCACGATGCGATCAATGATATTGATGGGTATCATAAAACGTCTCAAGTTTTCTGCCTTTGGGTCTCTTTCTCTTTGTCAAGTACATAATGAATGAAAGCCAGGTAGCTTGCCGGTGCTGTAATCTGGTCTCGGGTTGGATTCTTTCGTAGAAAAAGCTAGAAATTTGGCAGAGTTCGAAGCTTCAAGGAAATTGCTTTCTGCGTAATTTGAGTTCGAATTCTTTTTATAGAACAGCTAGAAAATTGGCAAAATTTGATGCTATAAGTGATCGCTCTCTGGGTTATCGGAATTATGGTGATGGAGATTGTGATTTCATTGGTCCTGTTGTTTGTGGGTATAGCGATTTTGGTGTTGATCCATGTCTGTATAGTGGGGAGGGCCTTCAGGAGAGAGAATGAAGGTGGAAATGAAATACAGAGAGCTGGCATTGGGACGAAGAGGATATGCAGTGAAGATCTGAAGAGGCTTCCAAGCTTTGACTACAAGGAAGCAGAGAAAGAAGTGAGCCTGGTGGAATGCGCCGTTTGCTTGGAGAACTTCAAGGTTGGTGAATTGTGCAGGTTATTGCCCAGCTGCAGCCATAGCTTCCATGTCCACTGCATAGACCCGTGGTTGGTGAAGACACCCATCTGTCCAGTGTGTCGAACTCGGGTTAATTCGCGGTTATTTCCTACGGCTTTGAGCCAAGAAAGTACGATTTCAAACGATGCTGGGATTGAAATGTTGTAGAACAGAGCAAGGAGTCCTGCACTTCAGCTCGATCACTAAGCACTGGACTTGGGCTTCAATTTGCATTTTCCACTCCTTAGTTAGCCTCCGGCTTCTATATCAGCTATGTTGGCGATCAGGGTAGAATATGCTGTTTTCTTTAGTGTGTTCACATTGCTTCAAGAATTTGGTGTAAAATTAAAATTAAAATTCGGGCCAAATATAGAAAGATTTCTACCAACTCATAATAATGATAAATTGTTAAGTATTGTCTTTTGCATCTATCGAATGGACACACAGTATATCAACGTCTTTTGCTGTTGTATCTTGGTCATTGGAAATAACAGTTTGATATTGTACACCATCCCAAAATTTCCCACCATTTCTCAATAATTCATGATTTAGCGATTTTTGTTTATTACATATAAAAGGTATGATCTTCTGATTAAAAAATTGTAGCCTTTGTGAACAAGAAGAATCAAATCTCATCTTTGTAGTTGTTGTTCTCTTGTATGTTTCACCTTGATCGTATGTAACGAATCCAATGATTACATCCACATCCATCAGTAGCACGTTGTTTCTTTTCTCTGTTTTTTCATCCTTTTGGTGTTGGATGATAGCAAGAATGCAACTGCCAGTCTCGGAAGTAAATGAAACCTTGGAATAGCAGGGACTAAGGCCGGCTTCCTCCGTTACTCAAATTTGACAAATGACAACTCTCCAGAGAGAGAGTAGATACCCGTATTAGATAACCTTCCTCTGAAATCTCCCTTCACTTCGAAGGTCATCAATGACACAGCCAGAAATCCACCCGACACCATGACTTGCTAATTGGAATGTTCGGCATCTCAACTTTGATAGTTAGGGAATGACGCATTAAAAATAGACAAAAGCCAGAGTTTCAAACCTCACAATCATAAATTCATAATTGTAAGTACCAAGTAGGTACCACTATTTCTTTTAATTATACAGCCTGTAATCTCACTTACGATTTTGACACATGTATATCAATAATGTCAAAAATGTGAGTTTGGCCTTGAATGTCATTTAATTCATATAAAAAATAATTTCTCCTAAAATATTAAATTTTTTAAAAAATAATTTTTTATATTATAAAATTTCTGAGAAGTGCATAATGTTGCTTGGTTCTTAGAAAATAACTTTCTAAATTTTATTTGATTTATTTTTAAATATTATAAAAAATATTAATAAAATAATTATTATATTTTTAAAATTATTGTAATATAAATTAATAAATTTTAATTATTATTAATTAAATATAATTAAAATAATTTTATCATTATACTTATAAATAATATAAAAAATAAAACTTATCCAAAGGGGAAGTGAATAAGTAACTCCTCATATTTTGTAGAAAGTTAAACTTCCCAAGAAGTTGAACCTTCTAGGAAGACCTATTTCCTACAATTTGATAAATAATAACTAACTAAATAATATACATTTTTTTTATTTTTCCAAAAATAATATTTCTTATACCTTGAAGACCAACCAAACGACTTCTTACTCTTTCTAAAACTTACACTGTAACCCCGATTTGCGTACAAGCCTTGTAAAATTTTGTTCTTGTTACTTAGCCTGTCATACACAAACCAGTAACACCTACTAACCCCTGGCAATGAATCTGTAGTTAAGGTTTTCATGGCCTTCATGACTCCCTAACCAAGTTTTGTTATCTGCTACACAAGTTCATCATTTTCTATATTACAATCTAATATCTCTAGCATTCATTCCTCGAGGGTTAAGGGCCGATCACAGGTTACGACCTAATCCAGTCAATGCATAAAGATTAGTTTAGGCCTTTGGACCATTGATCTCCCAGCAAGAAATGCCAGAAAGAACAATTAAGACATGGAAGACAAATCGCAGAGAAAGAATTCAGTGATACAATTCAGTTCAAGAACAAATGTCTTTCTTTCGAAGTTATAGAGGACAACCAATGTCCTAATGATCTGATAACATTTCTTACAGTCCAGGCTTGGAGTTCACGCATAACACTTTTGCAGACAAGAAAGATCTCGTTAAAAACATCTTGAGCTCAAACACCTCAGCCAAAATGCATATGCAACATCGGGCAACAATAATTAGGCAATGGATTCAATTCTTTTCAGTATTGGTATTGCTCTCCAGCTCCCCTTTCAACTGAACAGAGAAATCATCACTAACATCATCATCATCCCAATCATCTTCCCACTGCTGTGTTACTTCTATGCCCTCCTCCTTCCCATCCCATTCTGAAATTCATACAACGATATAAGGCAAAAACACAGAAGAAAGATTAGAATGTGAACACAAAGATGGAAATATTCAAGCTCCAACTTTTTAGTCTCAAAACATATCAATTTCATCAGGTAATCAGTAATACTCCAAGAATTTTCAGTCGCTTGTAGTAGTAACTGGAAAGACAGGTAATGCCATTGAAACTCAATCAACATGAAAAATAAATACACTAGCCGGCACCTGAAATGACCACCCATAGATAAACTCTATCATCTACATATACAAAGTTTTGGGATGCCAATCAATGTATGCGAAGCAGATCTTCTCACTGGAATATTTTGAAGCAGCAGTTCAAAAAATTAAATTTTGCAGTATCGAGTTGAAGACGCAGAACAGTCCATAAAAATAAAATATTTATATGGAAAATCTATGAAACAAGATTTACTTTATGAAAATTGTTAAAACACTAACCTAAGTAGCATGTGATTTTGATCGATGGCTAAAAAGTAGGATTGTGTATTGCAGCGTTTTAATCAAAATAAAAATAAAATAGATTGCAGTGAGATGATGAGCGAGAATAAGATCGGACTAGATTTACCTTCATTGATTTCAAACTCTTCAAATTCATCATCGTCTTCGAAGAGATCCATCTTGACTTCCTCCGTCGTCGCGGGCTTTGGTTCAGTCGCCATGGTTAAAATTGGATCTGCAGTTATGGTCAAGGTCAAGCCAACAAGAAATAAAGCAACGAGATCAGAAAGCGTGAAAGCCCTACAGAGAGCAGAGGAACAGGAAGAGATAATTCAGAACAGAATCGTATCGATTAACCGTTACTTACAAGTTGATTCGATGACAGTAGGAGAACGGAATGACCTCGATACTTGGAGCAGCTCCAGTGAAGGTTTTAGAGGGGAAGGGAGGCAGAAAGCTACAGTTGCAAAACGACGCCGTTTGTAACAAAAGTTCTTCCACGAAGACAGCGGAATGTCTAACAGACTAGATTCTAGAAATCTCTGTCGCTTTTGTTCGCGTTTCTGACTCTCTCCGCACACACGGGAACTAATTAATTTGTGATAAAATGACAATTAAAGGCTAAAAAATATTATAAAGTATCGTGAATCTATTATTACTTGTGCATGTCCATTTAATTTTTTAATCATTATAACTTCTAAATTCATTGAATCATTATAACTCTTGACTTATAACCTATGCCTGTAAATAAAAGATTTTACGGATGATTTGTATACAAGCAAAAATTACAAAAAAATTCATCATTTCTTCTTTACATACCATTTTTTTCTTATTCATCTATTTACTAATTCTTTCCTAAAAAATCTCCTTATTTTCTAATATAAAGATCCGGAAGTTATATACTTTGCTTTAGGTCATTGGAATTATAGGAAGAATATTTGATTCACAGTAAATTGGTGTGTGGGTTGAATTTTTTAAAAAGTAATTATTTATATAATTTTTTGAAAATATATTTAAAATTATTTGATTGATATTTAAAAAATAATATTTTTTAAAAATTAATTTTTATATTTCATTTTATTCAATTTTAGATTTTCTTAAAAATGATAATAAAATGATTATTGTACTTTTAATATTATTATAATATATGTTAATAAATTTTAATTATTATTAATAAAATTTAACAAAAATAATTTTACTTTTATATCCATAAAGAACATAAGAAGTATAATTTAAGTAAATAAGTAACTTCTCATACTTTATAAAAAATAAATTTTTTAAGAAACCCTATTTTTAATAATTTATTATATAATGATTAACTAAATAATTTATTTTTTACTTATTAAGAAATAAATTTTTTTATAATATTACTGTGATCGAAATATATCTTAATTTTGTTATCTCTTCTTATCTTATACAACCTTATTCATAACTACTTAGAACTACATAAAAAAAAAAACTCACATTGAAATTTGTTCTTAAGAAGTAAGAAAAATACCATTGAGCCAATAAAAGGTTTGAAATATATAGAAAAAAGATTGAGAAAAAAGGGTTTGAGGAATAAATAAAGAGAAATTCCTTTAAGATTTATCTATATATTCTATGTAAATTAAATTGTGTTAATTGTATATTACAATCTCTCCCCTAAACTAATCATTTTATTGATAATGTATTTACAATACAATCACATGAGAAGTTTAATGCTTGTTAATTTATTTTGATGGAGAATATTTTAATAAAATAATTTTATTTATAATTATAATTATAATTATAAAATATTTGAATAATTTAAAAATATATTATTTGTTTAATATTAAATGTGTAAAATGTGATTAAAAAAGTCCTATATTTAAGTGATACAAACATTTTTATGTAGAGAAAAATACATTAACTTTTCTTGAAATTTAGCAAAATTATATATTGATTTTCTTTAATTTCAGAATCTACACAATTTTTTTTAAAATATAAAATAATATTATACTTAAATTTAAGTATTTTGTGATAAAAAATATATTTTGATTAAGCTCAAGCAACAAAAAAATGAAATAATACCCCAAAAATTAAATTTTAATGTAAATGTCATAAAATTTTAATTGTTTTAATTTAATCAAAATATATTTTTTACAACAAAATACCTAAATTATCAAGTATTAATTGATTTAAATCTATAATCATTTTTTCTCCCCATTTTATTAAATAATAGTTCAAATTTGGTGTTAAACGTTATATTATTTTATGTTCTAATTATTTTTAAAGGAGATTTGTATGAATTTTAAAATTAAAGGTAAGATTCGTATAATTTCATTAAAATTTAAAGAGAGTAAATGTATTTTTCTCCTTTACTTACTATACAAGTAAATTAAATTTTCCCAATTCATCAACGCAAACAAACAAGGAATAACAAGAGGCAGTTCTCATTTCATCAAGTTTTAGCAGATACGGTCCAGAGTTCAATTACAAACCAAGCGTTACATGCACCGATATATTCTATTAACATTATTTTCCAAATGATAAAGAAAGGCAGAGGAGGTTCTTGAGTGATTTACAATTACAACCAAGCAGGATTCTTCAATGGTGAAACCACGGCTTTGACCTGCAAGTAGTTCTTAAGACTGTAAATGCCCTTCTCCCTCCCTATTCCACTCATCTTGTACCCACCAAATGGAATCGCAGCATCGAACACATCAAAGCAATTTATCCACACTGTTCCAACCCTCAGTGCCCTCATCAATGTATTAGCAGTGTTGACGTTCTTAGTGAACACACCTGCAGCCAGACCATACCTTGTCGCATTTGCCCTTCTTATTACTTCATCAATGTCCCTAGTGTACATCAAACGCCATTGATTAGAATAAGAACCCCGGAATGCCAAATCCAACTATTCAAATTTAACTCACTTGAATTTCAGGATGGATTGAACTGGGCCGAAGATTTCATCCTTTGCTATTAACATATCATCCTGATCATTAACTTGAGTTAGAATGATTTCCCAAGGAATGAACTGTTGTTATGCCGCATTTATTGCCAAATGAGCAAATACCTGAACGTTTGAGAACACAGTTGGCTGCACAAAGAAGCCCTTCGAGCCTATTCTGTCACCTCCACATTCAAGGGTAGCATTGCTCTCAATACCAGACCTTATGTACCTAAGGACTTTTTGAAATTGTTCTGTATCAATCTGGGATTTCCACAGGGGAGATGAAATAGTATTAGTTTGATATAAGAGAGCAGATAACGAATGGACTGATTTCAATGGTCGCACTTATTTTAATTCATTCAATCTCGCTCAGTCTCACTTACAGCGCCTTATATCGTTAACACAATTTGTTTTATTTAAATTGGTTTTAGTTTATATTCTGTCAACTAGGTGGCGAGGGACACCGAGTAAATTAAAATTTAAAATGGGTATAACTAATACAAAAGAATGCAAGAAATATCAAACAGGGGTATTCAGTTACATGGAGGGGGTACCTGAGGACCTTGTTCAACACCCTTCTTGAAGGGGTCACCAACAACACGTCTCAAAGCACGTGCCTTTGATTTCTCCAAGAACTCATCATATATACGTTCGTGGACAAAGGTACGAGACCCAGCACAGCAGCATTGCCCCTGGAAAGCGCGCTCACCAATATCCATAAGTAAGCATCTGCTTCACATGATTTGCTTTCAAGCTTTAAGGAAATTGAGGAAGGTGATTGCACAAACCTGATTGAAGAAGAGAGCAAAGTGTGCTAGTTCTACAGCCTTGTCAACATCAGCATCCTCACAAACTATGAAAGGCGATTTTCCTCCAAGCTCCAATGTCACGGGTTTAAGGTTGCTTCGTGCAGCCAATTCAAGCACAATTTTCCCAGTATCAGTTGATCCAGTGAATGCTATCTGCAAAAAGATGAAATCTTCGGTTCAGACACGAGGAAAGTAGGTCAAGTTTTACCAGAATATCAGCAACAAAGGAAAGCCCAAAAAGGGATACACAACCAGTAAAAGCACCAATGAATCAACATTCATCATTCAATAATTGGAAGTGTCAAACGAATATTGAGGCAAAAGAAAACACAAGCCCCATAATTATGAAGATTTACCGGATACTTTCCTGACGCGTCCCCTCCTTAAATTTCAGGTGCATGAACCAAAATAAGGCTTCAATGTGGAGTGAAACAAAAATGTAATTCTATCTTTTTCCAAGATGTTTAAAACAGTCTTTCAAATAAAGCTTGTTTGCAAACAGAAATCATATTACAGTAGCTTGGGAATCATTGAGGTTAGAAACAAAGGACCTTCTTTAACTTCAAGCCAAGTTTACTCTTGATGAATGTGTAAAAAAACCCCTAACATTAACATGTTTTCTTTCCACCAAAATACCTTATCCACATCCATATGGCTTGCAAGAGGTGCACCAGCAGTTGGTCCATTCCCGGAAACTACGTTCAGAACACCTGGGGGAAGACCAGCCTGCGGAAAAAAGATTGCACCATTCAAGTTAAACCAGGGAAACTCGATATATCTTAAATTATCATGGAAATCTCGATTATGGCATTAACATCTCATCACAAAATGAAATTAACTCTTCGAGGGTCAAAACATATATATGAATTTCGAAGGCAAGCTGAGTGATTGTTTGAGGGGGGACCCCTTGTTGGCCTACCTCATGAAACAACTTTGCTGCATAAAGAGCAGTTAATGGTGTTTGCTCTGCAGTCTTGAGGACAATAGTATTACCACATGCTAGTGCTGGCCCAACTTTCCAAGCAAACATGATCAGTGGGAAATTCCACGGTATAATTTGTCCGGCAACACCAATTGGTTCATGCAGACATTGCACATGATAATCTCCATCAGCCGGAACAGTCAGACCATGGATTTTATCTGCCCACCCTGAAATAATTCCAGGTAGAAAATTATCAGAAAATATAAAACTATTTATAAACAAAGCTAGTATCCTTTTGTTCTGACTGATCTTACCAGCATAGTAGTGAAATAGGCGCACAAACAATGGCAATTCAGATTTGGCAGCCTGTTCAAAGGGCTTCCCACAGTTCCAAGTCTCTAGAGCTGCAAGCTCATGGCTATGCTTTTCAACCAAATCAGCAAAGCGCAGCAATATCCGACATCTTTCCTGAAGTTTTATAAATAATTACAAAGAATTCTATATTGCAAAAGAAAGAACTTAGGGAATTCAAGAAGTGCATACATAAGCTGTCATCTTTGGCCAAGGCCCTTCATCGAAGGCCTTGCGAGCTGCTGATACTGCACGGTTGATATCTTCGGCATCACCTTCGGCAACATGAGCTATAACTTCTCCTGTGCGCGGGTCATACGTTGGAAAAGTTTTCCCTGTAGACCCAAAATACAGTCACAATAATATCCATCCACTTGAAAAATTTATCAAGCACATAACAGTGAAATCAAATCTATGACATGATAAATAAGAAAGTAGGAAAGGTTCAATCTATATTAAAACAAGGCATATATACCGGATGCAGCATCCACAAATTGGCCATTTATTAGATGCTGTGTGTAACTTATTTGAACTTCTGGAGTGAATAATTCCTCTGCTGCAGCTGCTGTGCTAAATCTGCCGATGTTTTCCCACCGCCCAGTGTTTCTTCCTGGGGAACAAAATTCAGGTTCAACTTCTAAACTATAATAAATTGAAAGATTGATCTGTGAAAGTGTAATTCTAAATCACTGCATAAGGAAGATAAACATCTACACAAAGTGGCCCAAGAAGATGTTGTCAACATTAACAAATCAGTTATTTTAGTCAAGAGAAAAAAGGGAAATGATTTTTTTTCTACTGAATATACTCTTCCGACGTTAACTTTTTTTCATCTATATCAGGAGAATCTGTTCTTGGATTCAGAATAACCCGGAAAATTTACCACCTCCAAATTCTAGAAACACGTGATGCTTGAGGGAGAAAAGAGCAGAGACGCAGACAAATTGAAATCGGAGGAACACACCGCCAACCGACAGTATCATATTCGTGAAAGGGAAGGCAACCCATCAAAGACCAAAGATGAGCTGTTTGAACAGAAAGTTAAGTGGTGAAGTGAAGCTGTAAAACCAAGAATAGTGTGTCGATGGGTAACCTTGTGAGCGAAACACAGTAGAAGAAGGAGCCGCAGCAGCAGAAAGAGAGCGAGAAAGTATCCAGGAAAGCCTTCGAGCTGCCATGGCTGCAGTAAACGAGTGTTGGGGAAGCGAAGCGATAAGATTAAAAGAAAAGCTTCAGCAGTTGGAAAGGGGTAACTGTTTGTCTGCAAGTGTAACCATCACCGCTACCAAGAAACAAGGCAAACAAAGAAGTGCATTGGCATTTTCCGTGCATGTTACTTTTCTACAGATATGGTTCAAAAAATAACAGCAGCGGGTGAAATTGGTTGGGTAAAATCTCGTTTCAAAATGCGTTGTTTCTATGGTAATAATACATAACCTAATGTACGATTGGAAAGAAATGGCTATTTTTTGTTGACAATTTGGGCAAATTGAGGTTCGGAGTTAAGATATTCACTAGTTTGAAATATCCGCTGTCGTTGTTCACGAATTTGAAATACCCGCTGTTTGTTTGCCTTGCCTCTCCCATCCATGTATTATGTCTTGTCAGTTTTTGCTCTGCACTACCATGGGTCATCCTACGGTATGTATTGCAGGATCAATTGCTGTTCTTCTAATTAAAATTCTTATCTAATTGAATAGTGGATGATTGATATTGAACGGCAGCTGCCGATGATAAGATGAAGTGACCATCAATTTGTGCCATAATGCTATTGGTTAAAGTGAAAGCGACATTATAACTAGCGTCGTCCACCTTCCTCCATCTGTCCGCAGTGCAGATGGATGGCATCTTATTATAATCAAGTGGAACTCATAATGTTCTTACGATATCAATATCTGTTGGTATCATCAAGAAAATTGGAGTACTTGTTTGAAATTGATTATCATTTTTAATGGCATGTCATTAATTTAAGAATAGAAGAGGGGGAAGGGGGGGGGGAGAGAGAGAGAATTCCTCTCTGGAGAAGTTGAGAGTTCCTTGCTCGTATAGTTCTTTTGTGCACTAAATTCTTATTTGTATTAAATATTTAATCTTATGTTGAATTTTATGATTTTTGATAAAAATATTTAATTTAATAATTCATAATTTATTAATAAAATTAATTTATATGTATAAATTTTATTCAATGTATAATAAAATTAATAACAAATTATAGATGTGGGGCAGGAGCCACTTGAAAAATAAAAAATAAAAAATGGGATTAGGTGATTGAAACCATTCAATCACCACCACTCACCTGCTTCTCAAGCTACCCAAACCTTGACTGATCCGTCCACTTATAATATGCTAAATCTTGACATGTGATTCTGTGAAGTTATGTTCGCTCCTCGTAAATTATTATCCACTCCCTAGTTGCATAAATTTTGAGAAAATTTGCAAATTTGATCCCCCAAGTTAATTGGATCATTCATCATGCGGTACGGATCAATTCCTAATTGGACCTTTCTCTTTTGGACGTCTGGGTCCTTTGTATAAATTTACAATTAGATAATAGAATATTAGAACTTCCGAAATAAGTATCCCGAATATACTAAAATTGTAGAGTATGTTATCCTTTGGAATCCAATTAATGTACTTTCTTCTATAGCGTAAATTTCAAACTTCTTTTTGTCCTATATAATTACCGTGCGAATTCGAAACAGATTCAGCACCAAATTTTTGGGTGAAATAGCGACACCCTAGATAATATACAAAACTTATAAAGAAAAAAACAAATTATATTATCCTATGAAGTTCGGTTAATACTTTTTATTCTTTAAAATTATACACTTTCACTTTTGTTAAATTATTTCTACCATTATAAAATATAATCTAATAATATTAAAATTTTTAATTACAATTCATTCTTTAATATCATTTTTCATTATCAGAGAACTATTTTTTAAATATTAAAATAATGTTACATATAAAAAAGGAGAAAACATTCTTATTTTTAAAAGAGAGAAAATCCATATAGAAAAATAGTATTCCAATTATAGAAAACAATATTAAAAAAGGAATTATTATTTAAAAATTTAATATTATTACATTTCATAATCATAAAAATACTTTAAAGAATGAATTTTGTACTTTTAAAAAGATAAGAGATATTAAATATAAATAGACCACACTTCATTGAATTCAATGTAATTTGTAAGAATAATAATAATGATAATGATGATAATGTGAATATTGCAGATTGTAATGCCTATTCTATTATTGATTTGTCATACATGAATATGTTGCATTCTTTATCACTAACTAGTGATGTCAACTTCAATGGTATACAATCTGGGCAACAGATTGCTAATACTTATGGCAATGGAGAAATTAGGCAAAATATCAAGATAATTTTATCTATCTCTTAAACCTATCAAGATTGGTTTTAAACTATGTTATTCACGTGAATAATGCTCTTATGAAGGATGAAAAATCTAAAGACAAAGCTTTGAACCCAATTTCAATGTCCTAGTGGTGGAGTCTTTCAAAATTGTAATGGCTGATGGATTCTTGGTTTCACGTGAGTCTTGGGGAAATGCTCAACCTATGTAATAGAATGTTGGGTAGTGTTATGTGGGCTTCAAATTGCATGGAATGAGGGATACAAAAAAAATTATTCTGGAATGTGATTCCAAAGCCTTTTTTTATCGTCTAACTTTTTCTTTCCAAAAAGGAAACTAATTACTTCAAGCTATTTATTGCCTACTCTAAAAGGATTGGGAAATTATTATTCAACACACATACAGGGAAGGAAATACTTGTGTAGATGCAATGGCTAATCTGAGTCTTTTAATGGAACTAGGCGCACACTTATTCCAAAGCCTTCCACTAAGAATTTCTACTTCAATTCTTGTTAATGTTTTAAGAGTCTCTAAGACTCGAGTTATTTCATCTTAGTTTTTGATTTCTTTTTTAGGTCTATTAACCCCTTTCCATTACAAAAAAAATAATGTAAATATAATATCTCTCTTTTTCTTAACATCTCATCCCTTTAAATTAATACTTTGACTCAACCATTTAATTGTCATGGTGCATCTGGATTTAAACATCAAATAGACATCAATTGTAATTCAACCATTCTAAATCACATCTATCATTATATTGATTAGTTATGATTTTACAAATAATATAAATATAAATTAATAAGCTTAATATGCCCTGACTCAAATCACTAGATTATAATTTTTCACATATTTTATTATTTAAAATTTCTTATTTTCTAAATAACCTTATTATTAAAAAATGTGCAATCATCTTTACCAACATGTTTTACTTCAAATGTTTGAGATTTGGACACCTTAAGTAAATTATCTTAAGTTTCATTTTAAATTTTATGTATGGAAAAATCATTTAAAAAAATTTTCCCTTTTTATATTTGATAGTACTTTAAAAGATTAGTCTTTTATTGATTAATAGAAATTAGGAAGATGCACATAAAAAAATATAGGATCATCTTTATTTTTGCAATAGCTTAGTAAGAATTAATTATCATTACGATCTTACCAAGTCTAGTATGTGAAAAGGATTAGAAGTTATGTAAAATCTAAATTCAATCGTATTATTATTATTATTATTATTATTATTATTATTATTATTATTTCTAGTGACTTAATCTTGAACAGCATTTTTATCTTATATGTTGATATGTTAGTTAAGAAAATTATTTGATAAATATTTTTTTTAGTTGAGAACCTTTAATTAAACTAGCACTCGATATCTTTTAAAGGTTATTTGCTTTTTGTTACACCCAAAATCCAATTCCAAGTTCTAATATGTATATATTTAGTAGTTTAACCACTCCTATGATCACTAAAAAAATAATTGTTTATCAAATTTTAACTAATTTTAAAGATTTTAAATGTTTTTATAATGGCCAAAGTGGTTGAGTATATGTTTAGCACAAATAAATAAGTTAATTTATAATTCATTCACTTGATCAATAACCACTCTTATTGATTAAGTGAATAAATTATAAATTAACTTTTAGAAGTATTTAATGCATTAACTTATTTGAAAAAATAAATTTTTATTTAATAAGTTTTATAAGACATTTTATATCTTAGAGAAAAATGCAAAATACTCTCTTCAATTTTAGGGTAGTTGAATTTTACTTCCTTCAAGTTTGAAAATTTGAAAATCAATCCTTTAAAATATACAAATATACAAAACTTAAATTTGATATCTATTATCAACTTAATTAATTATTTTATTAAATTATATAATTTTTTAATAATATTTTTAAAATAATTATAATATTATAATATTTTAGTTTATCTCATTATTTTTTCACAAATAATTTCTATATTATATAATTAATAGGAATTAAATTAAATATATAGAGTTTTAATTAAATAATAGAATATAGGTCACAAAATTATATATGAAAAAATGGTGAAATAAATGAATATATTATAATACTATAATTGTTATTAAAAAGTTCATAAAAATATATAATTTAATAAAATAATTAATCAAGTTGACAATGAATATTATATTTAAGTTTTGTGAAGTTTAAGGGATAATTTCTATATTTCTAAAATAAAAAGGATAAAATATAACTAAACCAAAGTTATTGAAAGGAGTATTTTATATTTTTTATATTTTATAAGTTAGTAACTTTTTTTTTTCAAATTTGTATCTCTTCCTCTTCTTTTACTAAATCACAACCTATATCTTAATTATATAATTAAATATTTGACATATTCTTATTAATTCAATATAAATAAATAATTATATGATAACATAAAATATAATTAATTAAATTTTAGATAATTATATTTTTATTTAAATATTTTATGGGATTAATATAATATGATTTTAAAATAAATTTGAATTAATTTAATTCATATATTTATTTATATTAACATATTATTTTATAATATTTTATATTTTTCAATTAGTTTTAAGGTAATATTTCCAATATATGTAATTAATTTATTAGTTATTTATGTCATACAAAGCCTAAACTACTAAACTTATACAACGTTATAGGATCAAATTCAGAATAAGGAAGAGAATAAGATCTTTAAGTAATATTATATATCATTTGAACTAAAGATTTTTAGCAAATAATTTTAAATGTTTAACTAGGTCAATTAACTAAATATTTGATAAACAATTTAATTTATTAATTAATTATCCTCAACCAATTAATTTAAAAATAAGGAAGAACTCAATATATTTGAATAGCATATTTACATAAACTATGCATAAAGATTAAAATTGTAATTGAGTTATATAATTATTTTCATATTTGCCCTTAATAATATTAAAAATTCATTTCTTCTATCGTTACTATTTTTTTTTAAAATAGTAGTAAATAATAAGTTACAATAATATATGTAAAAGAAAATTTAATCTGATAAATAATATATTAAAATTTGAAATATTATTGAAGTAAAAGATACTTAAATAAATTATAAAATATACTCATATCCTTATATATTATTTTGTGTATAAATAGTTAATAACAAATAGTTAATTTTATCAAATATTTTCTTACAAATAGTTAATATTTTTAACTAGTTAAATCAATTAATACAATCAACTATTAGTTAAACCATATACTTTGAATCATAAATTTGAGGTTAAACAAAATTTTAAAATTTAATAGGTTAAAAATGAATGAATTTTTTTAAAAAATATATTAGTTGAAGATAGATATAGTTTAAGAAACCCTCGACTTCTATTAATGGTATGTTACACCCTCATTAATTATTAATAAATTATAAATTATTTTATGAGAAAGAATAATTAATGCAACTGATAAATTTGACTGAGTTAGAAATTTTATGTGTGAAATATAGAATAAAATAAAATAAATAAAATTAAGAATATGAAACATGAATTTGATAAAATTTTAATAGGGAAAACTTATTAGAACTATGAAATATAAAGTTATGTACTAATATAAATAAGTGTGTGAATATAGAAGAGGTTTATGAGGATTTTCTAAAAAATACCCTAGAGCATTATTTTCTTTATATTAGCCCCCAAATTCCAATATCTCTCATTTTTTCTCAATATCTCCATTTCTCCCAACTCTATCTACATAATCTCTCAACCATTCTATTAATCAAGTAAGGAAAGTTTCAATTTCTTACTTTTTCATTTAATCAAGATAAGAACATTATTTTTAATAAAAATCTTGCCTATTTCCTTTTGATTAATGAAATTTTTTTAGATTTATTTAGTTTTATTAGGTATTTTAAATCTTAACTTTAAAAACTATAAATTTTTATGTAATTAGGATTGAAAGATTTTCAAACTAACTTCCTAGCATCCTCTTCCATACAAGGTGAGTGGATAATCTAACTAAATTTATATTTTATTTTGATATAATGAAAGTAATAAATGATAAAAAAAGATACAATATGTTAAGTGAGTATATTAATGATTATATCAAGGTTTAATATGTAATACAAGTGTTTAGTTGGCATTTATGATCAGTTAAATAATAAAATTTTCATAAAAAATCATGATTTTTATGTGTGAATCAAGTGATTAGTTAATTTTTTAAAGGTTCAAAGTGAATCTAGATTTCAGAATCGAGTATATAATTAATTTTACATATGTAGAGGCAAATTCAGGACAAGTGAATTGATCGATCACTTGATTTATTGACCTTAGAATTTTATGCCAATTTTAAAGGAACATAATTTTTTGTTTTACGCCTATTTAAAATGAATTACCTATCATTATAAAGGTAATCGAGTCTATTTTTAAATAAAATTAGTTTCAAATCAATATCTTATATATATTTTGAGATATCATCAAAATAGTAGATAGATGTTAAAAACTCAAATTTTCAAAAAATAAACTTTTATATCTATCTCCAAAAAGGCATAATAATTTCAAAGGTTAGTTAATTTAGGCAAATGATCAGTCTATTAAAAGGTAGTTAAGTTTATTTTCATAGAAATAAGTTTTATGAATAATATATTTATAATTTTTAAGTTATTTATAAAATATCACTCAAAGGTCATAACCATGGTGACCATATAATAAACCATACCCAAACTTTCTAATGTTTTCATAATTTATAATGGTCTAACATGGGGTGTTTGACCTCTAAGTATTAAAGATAAAGTATTTTATGATAATTATAAGATAAGTATGTGATTTAGATAATCATAAAATGAGAAAGTAGAGGTTATATGATATAATATATATTGTAATGAACTTATTAAATTAATTATGAAATGAAATGTGTTAAGAAATATTTTATGGATTGATTATTATGATATGTGTCAATGATTGAAACCATACAAGATGGAATAATGGTACTGCCATGTATTGTGATGTACATTGAAATAAAATTGTGATTGAACTGAATAGAGCTTGAACTTCAGTGTTTAAATTGTATTATCAATCATGCCTGAGAAATGTAATAAAGGTAATGTTGTGAATACCAAATGAAAAAATTTCAATGATATGTTTATAAAGAATATAGGGTAATCTCTAGAGGGACAAAGATGAAAAATTTATGAAGAGTATAAGGTTAACCTAGAAGATAAAAGGTGAATGAATGTATTTTATTTGCCAAATGACATGTGATCTTTAGTGTAACGATCCATGAGTATTCTTATATAATACATTAAAAATGAAATGATTATATGTTAATCTCATTGTTATTAACTCTTAGTTTCTAATATGCTTAAATGTGATATGAATTGTTAAACGATATGGGTAAGCTATTACAATTTGTTGTTGTTCTTATACATTGTTCACTTATTAAGCCCTGAACTCATTTCTCTATGATTTATTTTACAAATTGAGCCTCCAATTCACCTCCTCAAAGCTTAACTCCATAGGAGTTTACTAATGGTAGTATGGTAGCACAAAATCTTATATACTATATTTCTTGTCATAAATTTAGGTAGATGAGACATTTGAATTGATTCTTCATGAGTTAGTTAGAATTACTTATCCTCATTTAAAAGGACTATAAGCATACTTAACTTTCTCATTTTTTATAGAAACCTTAATGAATTCCAATAAATATTTTCTTTTTAAAGTACTATCTTATTTTATATATGTATGATATTGGTTAATCAAGATTAAGTTAAATAATTAAGAATAAATTAGTGAAATTCAAAAAATAGCTTCCATATTGGTCATAATAGGGTTTGAATTATGATAAAGGTGATATCAGAGTATGTTTTAAGTTCTTAATAAAATAAGACACTTAAGTTATATTTATATGCTAATAAGATAGGTATTGATCAAAACTATACCAATGATATGTGTGCACCTAGGATTACATACTATAAATAATGTTTCGATAGATCTTATTATACTTAGAGAAGTACAAATGTCGGGTGATTCACCCTGCCCAACCTGATAAAAAAATATAAGATTTGAGCTCTTTTTTTGAGTCAATAGGCTTGTTAGGCTTTTTTTTTCATAACTTGATTATTGATTGAGTTGGGATAAAAAGAAATGGTCGACTTAGCCTGGCTTAATTATATCAATTTATTTTTTATAATATAATTATATATTAAAAAATAATTATATCTAATTATTCTTAATTTAAAAAATTAATTTAATATAATTAAATATTTTATATATTTAAATATCATATTATCTCTTTAAATGTATATTTTTTATTTTAAAAATTAATTTTTTACTTAAAAATAAAAAATTTTAATTTATTTAGGTAATCAAGCTGAGCTTTTGATCATACATTTTAAAAATTAGGCTAAGCTGAGCTAAATTTTTTAAAAAATAATCAAGTCAAGTCAGGCTCAAGCTATAAATTTTATATAATTTAGCCCAGCTAGCCTGGCCTAACCTAAAATTCGCCTAGCTCCGCTTATATATATGTTTAATTATACTATGGCAGTAGATGCTGGAGTTTATACATGGCATAGTTTACTATGAATTATATGATAAATTGATTGATGAATCATGTAATGGTTATCTAAATTGTTATATAATTATTTGAGAAAATTTATGAATAATTAGGAAATGGTTAACATGTAAAATCAAGCATAAGCCAGTCGCCCTAGAGATAAAGAATCATCTAGGAGTCCCCAAGTTTGCAATGATAAGTAAGAGGTTAGTGAAGAAATTAATCAATAATTTTTACTTTAGATTGTGCCCTTTCTAGAACATGTTCTAAACTAAGTTGACATGGTCCTTACTCATTGATTTAGGCATGATGCCTTAAAAAGATCACAATGAGCATTCATGTAACCTTGGTGATTATAACAAAAGCCATAATCAAGGAAAAGAGTATTAGCATGAGCATACCATTCTTACAAAGGGAATAAAAAATAGGTTTAAAATCATACATAAGTTCTTTTGATTAAACCTACCTAGATACTCTAGTCTTAATCTTGTCGTGGATCCATATTAATGTCTTGAGCATATTATAAGGTTAGGTAAAATGCTACAAAGCCCCACTATTTTGTTGATTAAGTTAGTAGGTTATTAACTAGACAATATGACCCTATATTAGTTCATTGATATAATGATAAATCAGAATCTATAATTAGAGCCTTTAACTTGAGAGGCTTTTTAAGAACTATTCATGGATCAGTTTTTACCAATAAGTGTTTATTAAGAAAAACTTTAAAAATTTAATACCTTAAAACAAAAAGGGATTATCTATTATGAAGTATGATGCTTAATTTACCTAGTTATCCCGATATGCTTTACATTTAATTTTTACAAAGAAGGTTAAAATTGAGAAGTTTATGCATAGCCTTAAAAAATTTTACCTTAAGAAATCCATATTAATCATGTTACCATTTATCAAGAAGTGGTGACCAAGTATTAGCACTTAAGGTGAGAGTTAATAAAAGAAAGGAAAGATAAGTTTGCGAGATGAGCAAGAAGAAAAATTAGTTCAAAGAATTGAGTCAAGCAAATTTTTTGAGGGGGATGCCTTATCAAGTTAATTCTAGGCATAATGGACGTGATTTTGCTAGAGGGCCATTATCTTTTCAAGGCTCTCATGGTAAGTCCTTTTTTAGAAGAGGTTTTAAGGTACAAATACCTTATTTTAACCTTTTAAGCTAACAACAAATTTACCTTCTAACGTAAGCTAATGAGGGGCCTTAGTGCCTATAATGTCATTCTTATCATAATAATCCTTGTAATTGTTTAGGGGGATAATGCTTCAAATGTGGGATAATTGGGCACAAGATAAAGGATTATCCCAAAAATGTTGTAAGCCAAAGTGTGAATTATTTTGTATTTTGATGGAATAGTTCAAATCCCCTTATAGGCTTCACATTCTAAAAACTCTTTGACACCTTTAAGGAATGCTAATGTTTTATGCTAAAGAGGAAAAGCAAATGGAAATCAAGCTCAAGTTACGCACTTACCTAGTAAGAGGCCTATGCCTTTAATGCTATTATAACAAGTACTATCTCTATTGTAACCTTTTCTATTAAAGTTTTGTTTGATTCTAGTGCTACCCACTTTTTTATGTTAAAGAAATTTGTTACCACCATAGGTTAATCTATTAAGAAGATAAATACCTCTTTAATTGTAATGATTTTTATAGAGGAATCACTTATTGCCACTCATAAATTAAAAGCTTGTTCAATAAATATTCATAACCATGAAATGCCAATAGATTTGATTTTACTTAATATTAGTGACTATGATGTAATATTAGGAATGGATTGGTTGTTTGAATACCATTAAAGAGATAAATATCCCTTTAATTTTGATGACCCCTATAAAGAAATCACTTATTGCTATCTATAAATTAAAGGCTTGTCCTATAAAGATTTATGGTCATGAAATACTAATAAACTTGATTTTACTTGATATAAGTGACTATGATGTAATATTAGAAATATATTAGTTATCTGAGTATCATACATGTATAAATTATTTTGAAAAATTTGTAACATTCTTCATAGAGAGCTCTACACCCATTGTATCTAAAAAGATAGGTTGATGAATTTTGTTATTATTATTTCAAGCATTAAAGCTCAAAGAATCATTTAGAAATGAGGTATAACATACTTTAAACTAGTGCGAGATTTGAATTAAGTCATTCCTAATGTCAATAATGTCTTAATAGTGAAAGAGTTTTTGATATGTTTCCAAAGGAATTACCTCGATTGCCTTAGGATCATAAAATCAAGTTTCATATTGACTGCTTAACATTGAACCTGTTTCAATTCCTCTATATCGAATGATCTTGATAGAATTGTAAGAGTTGAGAGAGTAGTTGCAAGATCTTATAGATAAAGGTTTTATTTGTTTCAGTACTCCACCTTAGTGAGCTTCAGTCCTTTTTATGAATAAAAAAGATAGATCTATACAATTGTGTATTGATTATTGTCAACTTAACAAGATTATTATAAAAAATAGATATCCTTTTCCTTATATTGATGATCTTTTTAATCACCTTTAAAGAACAAAGTACTTTTTAAAGATTGACTTATGAATGAGTTATCACGAGTTAAAAAATTTATAAAGGAAATATTCTTAAAATTGTATTTAGGATTTAATATGGCCATTTCAAGTTTTTAGTAATGTCCTTCGGATTAACCAATGACTTAGCTACTTTCATAGATTTGATGAATTGTGTATTCAAATCATATTTAAATAAATTTGTTATTGTCTTTATAAATGATATCTTGGTACACTTAAAAAGTGAGAAGGAGCATGTTCGATATCTTTAAGCAATCTTGTAAACATTATAAGAGCATAAACTGTATGCAAAAATTTTCAAATATAAGTTTTAGACTACCGATATTACTTTCCTAGGGCATGTGGTGACATAGAATGGTGTTTGAGTGGATTTCCAAAAAGTTGAAGTAATAAAGAATTGGCTAAGGCTATCATTAATTATAAAAATTCATAATTTTCTTCGATTAGCAAGTTATTATCAAAAGTTTACTAAAGATTTTTAAAAAATCTCCATACCATTAACTAAATTGATGCCAAAAAGAATCAAATTTGAAATGGAGAGATACATGTGAAAATAGCTTTTAGAAGCTAAAGTCATACTTGATGTCAGCACTAGTATTGACACTTCTGTCAAGCATTAGAGGATATATGGTATATTACAATGCATTAAGGATTAGACTTGGGTGTGTTCTTATATAACATAGTAAGGTGATAGCTTATGCCTTTTGACAATTAAAGAGACATGAACAAAATTATCCTATACATGATTTGAAGATGGCAACAGTAATCTTCACCTTAAAGATATAGAGACATTATCTGTATAGAGAAATAATTAAAATTTACACAGATTATAAAAGCTTAAAGTATATCTTTGAGCAAAATGTTCAAAATTTGAGACAAAGGAGATGGATTGAGCTAGTTAAGGACTATGATTGCTTTATTTTATATCACCTTAGCAAAGCCAATATGGTAGCAGATGCACTTAGCAAGAAATCTATAAGTAAATCAATAAAAGTACCACTTGAAGATTTAGTTGTGGTGTTGGCTCATGTGGCCATTAAGTCTGTTGTTCTAGAAAGAATCAAAGATACACAAAAAGTGATTCAAACCATGCAACCTTGGTGAAAGAGGTAACTTAAAGGGGAGTAAAGCCTTAACTAAAGAACTAGAATTTGATCTAAACGTTGATGAAAAGGGAGTAATTTGCCATTGAGCAAGGATTTGGGTTCCAACAAGTGAGTGAAATGAAATAATGTGCCAAGCTCACAATTTGTATACACTATGCACATAGGAGTAGCAAAAATGTACTATAACTTAAAGAAAGTCTTTTGGTGGAAAGGAATGAAAAAGGATGTACTAAATTATGTAATAAAGTGTCTCACTTATCAGTAGATGAAGGTAAAACATTAATGTTTAATTAGAATATTCCAGCCACTCCTAATACTAAAATAGAAATATAAAAGTATTATAATAGACTTGTTGATCAAGTTACTTAGAACACAAAAAGGATATTATTCCATTTGGGTCATCATTGACAAATGGACAAAGTTAGCATATTTTCTTCTTGTTAGGACTATATTTACT
The DNA here is from genome assembly GCA_020226215.1 of Sindora glabra. NCBI lineage: Eukaryota > Viridiplantae > Streptophyta > Magnoliopsida > Fabales > Fabaceae > Sindora > Sindora glabra. The sequence goes on from CM035232.1 coordinate 9,739,709, forward strand.
ACAACTCAATATGCTTAACTGTACCTTGATAAAATTATGCCATTGCATAAAATCCCAATTACTATCGTGTTAGGTTGTAGTATTTAGTTTACATCTCACTTCTTGCAATTGTTCTAATAAGTATTGGGAACTCAGTTATGATTTAACATCACTTTTCATTTACAAACTAATAGGTAATCCAAAAAGATCATTTAGATACTAGAGGATATGCTTAGAGCTTATGCATTAGAATTTGAAGGAATTTAGGAAAAGTATCTACCATTCATAATAACAACTATTAATCTAACATTAAATGACACTATATGAAGCACTTTATGGCTAAAAATATCAATCACTAGTAAGATGGTTAGAACTTGAGGAGGTAAAACTCTTAGGATCAAATTTAGTAAGTGATACTTTAGAAAAAGTTTGAATTATACAAGATTAATTAAAGATATCTCGAGATCAATAAACATCATATTGATATAAGTGAGTGTATGATTATCGAAAAAGTTTAAGAGTAATTTTTCGAAAATGCCCATCAGGCACTACTTTCCTCATATCAGCCTCTAAATTTTAATCTCTCTCATTTTCTCTTAATTTTTGAATTTCTCCTAACTCTTTCTTTACATAATCTCTCCACCACTCTACCAATTAAACAAGAAAAGCCTTAATTCTTCTTGATTTATCTATTTAATCAAGGTAAAGACATTGCTTTCATTAAGAATTTCTCGTATTTTCTCTTAGTTGATGAAGAAATTTGAAATTTCTAAACCTTAATTATAGAACCTATGAATTTTGATGTAATTAGGATTGAAAGATCTTTAAACTAGTTACCTAACACCTTCATCCATACAAAGTAAGTTAATAATCTAGCTAAATTTATAGATTTAGTGACTATGTGATAGTATTAATAAAATATTGATTATCTTGTAATTTTGCTGAAATTATATTTATTTTAATATGATGAAAGTAATAAATAATAGAGATATCATATGTTAAGTAAATGTATTAATGATTATATTAAGGTTTGGTATATAATACAAGTGCTTAGTGGGCATTTGTGATTAGATGAATAGTAAATTTTTTGCAAAAAACTATTATTTTTATTTGTGAATTGAGTGACTAATTAATTTTGAATGTTCAGATGTGAATCTAGGTTTTAGAATTGATAGAATCGAGTGTACAATCAATTTTACATATGCAAAAACAAATATAAGATAGGTGAATCGATTGATCACTTAATTCATTGATCTCAGAATTTTATACCAATTTTAAAGAAGCATGACTCTTTCATCTTACACTCATTTTGAATGATTACTATTTTTATAAAGGTAATTAAGTCTACTTTTAAATGAAATTAGTTTCAAGTTAATATCTTATGTATATTTTGAAATATTATCAAAATAATGGATAGAGGTAAAAAAAACTTAAGATTTCAAAAAATAGACTTTTTATGTCTATTTTAAAAAAAGTATAACACTTTCAAAACTTAGTCAATTTAGGCAAATGACAAGTTTATAAAAAGCTAATTGAGTCTATTTTTGTATAAAATAAGTTTCATGAATAATATATTTATAATTTTTAAGTTATTCATAAAATATCACTTAAGGTTACAACCATGGTGGCCATATAGTAAATCATACCTAACCTATTTTATGTTTTCATAATTTGTAATAGTCTAACATAAGGTGTTTGGTCTTTAAGCATTAAAGAAAGAGTGCTTTATGATAATTATAAGATTAGTACATGATTTGGGTAATCATAAAATGAGAAAATAGAGGTTGTATGATATAATATGTGTCATAATGAACTTATTGTATTAATTATAGAATGAAATGTGTTAAGAAATATTTTGTGAATTGATTACTATAATATATGTGAATGCTTGTAACCATATAAGTGGTAATAATGGTACCACCATGTATTATGGTACACATTGAAATTGAATTATGATTACATTGAATAAAGTTTAAGCTCTAGTGTTTAAATTGTATTCCACAAATGACATTTAAAATGATAAATGTGATAGGGGTGATATTATGAATACTAATAAAAAATTTTCAGTGATATGTTCGTAAAAGGTATAAGGCAAACACTGAAAGGATAAGAATAGAAAGTTTATAAAGGATATAAGGTTAATCCAGAAGAGAAAAGATAGATGAATATATTTTATCTATTACTTATTGTTCCAAATGAGATGTAATCTTAAGTGTAGTGATTTATGAGTATTCTTATATGATACATTCAAAATAAAATAATTATTTGTAAATCTCATTTTTATTGGCTCTTAGTTTTTAATATGCTTAAATGTGATATGAATTATTAAATGAAGATTATTCGGTGGATAAGTTGTTATAAATTATTATTGTTCTTATAAATTATTCACTTATTAAGCTTTGAACTCATTCTTTCATAATTTATTTTATAGATTCCTAGGTTAAGCCTCAATATCCACCTACTGAGAACTAGACTCTATAGGAGTTTCCTAATAGTAATATGGTATCACATAATCTTGTATATATTATATTTTAGACTTTAGTTTGTCATAGATATTTAAACTGACTTCTCATAAGTTAGCTAAACTTGCTTATCCTTATTTTAGGAGGACTATAAGCAAATCTAACTTTCTTATCTTTTGTAAAATTCCCAATAAATTTCAATGAATGTTTTCTTTCTAAAATATTTTTTTATATATGCATAATATTTGTTAATCAGGATTAATCTAAATAATTAAGAATAGGCTAATAAAAATTAGAAAATAAGTTCCACACCAGTCATGATTGAATTAGGATTGTGACATGGTACTTAATCGATAATATTGAATGTTTCTAAAACATATATTTTAGGAAATTATGATTTTTGTGTGAATTGTATAAGCTATATATTATCAATCTAAACTATATCTTATGCAGGCTATTCTCTTGTTATTTTGTCTTTTTACTCTATTAAAATATCATGTAATTTTCTCTCCTATATTTTGTACTATGTTATTCAATTAGGATATAATTTTTTATTCAATTCAAATATCTAAATTAAAAAATAAATAGGTAAATAATTTAAAAGAGTAAACAAAGCAATTGATTTCTCATTTATAAAGATAGTAACTATTATATTTCTCAAATTTTATAACCAATATTATTAGTTTATTATTTTTATTTTTATTATAATTATTTATCCCTCTATTCACTTATAATATTAAAATAAAAAAAAATATTGAAATAGGTCATTAAACTTTACCTTAATAATATTAAATACATACTTACTTTTTTGTTATAATATTTTTATTATTTATTTTAGTGTTATGAGTGAAATAGGAAACCAATAATTACAAAATAAAAAATAAATTATTAATAGTTCTAGTTATGAATTTTGATGGATATAATAGCCACTCCTTTTACAAATGAAAAATTAAATATTATGTTTATTTAATTAAAATTTAATTTAATTTATAATCTAATAAAAATAATTTTTTATAAAAATAATTATTTGTGAAAAATCATTCTTAATGCAAATAATCAAGAACTACAATTAAGAATAAATTATGATGGTTAAATTATTAGAAATGAATTGAATTTTTATAAGATTGATTAATAGAGCTTAAATTTAAAAAAATCTTAATGATTTTATTTGATTTATACTTAATTCTTACCCAATCTTGTAATGAGGTTATGACTAATGTTCTAAAAACTAGGCCAAACTAAATAGTGTTATTACACACCTAGAAAGTTAGGGTATGTCATGTTTATTTTTAATAATACTTTCCTATATATGGTAATTAATTAATTAATTATTATATATATACTTAAAGTGAGATTTTATCTAAAGAAAATAGTATCTTATAATAAAAATAGGTAGAATTAAATTATTTAAAGCTTTTTGTGTAATTCAATTTGAATAAATGTGTATACAGAAGATTTAAAAAATAATTTTTCTATTTTACCCTTAAAATCTTTTAAAATTATGAGAATTGCCCTTATGACATTAGAAATCTCTTCACCTTTTGATTTTTCTCATTTCCCCTGCCAACATAGCTAATCTATTCTCTTCCTTTCCTTTTAATGAAATCCTATAATTTTTCTAAATCAAATTCATCCTAATCTTGCAGGTTTAAGTTAGAAAAAAATCAAGAAATCATATTTTACTCTTCTTCTAATAAGGTAAACTTTCTTGAAATCAAGCTTTGATTGAGGATTTATTAGAATTTAACATGCAAAAAGGGAATTTAGGGGTTTAGGTTCTTTTTCTATTTTAGGTTAATTTAGTGTTGAATAAAGCAATTAATTTACGCCTCCATCTTTTTTAATCTTCTCTAACATACATGTAAGTTGATAATTTACCTACAATATATGAATTAGAGAATTTTATGTTATTTAGGTATATATGTAATCAATGTTTGTGAACTTGATGATTTGTTATGTAAAGTTGTTGTTGAATTAGATTCTTATTATACTTAGGTAGAAAAATGAGTGTAAATGTTGTTTGGTTGTGAATCTTGGATTGATGTTCTTAGGTGATGTTAAGCATAAAAGGAATGATAAATTATTCAACGAAACTCAATGAAGAGTTAAAAAACTCAACTCATACTTGAATACAATATTCAAATATGGCCCTAAGAGTTATTCCTAACATGGTCATACTCGAGTATCATTTTGAATACTTTATAGAGGATTGGTCTGTGGATGTAACTATTCAAGTATAGTATTCAATTATGCATAGGAGTTATACTCCAAATGTCATAATCAAGTACCATACTCAATTATAGCTCAAGTAAAAGCCCTTAAATGGTAGTATTCAATTACAGTAATTGAATATAAGGTTTAGATTTTACTTCCAAATCCATATATTTGATTATTATAAGTAAAAATGCCTTAGTGTACCTTTAATTAAGATTATGTTTGATCAAGTGTTTATTAGGTTACCTATAAAGTACTTATTTGAATGTGAATAAATTGTACACATGCTTATTGGTACTATAAATCATGAAATCCCTAATTCAAAATGTGATAACTTACAGAAATGTGAACTAGGGAAAGGATACAGAAATATGGTGGAATGGTACTAAAATTGAAAAATTGTTTATGCATAATAAGGTGTTTAAAGGAATAAGAATGAGTAGGTGAAGGAATAAGGATAACCTAGACGAAAAGATGGTTTAATTATTTTTTTCTTGTGTATTTATTTGTGATATTGTGCACTACTTTTCTTATAATTGTTATGAATGTGAATAATGTATGAAACATTTGGTTAGAGGAATGTATGTTTATATCATGTTTGTTAAGTAAATTATTTGTTTATTGAGTCAATGACTCACTCTTTAGTTGTAAGTAGAACCCTTTCAAGCACTTATTAAAGCAGTCATAATTTTTAATAGTTGTATATGGTTTTATTTTTGGGCTTGGTGGAAAAAAATGTTAAACATCATGAAAACTCATTATAATTACCTTTGAAAATGTATTTGTTTTTTTCTAAATTTATGTGATGATATCAAATTTAGGGTTAGTTCATGCTAGTGAAAATCAAGAAATGAATTTCACGCTAGTTATGATCAAGTGGATTGTGACAAGTGTGACCATTAATTATTGTACTATGCTATCTAGTTCAAATCAATCTAAAGAACCACTATGGCAATGAAACGTTTTGAATTGGAAAAAAATTAAAAAATTGATCTAATTTTTTAAAATCATTTAGCCAATTTGTTTCATTTCTATTTTTATTGTCTTTTACTTTTTTTGAATTGGACCTATGAATTTACAAATAATCAAGAAATTAACAAAAATAACATTTAATACCTAGTTGATTGAAAGATCACTAATGTGTTGAATTTCTTTTAGCCTTTTATTTTTTATTTTTGTTAATTATAAGTTTTATGTGTTGTGTAAAACAGTTATTATTTATTTTTTAATAAATTTATATAAAATTTTATTTATGAGGTTGTTTGATTCAACAATTAGTTTAATTACTTAGTCATGACTTAACTTTTCTGATTTCCAATTTTCAATTTGATCCAATTTCTATAATATTGGTTGTGATTTATGAAAGATATAGAAAAATGAGAGATTTTGTGATTAGTTAAATTATTATATTATATTATATTATATTATATTTTTATTTATATTGTATAATAATTCAAGCTCGCCTGAGTTGAACTCCAGTCTAACTTATAGGAGAAAATTGAAAATTTATACAAATGAAGGAATTAAAAATTTTGAATGGTGCTACTTTTGTTCTTTTACATTTACTTCCAACTTGCTGTTTCTTCACAAACTCATTTTATGAATTTCACTGTTTATTAGAAAAAGTAAGTCACTTTGAGCCCAACAAGCACTTTTTAAGAACTTTGTGCATATGTATACCCACTATAACAGCCCACCAATCTCATTCCGAAGCTGCTGATCTCGAAAAAAATTCCAACGATTCGGATTTTGCCATATGCTTAAGATATTAGTACCTGAATTTTGACTTATGGTACCATAAACTTGGCTTATTATTGCTGCTAGCCTCCCATCTTCTAAAGGTCTGCATCCCATATGGCGATAATGCTAAAGTGGAATGGAAGCTTTATTTCTTAATTTTACTCAAATTTATGTCAATTCTGTCATCTACTTGAGACTAATGTCAACTTGATGTTTGTCTTAAAAAATCAACCATATATATGCGTTAAATATGACCTTCGGAAGTTAGAATACAACTGAATATGCACCCGTAAGTGACGAGGATGAATATTCAGGAAACAAAAATTTAAATAGAGGCCTCTGATTTTCGGTATATGGAATATTTCTATGTGATGTCAGTTTATATTCTAAAAATAATAATAAAAAAGAAGGAATATAAAAAATAATTATAGAAACAGAAAATCTGAAATAAAAATTGTAACTAAGATTCTAGAGAAGTTGTAGGGGGATTGACAGGATAAGGGAATGGGTTATATTCTTGGTAAAAGTGATGGTGACGGTGGCAGAGGCTTATAAGAGGAAACGGATGGAAACCTTATCCAAATTGTAGCCCAAAGCTCACTCTAAATTTTTTTCCTTTTGCCATGGCCCAGCCCAATTATTTGCATGATAACTTGAACGAGCACACTGTTGGGAACATTCTTGGAATCGTAAGATAGTGCTAGAGCATGTTCGCATACATTAAGATTAAAAAAGGCAGCAGAATCAGTAAAATACAAATAATTTAATATGATTCAATTTTTAGCTTATTCCACCAAAAATATCTTATACTGTATATACTTCATATTCTAAAAAAAATTATTAAAAGCGTGAGATTTAAATAATATTCATAAAGGATTAAAACTCTCTCAAATTTAATATATTGATCTCTTCAATAAATTATTTTACTTAAATATAACACATTTATCAACTTTGCAAGACTTGTCATCCTAACTCAAAATAGAAAATAATAAATAATTAATAAAAATCCTTATTTGAATTGAAAAATCATTAAAATATATATAATCACAAATTCATAATATTTAGAATTTAAATCAAACCCTAACACTAACGTGACAATCAGTCTTGGGTAAACGCAACAATTATAGGTCTGTTCTAAAAACATATTGCATCAGACAAGATGACTGTCATTCATGTGATGTTTGGTTTGAGAATATTTCTAACATTTTTAGGAATATTTTAGGGGAATATTTCATTTCTATATTTGGTTTAAAGTTTTAAAAAAAAATGTTTGGGAATGTTAAATTCTCAAAAATATTTTCATCCTAACTTTCCCTAAAATATTTCTATAGGAAGAGGTGGAAATCTCATATTCCCATGGGATGGAATGCTAATGATAAAATAAAATGATAAAATTATTCTCACATTTAACTCTTTTTCTTATTTATCACTTTATTAAATAATTTTTAATTTAAACTAAAAAATATTTGTCACTTTATTTTTAAATTTTTATTATTATTAAGAAATATAATAATATTAATTTTTGTAGCTATAATTTCTTTTCTATTGTTTCCTAATGTTTGAAAGATTATTTTAATATAATTATATATACATATAATTTTTTATCAAAAAATAATATAACAGGCTTGAAATTTTTTTAAAAAAATACATATTTATACATAATATTTTAGAGAAGAAATTAAAATGTAAAATTTAACATCAATATGAAATATAATTATAAAAATGATTTAGCTATGAAAATTTATAATTTTGTAAAGAGAGAAATGCCAAGTATATTTAATATTATGATGATAATTTAAATAAATTATGTTCATTTTATTTTGAAATTTGATCTAATAATAATAATACTAACAATTATAATAATAAAGTATAAAATATTAAAATATAATAAAGTGTAAAATATTTATATATATATTTTAATAAATTTTTAGATGTTAAATATTGAAATATAATTTATTAGGTGTTAAATTTTTTTTAATTATTTATGTAGTTTTAAATAAAAATATAATTTATTATATTATATTTTATAATAAAAAATTTGATAAGGGTATTATTTAAACAATCTCAAAATTTTCAAAAATATTAAATATGAACCAAACATAGTAATATAGTATATCTAAGAATTTAACAAAATATTCTCTAAAAAATTTATAATGAACTAAATATAAGAATATTAAATGCAAGATTTCGTGAATCAAATGTCACCTTAAGTTTTATTGGAGCTAACTTGTAGTTAAATCTTATCCTTAAATCTTATCCGTATCTATATGAGTATATCACTACTACTAATTTTATCAAGTGTTGCAAAAGCATGGCATCGTGAGGGCAATCCAAGATCAAAGTTATGATCTTTGATGCTCAGCAATTCTCCTACATCTGTTCAAAAGTAGATTGAACCTAGAATGAAATCAAACAGAGTATGCTGATACTTATGCGATGATTATTGTCCATCTTCTCTCACACTCTGTATTAAGGGGCCCTTTTAAATATTGATCAGCTCGTCGAATTCATTCTCTGTATATTACTACAAAGGCAATACGGATCTTAGAGGTTTTAGTCAAAGAATCCTATACAGAATCTCCATGCTTGTCTCGCTGGTTTCCAAGTTTCTAACACTTCGAAGTTTGCACAAAAATTACTTATGTACAATCTAGCTCCATCAACGAATCGCAGATATTTAAAGCTTCATTGTTCTCACATGAAAGGCCAGGCCCCCAGAAAGAGTGTGTTTGTGGAAGATTGCCTCACCCCCGAGGTTCATGAGCCGTGTGCATTTAGCAAAGAATAATAACAGCATCTCTATTCTGCCGGTGACTACTGAGAAGGAGCTGTTAATATTAACATACATCCTCATGTTTCAGGATGGTTTTTTAGAGTATTCTCCATTATGGCCAGGTAACGGAATTCGTGGGAGCTTGCATGCTCATGAAAATGTCTCCCTGATGGAATTGATGAAACTTACAGAGCTTTTGCAGACTTTTTTTTTTTTCTTTTTAATGTTTCTTCCGACCTTTTTAATTTGATGCGTTTAATATGTCAGTTTTCATAATGTTGCAAAATAAACCTGAAACGATGTTTTTCCTGCAGAATGAATGTTTCCTTTTTGCATGCATGCCTTAATAAATTTATAGAGCATCTGATCATGCTTCGGTGTAAGTATACATGCATAATAATATTTATAAAATTATTGTCATGTTTGCAAGACATATTTTTGCATATGCATTCCTAACATATTTGGTTTAAACTTTAACGTATATAACAGCTGCAAAAATCAGAAGATCGATTAGGCATCGTAGCTTATATGACATATAAATCTTCAATCCTCCCACGCTCCCATAATTTGCCAAAAGAGAAGAAAAAGACCAATGTGTTAGGACTCTTCTTGAAAAATAGAAAGGAAGCTACTCTAACTACAAGACCCTGCTTTCTATCGTCAAGCCTTTCTCTTTCATTAATTCTTAATCTCAGTCTTACTAAGCAGCATCGAAGTATACAACTCTGAGGTAATTCATTTAATCTTTATGTATGTTTTCTAGTCTTCCTAGATTTTTATCAGGTCCTTATCTTATCTCTTAAAATCATTGTGTTTACATTTAAGGTTCATTCCAGCTGCCTTTTGCTTGCCATCTTTTGCCAAAAAGATCACTTATAATAACAATACCAAAGGTAAGAGCACTATATATGAAAGGATTTGATATTATGAGGAATTAGACAGAGACATAATTGGATCAATGTGAAACATGAACAACTCCGACAATGCTGCATGCCACAATTCATGCAAATTTCTGACAATTACCTTTGTCCATCATTGTGTCCTTTGTTTTTTTTAATATGAAGTTGTATACTGAAAACTTTTTGTCCTCATCCAAGTCGACATTGAGCAGTGTAAATCAATGAATTTTGATAGATAAATCCATTCTAGGAATTTGAAGGGACTAATTAGTGGAAGGTGATGGGGTTCTAATTAATGAGGATGACACAAAAGAGGTTTGCAAACACTCAACTATTAGAAAAGGATTAAGAACTCTCAACAAGAAATTTCATAAAACAAGTAAAATATGAGAGATGGAACTTAAGAACCTAAATACACTCTTATTGAGAAAGGGAACTTTCACTTGTATTTGGAACAGGGCTGTGTCTAGATATTTTAGGGGCTTAGGCAAAATTATTAAAGGAGTCTAATATAATATAAATAATCAAATTTTCATATTATTTTTCTAACTTTTTGAGCTGCAAAATCACTTATTAAATTTTTATAATTAAGTAATTTCAACATTTCACCCTTCAATAGATAATATGGCCTAATCTATTTAATCTATCTTGTAACATAGTTAATCTCAAATAGGGATTTAAGCAATTTTAGTTTTGAGAAACTTCTTTCGGTAGTAGCAACTATTACAAGTATTAGTTAATAACATTCTATAAGCAATATATGCATTTGAAAATGAATCTAATATTTTAATATAATTTAATACTTTTATTAGAGTATTAATTTCTTCTGTTAACACTTCTCTTAATACTTTCAATTCTGAAAATAAATCAAGACCATCAATATCATAATGTTCATTAAAACTTAAAAACTTTTCAAGATTAATACAATATTTTTGCAATTGATCCTCATCTAAAGTTTTAAGTTTTGGGATTTAAATAAAAAACTAAAGATAGTTTCGTATTCTAAAAATTGTTCAAATCGAGTCTCAATAGAAGAAATAGATTGATCTAATATGTATAAAAAATATTCAATATGAAAAAAAATTTCAACTAAATGTGTGATCTCATTACTAACATTTTTATTTAAATTTTATTTTCTATGAATTACACATTTTTCATGAAATTTAGGCTTTATATCCATTTCAATAGCCAATTTTTTTGTGGAGTCCAAAGTAGATGCAAAGCCATTTTCCCTATAATTTTTCAAATAAGCAATAAGACCTCTTAAATGATCTATAGCAACATCTACATGTATATCTTTACACTATAGGATCTTACTAACAGAATTAATAGCAAACAATACATCATACCAAATATTCATTGCTAAACACATGGCTTCACTTTTTATTTTAGGATCTTCACTATATTTTGATAATTTAATCAAAGCATATCTTATTTTTTGTGCTTGAAACTTTATTACTTTAACACTTTCAATTCTACTTTCCTATCGAGTCTAAGATAGTGACTTAATAGAAAACTTATATACATTATCTTGTAAAATTTTCAATCGTTTAGTGGAAGAAGCAAACAAAGAATAAATGCGTTGTAGAATTCCAAAAAAAGAAATAGCTCTAGGAGATGGATTGGCCATATCACATAAAACTAAATTCAAATTATAACATCTATACGGTGTATAAAATGCTCTAGGATTCATGTCCAATAATCTTTTTTGCACTCTTTGATTTTTACCTTTCATGTTGGATCTATTATCATAACCTTGCCCCCTTATATCATCAATATCAAGCTCATATTTTTTTAGTACATTAATAAGTTCATTAAAAAAACCTTTTCCCAATGTATCATTAACTTTTAAAAATTCTAAAAAGTTAAAAAGTACTCCTCTATTTTTATTAGAGAATTTAAAGTATCAACATATCTCAAAATAAGAGTCATTTGTTCTGAGATGGCTTGTATTAGGAGTATAATCAAGAATAACAAAAAAAATATTTTGCATCTTTAACTTTTTTTTATTATATTTTTTATTTAGGAAGCTAGAAATTCTATAAGTTCATTTTGTATAGTATTACTCAAGTAATGTGCATGAAATTCACCATTTTTGATGCACCTAACATGCTCTTGCATAATTAGATCAAATTCTGCAAGCATCTCAATCAAACTTAAAAAGTTGCCATTACTTTTTTCATATATTTTCTCATTTGTCCCACAAAAGCTAGATTATTTTTGAAAAAATATTTGACTATAGCTATAATCCTAAGTAAAACCTTTTCCTAATATTCTTTTTCTATATTAATCTGTTCTTGTAAGTTTTTATCAATTATGTTTTTTTTTCTAAATCTTTTTTCTAGTTCAATCCATTTGAACTATATTAATGATATGTTCATAGTTTGTTTCATGACTTTTAAGCTTGGAACCAATGTTTTTCCAATCTCCTAGTCCCTTCATTAACTAGTTAACTAACACTACTTTTTGAATAAAATAACTTACAACAAAAACTAATACACTCTATCTAAATCTCTTGAAGAAACTAGCCATCTTCTATCATATTTTTCTCCATTTGGCAATATTCATTGGTAAAAGGATAAAGAAAAATGTCTATTATTTTCATCTTTTGGAAATTGTAAATTGTCATGTCTAATTGGACCTTTTTCTACTATTAAATCTCTAAACTTTTCATCAATATTTTTCTATTGCCCTGCATCATAAATATTTTTAAGAACTCTATTTAATGTATTATTATGCTCAACATTCACTTTTGCTAAATTATCTTCATTTAATTTTTTATCTTCTACTTATTCTTGATTAGAATTAGGATTATTAGTATTTTCAATATCATCTACAGGTGATTGTTCTATCATTTCTTCATCAATTGAACTAATTGTTACATCCCTTTTATGAATAGTAATAAATTTATCAAGAACACCACGTAGAGATTGAATTAACTTTTCAACTTTTCTTTAATTTTTCAAAGCCATATTCATACTTTCTCTTTAACATCTTCTATTACGACAAAGTATAAAAAAATAAAATAACAAAAATAATAAAAATATAAATAAAATATATGTGCAAAGTAAATAAAAAAATAATGAAATGATAGAATCTGAAAACTTGAAAATAAAGAGAATTGAACGTTGTACTATCTACTACAAGAATTTTATATTAATTTATTTTTAGAATTTACTTTAAAAGAGTATGAAGAGAAGAGTGAGAAAAGAGAACAAAATATGAGAGTTAAGAAAATTTGAAGAGAAAATATTGAAAATCTGTGGTATATATAGTTAAAAAAATGACTGTTATAAATTATAATATTAGAAATTTTAATTGGTAATAATGTACAAATCTACAATTAATTAGAAAATAATCCCAAATAGAGTAATTATTATTAGATTATTAATGTATAACTAATTTTTTTATAGTCATTACTTATTTATTTTGTATAGTTATATAAAAAATCTGTAACTAATTAGGAAATAAATCTCCAATTATTCCCCAATTAGTTATTTATTTTATATAATCATATAAAAAATTTATAACTAATTGAGGAAATAATCTTAAAGAGAGTAATTATTGTTAGATCACTAATATATAATTATTTTTTTATAGTCATTAGTTTTTTTTTGTATAGTTATATAAAAAATCTGTAATTAATTAAGAAATAAATGCCCAATTATTTTTCAATTAGTTGTAGACTGTATAATTCAACATTAGTGACTATACAAATAATCCCAAAGAGAAGTAATTACCATTAGATTTGAAGTTCAACTAATTGATTAATGACTATATAAAAATAAAAAAATTATAAGCAGGGCCTAAGAAAAATTAGGGACCTAAGGCAAGTGCCTTACATGCCTACCCAAAGACACAACCCTAATTTAGGAACTCAACTCAACTTGTTACAGATGAGGGAGGGGCCTTTTATTTGTATTGCACAGAATCTTTGTACACAATGATTTCTAACACAATTCATCCATAACTTACAACCACTACTTTTGTAAGACAATTCTAAACCTAAGATTTTTCTACTCAATATCTAGATATCTCAGGAAGGAGAATTACAAGTCACAGTCATTTGTTCTATAAAAATATCATTTATATATATTAATAAAAGAGAAAAACAATATTTAGAATTACAAAAATGAAAAAAAGTAAATTCCTCCTTGCATAAGAGAAAATTAACTTTTGTCAATTTCTTTATACTTAATATTAAATGAATAAAATATTTTTTATATATTATTATTTTATAATTATATTTTACAAAAAAAAACTTTCTATAAAAATAAACTAGTTTTTGAGCTCGTGCGATGCACAAATTTTGCACAAACTATGTGTAATAAGCATAAATTTAGTATATTGTATATATTGTAAAGTATTCTAAATTCAAATATATTTATCCTAAAAATTACAGCTATTCTACCATTGCAATTAATTATTCATTATAATAAATTACTGACATGTTAAATTTACTCCAAGGATTAACCAAATGGTTAACATTTGCAACTGATACAATACATGACATCAAGTAAGGGTATTATCTAGCTTACATATATAAATAGACAGATCCAAGATGGATGCAAAAGATAATATAATTTTCTTCTAATAGGCTACACATTAGGACAATAACAAAGGTTTGAGAACTGAGTAGCAAAATAGGTTCACCTGAAGAGTTACCATGGATTTTAACATAGCACATAAGAAATAAGTCCAGACTGCTATAGTATATACATAAGCAGCTTATATAGTCAGACATCTTGACCAAAATAACAAAGTGGAACAGTATCATCAAGGCAACTCATTCTCCTCTTATTTTTATTCAATCAGATAGTTCAATTTTGATGATTTTTTTTTAGTTTTGTGGCAGAGTATTAAAGGGAAACCATCTTGGAAATTGGCATGTTGTCTTCCTCATCGTCACATCTACGTCTTTTCATGGGTATGATATTGTCAAGTATGCTCAGTTCAACGGCATGATCTGAAGTAATGGAGATAGTGTCCTATTATGCCATTCATATTATTATATAAACTTATAGGACAAAGCATTTTAAAAATTACATTTCATTATTTTATAGATAAGGGGAAGATCACACTTATATTTTAAGTAATTGCTTGCCAAGATGATGAAATTGTGGGACTCATCAAGCTGTGGGAATTAAAGTCCTACATACAATAAGAATATACTATTAAGGCTTGTTAATAGGTAACTTCATAATGAGAATTCTAATAGCTGAGTAAGTAATAAGCTTGGCATTTGACGAATTGCTTTGGAAGAAGTAAAACAAAATTAATTGTCAATAACATTCAAATATCAATTATTCAATTTCTAGCAATTTATTAAAGGTTGCAATTGGTCTAGTTAATGTTAACATTAAATACGTAATTTTTATCTTCAATTAGCAAGTAAATAATATGTACAACAGTACTATGATATTAGTGTAAATAATAAAAAAACTTGTTAATGATGTGTTATCTTTTTGCATTAAGTAGATAAAGTCATTCTTTAATTTTTTTTCTTCTAGTTACACATTCAATCATGCAGAACCAATAGCACAAGTACTTCTACAATGCTATTTTTTCCCCAAATAAGAATTATTGTAGCTTGAAAAGAGAATTTAAAAAGTGAATGCTTGCTATTATAACAAAGGCAATGCCATACTATTGTGCAAGAATTTATGTTTTTAATAGCTTAGTTCAATGTAATGGGTAAATCTATAGAAAAGCCTAATAGAAAGCTGAGTTTGCTTTAAACTTTTCTATCTCCACCTCATCATCATAAATCTCCAATACTATATAACTTGTAGAGTCATCCTCAGTTTTGTCATTATTGGCGTTATACTTGGAGATTTCAATTTTGAAAAGGAAGGTATTTTTTAGTAGTTTACCTAATTCAATCAGAAAAATGTCCTCTTTAGCCTTCTATAAAAGTAATTAATATGTAAGCGGTATAATGTACATAGTAGAGTTTGATAGGAGGGAGAGATGTAGTAATTATGTGAAGATATATTACTCTTAGTGGGCGCTGGAAGAGGTAATTAACTAATTGACCTATAATTTGAACAGCTTCACATTCAAAAAGAACAAAAATAGCTCTTCCAATAGGATCATAAACTTAAATGTAAATCTTATACCTATTATGAATAAATAGTAAAGATCATCACATGAAATAACTAAAATTTTTACATATTCAAGATATCTACACAAACTCTACCCCCTTTTTTGCTTATGGGAAAAGATCGATCTAAAGAAACTCAATCAAGATATTTATCTTTTATAAGTAAAAATAAATAAGAACACCTTTTATACCAAACCTTCTGGCCTGATGCCCTTTCTAATTATCAAAATAATAGTAAACCTTAGGACACTGTGCAGTCACTAATCAACTAACTGCTGATCCTCTACTACAATGTTTAGTTTTCTAGAAGTTTTACGTCTATTCTATCAGTGTTCATTTCTTTTTTGCTTTCTCCACATAATTAGTATTAGGTCATTACACTATGATCCTTTTGATTTTGCACCACTTGACCAATAGTCTCATATACCATTTATTCTCTTTAGAACTTTAACTATCACTATAGTGGCTGCAATTTACTTTGCACTCTGTTTCATATATAGAATATGTTTTTATATAGAAATATATAAAATAGAGTGCAAAGAAAATTATAGCCACTGCAATGATAGTTAAATTTCTAGAGAGAGTAGGTGATATATATGACTCTTACTTAAGTTATGCAAAATAAAAAAGATCATAGTATAATACAAAGAGAGGGAATAAAGCCAAAATAATTTCTTTATTCATAAATAAAACATGGTTATAAAACTAATTACAATAATTATAAAACATAAATTATAAAACTCTAATTTAAAAAATAATACCGTAAGATATTAAAGTACAAGAAAAGATCCTTGACAGTATTAGAAACTTATATACCATTAATTTTGGTTTAATTCATTACATGGTTGCTCTTAAGTTAGGGCAAACCACCAGAAGTAGGAAGCCATTAATTATGGTTTAATAGTAAAGGCTTCTTACTGCTAATGGTTTTCCCTAACTTAAAGACAGCCACTGAATTAAACCATAAGCAATAACGTATAAATTTGTAATACTGTTAATGATCTTTTCTTGTACTTTGATGTCTCCTGGTATGATTTTTTATATTAGAGTTTTATAATTTATGTTTTGTAATTGTTTAATTGGTTTTATAACCTTATGATTTTTATGAATAAAGAAATCATTTTGGCTTTATTCCTTTTTATCGATAACATGGCTATGAGTTTATATCATTTAATAGGATATTTCTATTTTACAATTACCTGTTTGTTTGTTATGTACTATATCATAGGTTGAGATGTGTAAAGTTATGATTTACTTAAACTTATTGTTGTTAGAATATTAGATGGAGCTTGCTGTTATATATGGAGTTAGAGCAGAAAGGACAAAAGATAGAAAGACATAACAACAAGGAAAAAATTTTTCTTGTTCATAGTTCACACACATTATACTTGTATGCTATAATACTTAGTTTTGTAATGTGCTACATGCCTTGATAAACTTTATCACAGTAACAATATAGACAAAAGTACTATGATATTAGTGTAGATAATAAAAAAACTTGCTGATGATGTGTTATGTTTCTACATTAAGTAGATAAGGTCATTTTTTAATTTTTTTTTCTAGTTACACATTCAATTATGCAAAACTAATAGCATAAGTACTTCTACAATGCTAATTTTTCCCTAAATAAGAATTATTATAGCTTGAAAAGAGAATGTAGAGAGTGAATATTTGCTATTATGACAAAGGCAATGCCATACTATTGTGCAAGTATTGATGTTTTTAATAGCTTAGTTCAATGTAATGGATAAAATCTATGGAAAAACCTAATAGAAAGCTGAGTTTTCTTTGAATTTCTCTATCTCTACCTCATCATCACAAATCTCTAATACTGTATAACTTGTAAAGTCATCCTCAATTTTGTCATTGTTGATGTTATACTTGGAGATTTCAACTTTGAAGAGGAAGGTCTTTTTTAGTAGTTTACCCTAATTCAATCGAAAAAGTGTCCTCTTCAACCTCTTACAAAAGTAATTAATATGTAAGTGGTATAATGTACATAGTAAAGTTTGATAGAAGGGAAAGATGTGGTAATTATGTGAAGATGTATTACTCTTAATGGGTGTTGGGAAAGGTAATCAGCCAATTGGCCCTATGATTTGCATAGGTTCACATTCAAAGAGGACAAAGATAACTTTTCCAATAGGATCATAAAATTAAATGTGAATCTTATACTTGTTATGAATAAATAGTAAAGATCATCATATAAAATAACTTATGTTATATTTAATTGCGTGAATTTTGTAATGGAGGTATAGTATATTACGGTAGAAAGCTAAACGCTCAATATAAAAAAAATCATAATACGTAAATTGCATACTTGGTTAAAGTATTATCTGATTTCTTATTGTAGGTAACACATATGAGCTTATCATTCAATGGTTTTGACTTTCTTACCACACTTATCACATGCATTATAATACCAATGGAACCTAATGAGGAGAGTTTTGACGATTGCAATGGTGGTTGTAACCCTAAGCTAGTACAAATTGATAGGATATGAGTTAATGGCTAATATAAAGAGTAATTAAATAATAAAAGAGAAATAGAAATGTACCAGTTGTAGTAGCTTTTATTTCCTGGATTGTCTTCTTTCTCAATAAATTTCCCCAATCTTCTTTAGTCTTTTTCATTTCATGGCTAGTCTACTTCAACAAACCTTTAAAATTGTGTATTTTCACTAGAGAATTATAAACTGCAATTTAATTTGAAAGAAATGAAAGATTAGTACTTTCACAAAAAATGGACTCAATCATAGGTAAATAATATGTAAAAACATTACAATTATAATGAGTTAAGGAAATGAAACTATTAAACTTAGATATATAAGTTTATCCTATAGAACATAGATCTATTTTCAATATTGTACTTATCTGTAGTTCATTAATGAGAAGTATGAATGTGAAGTTGGTAAAAATGTAAAAGAATATTGTTATGTCCACATTCTATTATTGCTCCTAAGTAGTTACAAATACATATAAGTAAATTTGGTTAACTAAATAATAAAATTATACAAAATATCCAATGATGCCAATTCACGTTAGTGATAAGAATGATCTTTTCCACATAGTACAATAATAAAATTGAAAAGTCTTATAAGTTTTATCTTAATTCTAATATTACTAATTTCTTATCTAATTACAATATATGTCTTACCATCTTCTATTCTGATGATTGCTGATATCAAATGGCATAATGGGAACACTAAACAAATATAACGTAAACATGAAATATTTTATGAAATTGGTGTGCTCTTTTGAAGAACTTAGTTCTTTGTTAGCAATAAATAATACAACGTATATAACTAAATAGATTATGTATGAAGTTAGAGAAATGTAAATTTTTATAAAGGTGTACATATATCAATTTTACAATAAAATCTAGAAGATATAAATACGAAAAAAATGCAAGGGTACCAACCACGAGGGAATTGACTTGATTGCAACACTTGAGCATTTTGTTCAAGGATAATTATGTTATTACCATTGTCCTGCAACTCATGTTGACTAATTCCTTCCAAGGTGGTTTCTTCTGTATTGCCTCCAATAGCGATCCTTGAAGCTTGAGAACGTAATAGATGAACATAATAAATACATGGCATTGAAGACTAATGTTCTCATAAATTATAACATCCACTAATAGGTACCCTATATCATATACAATGATAAAGCAAACTATCTTCAATAAATACATAAATAAGAAGAAAATAAAAGAAAGCATTAGAAATTAGTATCACCTTTAGTCCAATTATTCAATAGTGGTAAAGTTTCCAAGCCACTCGCAGAATTAACACTTACATTATTTTTAGATAAACGAACAGTGAATCTACTAGATGTTAACTTACGGATCAAAGTTGAATGATTATCAACATTACTACTAGAACATTGGCTATTAAAAAATTATGGACTTTGTTGTGCTTTAGATGGATCACCAATCTTGGGTTTTTTCATTGATATGGTTTATTATGAGGCGAAAATTGTTCAAAACTAATAGAGAAACTTTGAGATATAAAAACACTTTATAATTCAAAGTAAACCACTCATAAATGAAAATAGATAAATAAATAAAATAATTTCTACAAATTAAACATATCTACAATATAAAACCTCTTGTTTGAATTGGTCATTAAATTTGATATATCACTAAGTACTCTTGTGCCAATCCGCTTTCTATTCAAACTAGTAGACACATTTGGCAAGTCAAACTTTACATCTGTTGTATGTGCGCAGTCAATAAACGATTTTCTACGAGGCTAAGGATCATGATTGGCAAGATGATATGGATGCACTGTCTTAATCAAATGAATGTCATTCTTTAGTGGAACAACAAAATGCACAAGCATTAAAAAAAAGTAGAATACAATAAAAGCATGGAAGATACAAACTAATGATAGTAGCTGAGAAATAGAGAAATCATACCTTTATGCACACGAACCTTGCTGGAAGATTGCCCTACCCTTATTAATCGTCATCTTAACTAAGATTGTCTACAATTTAAATCATACAAGGTAACTAACTTATCTATGTTTCGAAAAGTATTTTGGTTAATACTCATCGTTATTTTTTTAATAATTAGGAATCTAGTAGATTTATTGTTGTGTAAGGATAAAGGTCCAATCTTAAAAGGCTCAAACCACGTAACTTCAAACATTATTGAAGCAAAATACAAACTAATAAGTTACATTAGAGAAATAGACAAACAATAGAAACACAGTCATTAAAAATACAGTCCATAGCATGTACTAAAGTTAAAATAAAACAATGCGTGTTATAAACAATGGAATGAAAATAATAACAACACATTTTAATGAAGTTAGAATGGTCAAATTTAAGGAATTTAACAGAGGTGAAACCTCTATAGCATTTTTGTATTTAATAAAGTAACCATTTTATCTTTTAGTAATAATTTATTTATTTGTCTGGAGGCAAAGGTTCAAACATAAAGGATGTCGAAGATATTATATGTGTTATCCACAAATTACGATTTATAATATTGTGTAAGTTCTTAGGCAAAAGGCCTAGTTAAAGCTAGAAAACAAATAAAGCAACGATCTTTAAGTTCACTGACAAACAAATGAAGCAAATAAAGAAACGATTGTAAGGTTCAACAACCAAGAATGAAATAAAAGTAATAAATGAATTAGGTAGTACCAGGAACAACAAAGAGGCAATCAACATTAAATAAAACTATATAATGCATCAGTTGAAAAAGAAATAAAAAGACTATTTTTAGGTTTTCTGGAAATGAATGAAACAAATGCAATAAGTATATCTTAGAAACAATCAAGAAGTAATGAATATTAAATGAAGGTGCAAAAAGCCAAGCAATGGAATCCAATAAACCTAAAAACCTCAAGCTTGTAACACCCACCTAATAACTTCGTAGGAGCCAGGGTTAAGAGAAAAAGACAGAAAGTAAATGAGAACTCAATCAGACAATGTTTTAACTTAAGCAAACACATAACTAAGTAAAAGCTACACTGAGTAAGTCTGACATCTATTTGACAAGCATTTAATAAGTACTTAGTACATTGCACCATTTATTAAAGCACTAAAACATTAGCACTATTTCCTTCGATAGCCTAACTAAACTAAAGCAATTACCTTGGCTTAAACAAAAGTTAAATAAAATAAGGCAACACTCATCACCTAAATATCAATGAATAAACATTACTCTAAAAAATAAATAGTGGCACATTAACAACAATAAAGTTAAAAAATAACATTTGTAATTGAAAACCATAGACTCATATCTAGAAATTAAGTTAACTTTAACAAACCTTATATAATAAAAATAACATAACACTTGGCTCATAAATGTCAACATTGAAACATTACTCTAAAGAACCAACGGTGAAATTCCAATCACTCAAGATTCAAACCCAACACTTTGTAAAGCAAAACCACAAATCCTTGGCGGGAAAAAATGGGCATGAAAAAACTAGCAAAGAATTATATTTAATATAGTTAAAATTATAATAATGAACATAGAATAATAGAAAACTAAGTGATGATAGATTTTGCACAGTACAACAGCCCAAAAGAAACTAACCATAATAGATGACTAAAATAGTGGTGAATATTTCTCAGTTAAAGCAATCAAGGATGATACATTGTTCTAACTTGGAACCATTCCCGATGATGGAAATTTAATTCACCGTTCATTGATTTTCCGTTGTAGCGATAACCCACCACAGCCACAACAGTCCTTTGTTAGCCCATTGATTTCATGTCCCAGCAAGAAGCCACCATGGGCAAAACACTCAGCGCAGTGAACAAAAGAAATCAACAAATGAAATCGAGGAAGCACAACTCTAAGATGGTAATTACAGCTCATGTGTGCAAAGGAGGAAAAACTAGACAAAAGTAACATTGTGGAAAATGGGAAAGAGAAACTATAGCCACTCTTTCTAGAACAGACAAACGAAGTAAAAACCAAGGTTTTAAGACAAATTAATTAAAGTACTCACTTAAGTCTTTAAGACAATCCAAATGAATCACTGAGGTAAATAATTAATAGGCATTATGAATTATTAGTATTTAAAAATATGTAGATTAATTAAAATTAATTCTTCAATAGTGGGCCCATAAATGAATAAACATAGCACTAACTCCTTTAATGGTTAGGCTGAGACAATATAAAGCCCGTAATCCTAAACCCACTGAAGGAGTGCAAATGAAAAATTGGCTGGAGAAGCACAAAATAATGGTGGGAAAATAAGCAAGCAGAGGGTGACGCATCGCAAAAAAAAAATCATATGTGTTGACAAAAAACCTTGAAATAGTAATAGGATAAAGATGAGATAAAATGATAATATTTTTAAACATCTTTTCGAACTTAGGTTGAACTCTTTCAATTTAGGCTCCATCATAAAATACAAATCCAAAAGTGTTATTTAGTGGACCTAAACAAATGACCCAATTCACAAACAAATGACCTAATTCATCGACTAATTAATCCAATAAAC
This sequence comes from Sindora glabra, assembly GCA_020226215.1. Lineage (NCBI taxonomy): Eukaryota > Viridiplantae > Streptophyta > Magnoliopsida > Fabales > Fabaceae > Sindora > Sindora glabra. The sequence goes on from CM035232.1 coordinate 9,762,846, forward strand.
GAGACTCACAAGAAGTTTACATTCCAATACTAGCCAGACATTGCTTTGGAGTTTTCATCAATTAGAGTTAATTAATCATGCCTACGGCGGAAACAATTTCTAATATTATGTTAATACTGAAAATTTAATATTAATCTTATACAAATATTGTTTAGCATATTATTTTACTAATTTAATAATATAATTTCTTGTTAAACTACTAATTTCTTACCAGACCATAATTGTTGAATTGAAAAAAATACTACAATAAATTAATATTTATGTCATGAATTATGTCACGATAATTTAAAAAATTATAGTAATTTTATCTCTTTTCATGATAATGAAAAAATTCAAATAAATTAAAAAATATCTATTATGAGAAAACTTTACTTGTAATAAAATATTACTTATACCAAAAATTAAGTTACGGAAACATATTTCCCATGGAAAAGTATCACTTGTACTCTAAAAAAAATTATTCATGGTAAAATATCACTTATATCATAAATTAAGTTGCAGAAATACATTTCTTGTGGTAAAGTATCATTTATGCTAGTATCACTTGTGCTATAAAAAATTTTACTAGTGGTAAAGTACCATTTGTGTCACAAATCAAATTATGAAAATATATTTTCTATGATAAAATATCACTTGTGTCATAAATTAAGTTACAAAAACATATTTCTTATAATAAAGTATCATTTGTTCTATCATGTAAGTAGAAAAAATTTATCTATAATAAAATATTACTTATATCATGTAACTATACATATAAAAAAGACTATTTATAATAAGTATAATTTGTTGCAATATAGTAGACAATAAAAAAATATAAATATTTATATGTTGTAAATGTTTGACAAATAGCTAATTCATTACTTAAATTAGAGGCCTTTAACTAATTAACCAAGTTAAACAATTATTTTAACAATTTGATAAATCATTTATTTGTTTAATTAATTGGCTCTTAATCAACCAAAATAAAAAAATTGTATAACTTAATATTTTTTAATTAGTCGATTCATAAAATGCATGTTAAAAGATAGAACTATCTATAAATTATATAGTTATATATATTTATTATTTTTTTAAAATAATGAAGATTAGAATTAAATCCCAAACCTTAAAAATATATAAGAAGACCTCAACTATTAAGCTATTAAGCATATTTAATTACATATGTATCATATTTAATATCTATTAGAATGTAAAATTTTTTCATAAATAATAAATAATCATTTAACTTTTCATAAATTAAATTTACATAATAAAATTAATATACATTAATAAAATAAATATTATAATATATTAAATATTGTATTATATAATTAGTTAATGAATTAAATTTTTTACATATTAAAATAAAAATTAATAGGAAAAATCTATACATATATAATACATACATATACAACAACTTTTTTCAGTTTGTTGTTTGGTCAAATTTTTTAAATATTGTTTAAATAAAACTAGATCATTCAAAGGTACAAAATATTACAAAAATATTTATTTTTTTATCACATTACATTATTCTTAAAAAAATGTATTGACAAAGTATATATATATTATGAAAATACTAAAATTATTATATTATATAAATAGTATGATTTGTGGTATAAGTAATAACAAGCTTTATTATAGAAATATGTAATAATAAGTTTTACATTTATTACTATTATATTAATAAAAGTTTTATTAAAAGAATTAAAAATAATAATTATGTAAAATTATATATAATTTAATAATAAATAAATTATTGTATCAAAAATTTTTAAATAAAATATATTTAAGAAAATGATATATGTATATATATATATATATATAAATAATTTAAAATTTTATTTTCATCTTTTATTAATTTTAGTTCTATCAATTTCATTTGTCGTAGAAATTTTATATAAATTTCTTTCCTTCTAAATAATAACTATTAATTAAATAATAATTTAATTAATTCAATCTATTTATTTATAATTTTATTAATTGATTAATAACTTGATAAATGGAAGAATACAAATTAAATATAAATTATATATATGAGGGATGAAATTGACATTAAAAATTTAAGAAGAATTGAATAATTTAACTTATATTTATAAATGATAAAAATATGTGTTATAAATAAAAAATTAAAAGTAAATAATTTATAATAATTTAATTTATAATTTATAATTAAAATTTAAATATGTATGATAGTTTAAAATTATGTTTTATATGAATATCTATTTCATATAATTCAACATTTACCAAAGAAATTTTTAGAAAATAATAGAAAATTACTTAAAAGATGTAAAAAATTTACTTTTATCTTGTAATAAATTAATTAATAACAATTAATTAAAAATATTAATAAAAAGATAAAATTAACTAAGTAATTATTTATGTGAAATAAAATCGATATAAAAAATATGTAAAAGACAAATTTGATATAAGCAAAATTAATGATGGTAGAAAGGGGAATTTAATCTATATAAAATAATTTTTAAAATAAAATCATAAAACTTTTTAACATTAATGTATTTTTATTATTCATCTTTATGTAATATTTTATTATATAATTATTATCACATGAGTGTAGTTTGGTTTTTTAAGTTAACTAACCAATTAAAATCTTGTATAAAATATATTGTATTATAATATTAAAGAAACAAATGAACACAATAGTAAGATTTGACATTTCTTAATTTAAAAATTTAAGTTTGATTTTTTATAAATGTAATTTACAATTTTTAAATGAATAGAATATCAACAATTTACACTTTCTGTAATAATTTTATTTATGTTTCTTTTATGATTTTATTTATGCCAATATGAGTTACTAACTATTAATGTATCTTTCTTGTCACTTTTGTACTCATGGTTAGAAAATTTTGTTAACTACAAGTGAACCCATAGCTAAAAAAAAACACATTTATAATATAGGGCTTTTTCTTTTTTTCATGGTAATTTCCTTACTATGTCCACATGTGTCATGAAACTATTTAAATAATATTCCTATGGTTAAGTAATATGGCCATGCAAATTTTGATTTCATGCCATAATTTTAATCATGGTATAAGTAATGATTTGTTATAGCAAAATAATTATCTTGCAATATTTGTACAAGAATAACATTAGAAAATTCTCCTTATTGGCTTTTGGATAATGATACCAGAATAATTATGATTATTAATTCAGTCATCTCCAACCACTATATAAAAACGGAAATTATAATTAACAGACGTTCGATTAGATAAAAACTGATATTAAAAAAGTATTAGTGTCACCTGAATGCTCCGAGCGGGGGGGCAAAAGCTGGCCTCTGCATGTCCATGCTCACGTATAACTACATGTATTTCTTAAAATCTTTTGTGTAAAAATATGCGTACAAAACAGTTTTATCTCACTTGTCTTCATAACAGTTTTAAAAATAATAAAGTTTATCAATTATTTTATTATTTATTAATATAAAATATATAAATTATAATCATTTTAGTTGACCTCAGATTTCTTTTTTGATATAAATGTTATACTAAGTTTATAATGTGGTCTATATTATATATATTATGTGTGATGTTTTATTATTAAAAAATTTCATCTAATAATATAATTTTATAATATTTTTAAATGAATTATTTTTTTTCTCTAAGTGGACTGATGATATCAAATTTTAGTAGCAAGCGTTGCTGCAATGAATAGGTTGGTGCCTTAGTTCAAAAAGATTTTACCCACAGGATCAGATGGGTTAGGTGTGATATAATTATATTATACGTTCTTAATTATATTTGATAAATAAAAATTAATTATTAAATTTTATAATTTTTAATATATATAAATTTCATAATTAACAAAATAGATAAATAAATAATAAAATTAATAAATAATTTTTATTTATTGAATATAATTAAAGATATATGATATAATTAAGTGATAGAAAAATTTCTCCATGCAAACGGCCCAGCATGTAACGCAAATGTGAGTCAGAGCTTGACCTGCAGGCCCTTGGTGGATCAGCAAACCGGTACTCGACTTTGACCACATTTAATATATCAGCTCTTATCAACAAATACAATAACTTCAGCTATTTTGTATTCATATATTAATTTTTGTAATTATATATAACATAATTGAAATTATATTGATTTCAATTTTTTAGACGGAAAAATGGGGTATAAATATGATATACAATGAAATGTAGTGCAGCAGAAGCTTGACTTGAATTTGATTGTGGACGAGCATTTAATCTCCTGTTCCATGGGCACATGTCCAAATCTAACAATTCTACTTTCGAAGGAGAAATCATGCAGCTAGGTTTCTTAATTAATAATATTTTTATTAACAAAAAGATGGTGATAACCAGCAGTAATTATCTGAACTTGGCCAGAAAGAATCGATGGCAATGACGTGGTTGGAATTTTTCTACTACTATGAAAATAGTAGTTCCCACAAAAGTTATTAAGTGATGGTTCAGTGATAAAGGATTTAAGAAGGTTCCTACAGATATAGTATGACTTCCTGTAAAACCAGTACAAGAATCCAAATTTGAAGAGAAAATGACTCGTAACAGTCGAATCAAATAAATACCATTGCTATAAATGCAAAACACCTTTATGACCTGCTGCAATGTAGTTACATATTCAATATACCCCTTATGAACATCATGAACAAAAACAAGTTATTAACATAAACAATTGAAGCGTTGGTATAAATTCATGGTGTTTTTTCTGGATTTTCTTATCAAATCTCAAAGTTGGTCCAACGGAGGGCTGTGAACAACCTGATAACCTCTGCAGCTGAAAAGGAGATGGAGAAATACGTAGAAGTAGGACCCAAGGCCACATCGCTTTCGATTCCTGGGTGGTACGCTGATGTATCCTGGTCAGGTAACATTATTTCTTTAATTCTTATTGACTTTTTCATCAACAGCTATGATATTACATTTTATTGTGCATCTTGCACTTTGTAGAAATCAAATCTCCGTCATTTTCAAACTTCCAAGTGCGACATAAACTATAAAAATAGAAATTACGAAATAATTTTTTTAATTTTTTTTCCTGATGAGTTGGTCTATTAATTTCTTAGTGTCTTGCCAAAATTGTAAGAATAAGTTTAGAAGGGACAGCCCCACAATTTAGCTTATATTATTATAATATCACTGTTGTGCACAGGGGAAGCTCACTTGTATAAGATTGAAAAGGTCCTCTTTCGCGGGAAATCTAAATTCCAAGAGCTTTTTGTATTTGAGGTATCCCAAAATCAACATTCAAGCTTATAGTGACAAATAAATTGTGTCAACTCATGGCATATGTTTGATTTTTGCAGTCATCAGCACATGGAAAGATAGCAGTGTTGGATGGCTATATACAACTGACAGAGAAGGATGAGTGTGCTTACCAAGAGATGCTCACTCACCTCCCTCTTTGTTCTATCCCTAATCCTAAAAAGGTTATTTTTCTTGTTTCTGAAATCCTCAAAGTTTTCTTGTAAGATGATGACTTGCCTGTATATATATGGTCAGGTGCTGCTCGTGGGAGGCGGAGATGGTGGTATTTTGAGGGAGATATCACGTCATTCTTCAGTTGAGAACATTGATATCTGTGAAATGGACAAAATGGTCATGGATGTTAGTATATTAATTACTAATGTCAACATTCTTAAACTGAGACAGATTGATGAATTGAATTGTGTTACACAAAGGCTTCTGAATGCTTCTGTTGTCACAGGTTTATAAGAAGTTCTTTCCGGATATTGCAGTTGGCTACCAGGATCCTCGAGTGAATGTTCAAATTCGCGATGGTAAATGGACTGATTTAGACGCATTCTTCTTCATTTATTCTTCAGAATTGAAAACTTGACGGATCAAGTGGAATCATTTTAAAAACTTATGTTATAAAAGATATTGGATTTACTGTTTTTGTGCTTCAATTTTTGAGCAAAACATGCATGCAGGAATTGAATTCATCAACTCTACTCCTCAAGGAACTTATGATGCAATCTTATTGGATGCCTTTACGCCAATGGGTAAATCCATTTCTTCCTCCCAATTTAGGCTATTTTGCTGTTCTATATATACCAGTGAAAGTTCAGATTTAGACGCAAAAAATTCAACATCTTGCACCTGCAGGCCCTAATGCAGATGTTCTTGCTGATAAAAGCTTCTTGGCATCAATAGCAAAGGCTTTACGCCCTGGTGGCGTGCTGTGTGCACCTGCAGACAGCTTTTGGCATCCTCGTTTCGTTATTTCGGATACCATAGCCGATTGCCACAAGATATTTAAAGGCTCAGTCAACTACGCTTGGACCACTGTTCCAACATATGCAAGGCATTAATTCTTTCCTGATAAACTCCATTGTTAATTCATCAGTGGTAAAAGAAAAATATCTATTTTCGGGAATAAATAAATATTTTTTCCAAGAGGACCCACAGTAAAACTAACAATAAAAGGGATTTCACGAAACGTAGAGTCCAATTTTATATCGAATGACCGAGAATCTTGTAAAAATGGTGCAAATTTTGATTTTTGAGACAAGTTTGATGCGTAACCTTAATTAACCGTAATTTGTACTTCGGTATTTGATCAGTGGGGTTATAGGTTTCATGCTTTGCGCCACTGAGGGGCCACTGGTGAACTTTAAGTGCCCAATAAATCCGCTAAAGCCAGAGCAACATGGGGTGGCCAAGGGACCTCTTAAGTTTTACAACTCAGAGGTAGTTTTTACCCATCTATTGTAACAATTCTCACTTGTTCAAATTAAGGTTGTCCTATATTCTTCCAATTTGGATGTTCTCCATTTATTTCTATTAATTTTCCAGAGATAAAGATATAATTTTTACTCTAAAACTTAATTTCTTTTAACTAGAATTCATAGTTTTAAATAAAAAAAATTCTTTTTTTTCAAAATTTACGTCATTTATTCTCAAAATCTTTTTGCTTTTTCCTATTGCCAGCCGAGTCAACTGAAGCATCTTCTTTTTGTCAATGCAGATTCATGCTGCTGCATTTTGTCTGCCACCCTTTGTAAACAAGGCTGGAGCTATATAGGATAATAGGAATTGTAATTGTAATTAACTTTCGTACTGTTATATCAATGAAATAAGGTGCCCTTTTGGGGCTACCTGTATATACATATATACAGAATTTAATCAAACAGGTTATTGTGGTTAATGATTTTAGTTTCTTAATTGAAGCGATCCCATCACGTCTTTTGACATTCAAATCTTCTCCATTATGGCTCACCCTCTTGCACTGCGTCCATATATATAAAATTGATGAGGGCTCACCTATTCGGAAATGAAAATGATAAATAATAAAAAAAAATTAATAGCAGCACGTACAGTTTTAGATTCAAATTTAGGATATGAAATAAAAAAATTTCAAGACAATAATAAATGTTATTGCATAAATAAAAAGCTTCAAAGATAATATTAAATGTTATTGCATTATCAAGGCAATATCAAAATTTTAGGTTCAAATTAATGAAGCAAAGTTTTGCTTAAGAAAGCAATAAAATTTTTCTTATGAAGCAAAGTTTACCTTTTGTAATTCATATTGTCAATAACAAATGTATAAGATTTTATAGCATTAGAGAAAAATTGGAACTAATGTCTCGATGGAAACAATTCTAAATATGATAATCTTTCTCAAATTAATATGTCTAATTTATGATAAGTTCAATTTTCTTTAACCAGCTCAAGGCCCAATCCAAGCTAAGTGACTCGATTAGAATAGAATTTTATTGCTTAACCCACTAAGCAACAAAAAAGGAAAACAAAATTATTACAGTATTGATATCCTTAGTATTACTTTTGATTATTTTGTGATAAATCAAAAAACTATTCTCTTAATTTAGGAATCATTCAACCATAACATCAAAAATTATTGATTTATCAAAATATAATAGGGTGTGATATTAAAATTTAAGTATTATAGCAGAACGAGAAATTTTTTCTTAAGTTACATGATAATCGTAAGTCATTCAAACAAAATGCAAAGAAGCAAGAATCTCGTCGTCGCCTAATTATGTGTGCACTCGTCATTTGATTAAAAGTTACACCAAACGTCATGGCTTTACCTCTTAATGGCTCGGAGGTGTACTCTCTTGATTTAATTACAGCCACTTACTAGTATTCATAATTAATAAGAAGTTGATTTGAGCGTTAAAGTTTGTTTAGTGGATCACTTCTTTTATATTACTATTGATCATCTATTAACCATTTAGATCACTTTGATTAATTGACTTTTTAAAAGACAACATAAATACAAAATTACTGATTCAAGATTGAAGAGTTAGCTATGTAATCAGTGGCGTAGCCTAAAAGGAATGAAGGAAGTGATGAACTTCCCAAAAATTTTAAAATTATATATTAATATCATATAATTATATATTTTTTTCAAAAAATTACACTAATTATTTAATCCCGTAAGGTTTTTTTATTTTTATTATTATTTGGCTCCTTAAAATTTCATATCAAAATTTGTCACTGTATTCAATCATCTCCAAAAGTAGAAGTGCTTCTTTTTGGAAAAGGATTTTAGATACATTTTTTTTGGATAATTTTAAAGTAAAAAATAAGTGGAACCCATGCTTCCATTGAAATGGGATCAAGTATACATACATTCTCCTTTGTGAGGGGAGTAATTTTTTATATTCACATGTTAAAATCCATTTAGAGTTGAATAAAAAAATTATCTCAAAAGTCAACCACTTGAAAATATTTATTTTCTAGAAACATAAATCATTGCATCTATTGTGTGTAAACATAAAAATTCATGAACTAATGTTTGTCAAGAACAACCACGAGGATTGACCATTTGAATGGCTATGAATAGTATAAATACTCCATTAATTCCAAAAGACAAACATACGACTTTGAACAAATTACTAAGAAATTGAAGGATTCAAGTATATATAAGAGTTATGTTCATTGAGGTTTTACCAAATTGGAATAGTCAGAATGAAAATTTGTTTTATTTTGAGAGATGATTGTTCAACTTTCAACAACATTGAGCACTATGTGAAAGAGTAAAATTATTTAAGGAAAGCATAAGATAGTTGAACACAAACTTAATCTTCTGATACTGTATGAGTAATTCTACAAGGAAACTTCATTTTCTAAAAAATTAAATATTTTCGCTTCTAATTTATCTTTTTTTAAATTTCAAAATAAAATAAATTAATAAAAATAAAAAATACAAATTTTAATATTAAAAAGATAATTCAACAATAAAAATATTCAATCCCTAAGAGATAATTTAACAGTAGAAACATTCAATTCTAAAATGTAAAATTTCCTATAGAATTATTCATATTGAATTATCAAGTAAGGATATTAATTCTTTATTTTTTTTTATTTTCTATGCGTGCTATGAATAACACTTCCTAGAGTCGGTTGCAAAGGCTCTTGTGAGTTTGCGATTACTGCCAAAAAATAATTATATCTTTTTAAGAGAGATGAGTAGTTAATTATTTTCAAAGTCAGTTGCAAAGGCTCTTGTGAGTTTGAAAATAAATAATAAATACATCTTGGGTTTGTAAAATATTTCATTTATTTCTTTTTTAGTATTGTTTAAGATTAATATATAAAACTTAAGAATTAAGAGAGATGAGTTGTAATTTATTAATTATATCTTTTATTAAAAATTAATCGATTAGTAAAGTTGTTAAATATTTATTTAGAAAATAAGAGTAATATTTGAAAAAAAATAAAAAATGTAATCTTGATTTTTTAAAATGATGGATAAATAGAAATAATTTTAAAAAAATACTCAAAAAGGAATGAAGTAAGCAATAGATAAATTGGAAAAAATTCTCTAAAATTACATTAAAAAGAAATGGAAGAAGTAAAAGATAAATATCAATTTTATTATCTATTTATTTATGAGAACTACACATTAAAATTTTAGTTTTTTTTTTATTTTGAAGATATTAAAATTTATAAAAAACTAATAGTTAATTTTTTATTAGATAAAATTCAAAATAAATGTTATATGAAGCCTACGAAAACAGCGATGCTTATGCTCTGCTCCAAGGAGGACCACCCAGTTGAGAGTTGACTTCAAAGAATAAATCCATCAAATGCAGACCATTAATAAAAGCGCTTCCTAAGTTTTATACTTCTAAGGTATAAATTCAAGACACAATTTAGGTTTGTTTATTTCATCAAAAATACTTTTTTAAGAAAAATATTATTTAAACGTGTTATTTATATTGATAGTTTTTAAAAATTATATTTTTGTCTGAAATGAAAAATTATTTTTTTAATTTTTTATATTTAATATTAAATAAATAAAATATTTTAATTATTTTAAATATTTTATGATTATATTTTACGAAAAATATTTTTATTAAAACAAACAATGCCTCAGGTAAAGTTTATATTTGCCACAGGAAGTGTTTATGGTGCATCCATTACACCGTTGCACTACTAAAATAAAAGACCTAGATTTGTTCCTTTGCACAATCTTGCACCAATAAATTCAGACCTTTTATCTTGGTAGTGTACCAGTGCAACTGATACATAACAGATTAAGATCTTTTATTTATATCACAAGATGTGAATTAATTGTTCTATTTAAAGAAGATAATTATAACATTTATAGTTATCATAATCATTAAATTATAATTATAAATGATAATTAAAAGATCAATTAATATATATATCATGATCCAAATAAAAAATCTTACTACAAATATTAAAGAGGTGTTTGCTATAGTGCTCTTAAGAGTTTGGTACCTGGGGTGGTATGACAAAATACAAGCCACTGGATGAGATTACAAAAATCTTAACATTAATTTAGTAATCTCATCCAGTGGCTTGTATTTTGCCACACCACCTCAGGCACCAAACCCTTAGGGGCACCTTAAAATTCACCTATTAAAGAACTTCACTTAAATTTTATTTATAAAGTAATCCATTAAAAGTTGGAATAGCTCCATTTTAAATATTTTGTCCTATTCAATTTCAACTACTTTATTTTATAATTTTACCCAATTTAAATCATCTATTACTCTTTTTTTAAAATAAAAAAATAATAAAAAATAGTAAGAAGAAGAAATTCTTTTAATTCTATTGGATAAGGTACTAATGATATGTTGAGATTGTTGATAAAGATCTATTTAGATATTAATACTAAATTAAATTGAAACATAATAATTGCATTAGTCTCAAAACATTAGAGGATCTCTCTTGAAGGTATGTCAATTAATGTTGAAAAGAATAAACTTGTGATTAAGAGAAATCACAATAATCTTATATAAATTTTTACAACCGATTAAACCAATTTAAGTGGCTTTAAAAAAAATTGTTACTGCACATGCATGCTGCTGCATTCTCTGCCTACCTTTGCATATAGTTTCCAATCTAAACATACATCTAACTCGGAGTAGTACTAAGGAATTGTTACTAAGATTTGTAGGGTGTTATCTTTTCCTCTTAGGGATAAATAGTTGCTACTTTTGCCGTTAATGATGCTCTATAATATAATATCGTTTGGGTTGGGTGAGAGTAATTGGCAATCAAATGCTTGGGCTTAAAGCCCATAAAGCTTAATTCCAAATTTCAAATAACTACGGCTTAGCCCACAAACATGGTGGAGTGGACCCGAAGAAGATAAAGAAGAATGATGTGGAGATTCTTATTCGAATAAAAATCAAAAGGAAAAGAAAAGGAGAGGGAAATACTTATATATTTATTTATAATATGAATATAATAATAAGTCTCTTCACCATTATTTAAATATTTGTCAGTTTTATTGTCCAAATAATAATTTTCAAAACGCACATATATTAAAATTTATTATCCTTTTTAATCTTTCAAATATTAAAAATTATAGACCCAACGGGAATGAGAATGAGAATGAGCATTTCTAAAGTAAGAGACACAAAGAGAGTAGTTTGTTTGTTTGTTGGGTCCACGTCAATGAAATAAGAAGGAGGCAGTGGTTTGGATAAGATTAAGAATAGAACATTCCGACAAGAGGAAGGAGAGGCGGGGCCCACGTGCAGTCTAATTTCCACGTTCTAATTTCTATGCACCTTTTAACGGATAAGGACCGCTGACTCCATTACTCTCTTCTATTTTCCTTAAGACACTTCACCGTGAAACGCGGCCACCGGATAACGCGGGCCCCACCTCCCTCTGTTCAAGGATTCGATCCCCTCTTTTAAGTTTCAACACGACAACACGCAAGCTGGTTCCATCTTCGCTACACCTGGGAAGTTGGGATCGAATGAGTTGTGGACCGGTAAGTTGGGAATCCGAGTCCTAATATTTTCACATTGTGAATTTGAAGATCGGATTCCTGAAAAAAATTTTAAGTTTAAATTTTTTATAATAATTACAAATTAAAAATTATGATTTTTAATATATTTTTAATCTAAACTAATAATTAAAAATTAAATAAATTCTTATAAAAATTAATTAATTTTGAATTTATTAATTTAAGAATAAAATTGTTATTTTAAAAATAATTTATTTAAATTGAATTAAATTAAAAAATAAATAATTATATTTTGAAATAAATATTGAATTAGTCAAATAAATATTAGTAAAGTATGTCAATTTAATTTGAAAGTAAAAATACTAAAAAAAATTACGAATTCATTTATTTCTAAGAATGTTAAACGAGTCACAACACATGAATTAATACATATCTATTGCGATTTTTGATAAGTTTGAACCTTCTAGAAGTTGAGCTTGTTTCAAATGCAGGTAATACGAACTAATTTATTATAAATTTAATTTATCACAAACTAGTTCATATTTATTCAGTCTGTAGACTCGTAATTAAAATTTTTGGATTAATTTGTGTTTGTCATAAGTTTTGATGAGTTTGAACTCTTAAAATTAAACCTACTTTTGATATAAATAATACAAACTGATTCGTACCGATATGAATTAACATATTTGATAAGTTTTATGTCTATATGTGGACTAATTAAATTGAATTTATGTAGATAGCAAATTAGACTATATTCACAATTGTAGAAGTGGTAATTTTTTATCTAACACAGATACAAAACCTTTATATAAATTTGAATTATAAATGAATTAACTTATTTAATATGAATAGTAAATGAGTCATATTATGGTTGTAAATGAATTGATAAGTTAATCTATATGAAAATTTATATTAAAATTTAAAAAATAATATTTAAAAAATAATTAATAATTATATATAATAAAAACATAAAATTTATATTTTAATAAAATGATAATAAAATTTTAAAAATATTTTCATCAATAATTAAAAATATTTTAGTAAAAAGCAATAAAGAATTAAATTTATAATATAAAATTTTTTAATTAAAATTATTAAATAAATTATATGAATTGACCTATCTTAATACATTTAATAAATAAATTAATCTAATTCAATACAATTGCTATTCAATTCAAGTTTGAATTAAATCTATTTGAATTATTACTAATTTTTAATTCAATACATATCTATTACGATTTTTAATAAGTTTGAACCTTCTAGAAGTTGAGCTCATTTCAAATGCAGGTAATATGAACTAATTTGTTGTAAATCCAATTTATTGTAAATTAATTCATATTTACTCAATCCGTAGACTCATAATTAAAATTTTTGGATTAATTTGTGTTTGTCATGAGTTTTGATGAGTTTAAACTCTTAAAATTAGACCTATTTTGATATGAATAATAGGAACTGATTTGTACCGGTATGAGTTAGCATATTTGATAAGTTTTATGTCTATATATGGACTATTTAAATTCAATTCATGCAAATAGCAAATTAGATTATATTCACATTTGTAGGAGTGATAATTTTTATCTAACACAGATACGAAATCTTTATATAAATTTGAATTATAAATGAATTAACTTATTTAACATGAATAATAAATGAGTTATATTATGATTGTAAATAAATTGATATAGTAATTTATTTGAAAATTCATATTAAAATTTAAAAAATAATATTTAAAAAATAATTAATAATTAAATTATAAATAGTTATATATAATAAAAATATAAAATTTATATTTTAATAAAATGATAATAAAATTTTAAAAATATTTTATCAATAATTAAAAATACTTTTGTAAAAAGCAATAAAGAATTAAATTTAATTAATAAGTTTATAATATAAATTTTTTAATTAAAATTATTAAATAAACTATATGAATTGACCTATCTTAATACATTTAATAAATAAATTAATCTATTCAAGTTTGAATTAAATCTATTTGAATTATTACTAATTTTTAATTCAATACATTAATAAAAATTCTACTTTACATATTTGGATAGATTCATAATCTATGAGTATTTTTTTTTTTTTCAGACTTACAAATCCGTTCGTAGACTCGAATATGTTTCAACTCCACTAATACTCGAACTTCCCGCCACCCCACAAATTTGGGTTCGTTATAGAAATATCTGTTTCTTTGAAATACTTTTCCTCAGAAAACATTAATCACAATTTTAATACACTAATATATAAATTGATCGTATTTGACCTTTGGTTAATAAAAATATTTAACTTTAATCTTAATATTTTTATATGGTGAATTCTAAGGTGCCCCTAGGGGTTTGGTATCCGGGGTGGTGTGGCAAAATACAGGCCATTGGATGAGATTACTAAGTCAATGCTAAGATTTTTGTAATCTCATCCAGTAGCTTATATTTTGCCACACCACCCCGGGCACCAAACCCCTAGGGGCACCATAGCGGATAAAATACCGTTTTAACATTTTTTACGAAACTTATTTCCGTTTTACCGTTCTTTCGAAACTTATTACCAAAATACGCACGTAGGGGGAGGCGCCATTTGAGTTGGCGCCATGTGGGAAGGGGCGCCATCCTGGCAACCTTTGAGGGCGCCATTCAAGGTAGCGCCCTCGATCCCATTTTTTTCAATTTTTCCTTTCAAAAATAATTAATTTTGATATCATTTGAAAATAAAAATTAAAAAAAATAATATATAATTGTGACTCAAAATAAATTTTTGAAAATAAATTACTTATTTTATAATTATATTTGATGTCATATAAAAATATGTTAACTCCACTTTGATATCTAATATATAAATTTATTATAGGAATTAAATAAGAAAGTAGTAAATGATAATAATATAATGAATAAAAATAATAAATATTTAGTAAATAATTAAATATTATTTTAAAAATATAGGATCAATAAAGAATAATTACGTAATTTATATTAATGTCTCTCAAAATCTGATCCAATGACACTTAATATTTATCAATTTTTGAAATTATAAACTTCTAACGTTTGGAATTATATTATTACAAGTAATTATTTAATATGTTATTACATATAAGTAAATTTATTGAATTATTCAATAATATTCTTTATTTACGAACTTGAAGATTGTTAAAAATGAAAAGAAATATAACGAAATAAATATGTTTATCTTATTTTGTATTTATTTCAATAATATTATTGTCACTTTATATTTATCTCAATAAAATTATTTTTATTTTGTAACAAAGTAAATGCAAAATGACGAGGTTGAAGATAGCTGAAAATTTTAAAAAAATTATAATTCATTTTTTAAGAAACTATTTTGGCAATAAGAGGGAAAAGTACCGATTAACTATTTTTTAAGAAATTATTATTCGTTTTATCGTTCCTTCGAAACATTTTATCGAAATAAGCACAGAAGATACGCACAGTGATGGAGAGACGCCAAATGGCGTGTAGAGGTACGATAGACGAAATGGCGTCGTTGGCGCTGAAGGGAAGGGACGGTAGGCGATATGGCACCTTTGGCTTACGGCACCCTCGCTCCTCATTTCTAAGTTAATTAGCCGGTGATCGTGTCGACTGTAAATCCAAGAGGCTTGAATTTTGATACTGTACATAGGCAGCATCCCCATCTGCGTTGACAATTGTACTACGTATTTTTATTCTTAAATGTTTAGTAAACTCGATTCATAACGTATTGAATAAACACAGCATTTAATGTCATTAACAAGGATGATGGTTATTTATCCTTCAAATATTATAATTAATATTATTAATTTTTTGATATTTAAATAAATAATGAGAAAAAATTTAATTAAAAAATAAATATATATTTCACATTATGAATATAAAAGTTATTAAATTAATTTAATTTTTTTATTTATTTTCACATGGTAAGTAAAAAAAGAGTAAATAATTATAACAGTTGTGAAAGTATGATAATTAATAATGTTAGTTATTATATTTGGGAGATGTCCTTATCATTATTTTTTTAAAAAAATTAAATATTGCAATGATTTTGAAGTTTATTATTATTTATAATTGTTAATACGCAAGCAATTAAAAATTTCGTATTAATTAAAATCATCCTAAATGTTGATGTTTGGCAATAAAATAGTAAAATCATCCTAAATGTTGATGTTTGGCAATAAAGTAGTAAGATAAATGTACATAAATATACAACAAACATAGAAAAGAAAGCTAATGTCTACGTAAGTGATGTCCAGTCCCACATCCAGGATCAGTAATGTGGCGACCGTATCTACTAACCCTCTGCGCAGGCTCAGGAGTCACATCCCCGGTGTCTGTGTCTCCTCTACCTCCAGCTCCCGCTCTGCCTCTGCCCCTATCTCTATCTACAAGCTCTGAGTCGTCTGTCATCATGCCACCATGTGCTAATCTCTGATCCTGGGTATGCCAATCAAATGCAGGACGATATGGCTGCGATGGACCTGCGTCATCGGAAGGAAAGACATAGAATGAAGATGAAACTCCTAGTATGTGTGAAAATGCCTGGAATGAGGATGGAACACTAGGAGGGAACTGGTACATCTGGAATGACGATGGCCTATACAGTGCAGCCGGGAACATGGTGGAGGATGAAGGATCATCAGGTGCAGTAGGGTACGCATGAGATGAGGCAGTAACATCAGGCATCATCGTCATGGTCTCCTGGGCAGTCGACGGTGGAATCTGCTGCACTGTCGAAGCGGACGGAACATCAGCCTGCGACGTATGTTGTGGAGAAGTGCGACTTCGTCGGCGAGAGCGAGGCTGATCATGGTCACCCTCCGCAGGGTCTGGGATATGATGGGCCTGGGGAGCTGGCTCCGCATGTGAGTCAATAATCACATGATCAACCTGTTGAATCGCATGAAGGATGGACTCCGTCGCTGATCTAAGCGCATCGAAGGTGAACACAGCCTGCCCCTCAGGGGTAGTGAAGTCTTGTAGTGTGGAAACCTCATCTACCTGTGTAAATTTTTGACATTAAAGTTAGTTATAATACTAATGCATTTAAAGAAAATCAGATACAAAAAACTAGCACGCAATATTACCACAAGGTATAGCGCTCCCCCGACAGGTGTAATACATCGCCTGGTAACCCGTCTGTACCATGTCATGTAATCGGATCGTGGTCCCAAAACTAGGCGTGTCGTCGGCTCGGCGATAACACACAAGTCTCGTCGAATATCCCAGAGTGCAATATACGGCTGATGGCGGATGTGCCACTCCTCATCATGCCGACCGGACAAGTGAAGGCAATGAACCTCTGCCACCTGTTTCGGTGGCTCTGGAATAGCCTGGCGTAGTCCAAACTGCGGCAAAACCCTATCAGGCTGGTGCCACTCGACAATCTAAAAGTGAATGAGCGGCACCACTGCTGTCCACGTGTCACTCCCGTCAAAGCAGTACTGAGGCAGTGATGAGGTGACCTCCTCAGTGTACGGGATCCAGGCGATCTAAAGTTGCAAATTTAGGTTGTCATTTAAATACGCTAATGGAATGGACAAAGGCCTGAAATAAAGAAATCCATTATCCCCTACATACCTGGTCAAGTCGAAGACGGTCCAGCACGTATCTATAATAGGGTAGGCTGTGTGTCGGACTATCCTGGAACATCTTCTGATAGTGCCACCTGCAAGGTTCAATAACAAAGTTAAACAACTTCGTAGTAAACTTAATTATAAGTGAAAGTTAAAAATTTTTCTAACCTGCGTGCTAAGGGGCCAATCCCTGCATCCCCCTCTGGTTATTTTGCACAAATTATACTAATTAAATTAGTTAATATTTTTAATACACTATATTTTTTATTTTTACAGCTTTCTTCTCCGTTCACACCTACTACCAAATAGCAACTAAAACTATGTACACATTATTATTTGAATTTTTTAATATAATACAGTCATGAATTCTTTTTTACATTCACCGACTTCGTCTAATACTTATTTTGCAATACCTCCATATATATTTTAATGCTTCCTGGATAAACCTATGTATAGTAAAATTTTTTCAAGTACGTTTATTATTCTTATATTTATAATATCTACTATTTAAATACAAAAAAGTTCAAATTTTCAATAATAATATCCTATTTTTTTAGGACTTTTGGTTACATTCACATATCCTAGAATTTTTTTTTAGTACCTCTCTTATGCTATATTAAGATCTTACATAAAAAAACCTCTAAGTATAACTTTTACCTAGATCCTAAGACCTATATTAGGACACCTTTTTTTATCTCGTTTGTTATTCTTTTAATAGCACAACCCATCACAGTACATATAAATTCTTACAAAATTTTTATAAATCATAACTTCACATCTTAAATCATAATTCCACATCATAAATTATAACAATTAATACAAAATAAAAAAAATTATATTATTTATATCATAACATTCTAAACAAATTCCTCTACCAATATAAAAAATATTTTCATCGTGACTAATAAAAATTATAATATAAGCATAAAATTTATAAAAATACTAACCGGTAAGTATTCGGAGAAGCAAACAGAAAAAAGCCTCTGCATGAAAGAAAAATATGTTAGATAATTTAATAACTTTAATCTCTAAGTAGAAGTTATTAGATATTTTTGTATTAAAAAAAATTATACAAAAATCACGCTAAATTAAATATATTTTGTAAAATAATATATTAAACGAATAAAAATAACAATATATATAAAATTTTATTGATGTATATTCAATTTAAAATATAGTGTTTGAAATTTTATATCAAAAAAATATTAATAAATTTTAAAAGATAATTAATTTTTATTCTTAACTACTTTTATTAAAACTAAAATATATAGTTAGTTATTTCAATTAGCGTTTTCCATAATATGAATTTTTCAAAAAAAGATATTTGATCATTAAAAATAATTTTATGCCAAAAATATGAAATTATATTATATTAATATTATTCAATATATTGCATTCCAACTTTTAATAGAATGATTGAAGAAATAAAGAAGAAAAAAATTAACAAAGTATATGAAATGAAGAATAAATTATGTACGAACTGTAAACCCTTTGAGAACTCTTACTTGATGTATTTTAAATTTAAATTATAATATTTAAAAATTATCATCAATAAAAATTTAAAAATATTTATATAAATAATATTTAATTTAATCACTAACTTTTTTTCTATAAAATATAATATGAAATTAATTATTTTTGTTAATAAAATGTATATTAAAGCTTCAATTTACTTAAAATATTGTAATAAATTAAAAAATATAATTAATGATTGAAATAAAATATTGTTAATAACATGTTAATTTTTCTAAAAAATAAAATATGTTAAGGCTTCAATTTTTTTCTAAATCCTAGATCATCATTTCACATTATAAATCATAATAATGAACATAAAATAAAAATTATAATATAAATAT
Source organism: Sindora glabra (assembly GCA_020226215.1). Classification (NCBI taxonomy): domain Eukaryota; kingdom Viridiplantae; phylum Streptophyta; class Magnoliopsida; order Fabales; family Fabaceae; genus Sindora; species Sindora glabra. Next base: position 9,782,441 of record CM035232.1, read on the forward strand.
AAAAAATATATAAACACTACTTAGTAAAAATTATAAATTATCACAAATCACATAAATTTATATAAATTTTTTCTAAATCCTAGATTATCATTTTCCATCATAAATCAAAATAATCAACATGAAATACATAATATACATACAGAAATTATAAAAATACTAACCAGTAAAAATTATAAACTATCACATATCACATAAATTTGTACAAATCTTTTCTAAATCCTAGATCATCATTTCACATCATAAATCATAATAATCAACATAAAATAAATATTATAATATAAATACAAAAATTATCAAAATATTAACCAGTAAAAATTATAAATTATCACAGATCATAAAAATTTGTATAAATTTTTTCTAAATCCTAGATCATCATTTCATATCATAAATCATAATAATTAATTTAAAAAAATATAATATAAATACAGAAATTATAAAAATACTAATCAAGAAGAAGTTGAAAGAAGATCAGATCTGCTCCAAAGAAGAAAATGCTTCCGAATAAAATGCACAAAGGAAAGAACAGCTGATGATTGGTGAATGAAAAAATATAAAATCGTGGGAATGAGAGGAACTGCAGGGAGTGGCTGCAAGATTTACGAAGAAAAAAGGGAAGAACAGCGACTTGGGAGGGTTTCTGAAGATGAGTGTGGAGGGAGGGGGTGGTGGTATATAAAGAGGGGGGGAGGCGCCATTTCATTAGGCGCCTCCCAATTCAAAATTTGAAAATGGCGCCCCTAAGAGAGCGCCACTTTGAATGGCGCCTCCAAGGTGGGGGCGCCACTTCAAATGGCGCTTCCAAGGGTGCCTGCAACGGGAAGACGCCACTTTGAATGGCGCCTCCCAACCTTGCGGGCGCCATTTGGAATGGCGCCCGCGTATTCTGGTAATTAGTTTCGGAACTACGGTAAAACGATAAATTGTTTGTAAAATAAACGTAATCCGGTATTTTAACCCACCATAGCAAGCATCTTTTTATATACAAATTATTTTAAATTAGTTTAAATTGATAACTGTTACGAAATTTAAAATAAGAATTTTTAATGGACGTAGATTTTTTTCTCCAATTAGTAAAGAAAAATACTGAATTTAATCTCATTACATGAGAAAATTTACAAATCACATTACTCATTTAAAAGAAGAAAAATATCTTGATTTGGCCATTAATACCACATGATGGTTAGTTTCATTTTCTATGATTATCAACTTGGAAATCCTTTTAAAATTTTTTGTCTACATAGAAATTTTAATTTGAGTAAATTTATAAATATATATAAAATGTAATTTAATTTTTATATTATAAGAATAAAATATAATACCATAATTAAAGAGGATTAAATACGATTGATTTATGTTTTAAAAAATCAAAATTATAAATTATAATAAAATCCTAAAAAAAAAAACTCTTTTATGCTTTGTTTGGCTGCAGGTGAAAGTGGGAGGGGGTAAAAATAGAGGGGAATGAAAATGGAGGGGGGAGGAAATGAAAGGGGGTGTAAATTTACCTAGGTTATTTGAAATGGGTGACCTAGGTTTGGAATTGGTGAAAATGGAAGGGAGTGGAAATAGAGAGGAAATTAGTTTGTTTTGTTTGAAAGAGGTGAAAATAGAGGGGGTGGAAATGGAATTGATTCAAATTACTATTTTACCCTTATAATGTATTATTGATTTTTATAATAATATTAATTCAAGAAACCCAACTGAAATATTTATAATATTGCGATAGAATGTTACAAATTTAATAAGAAGTAGTTTTTTCAAAATAAATTAAATAATATTAGTATTTTTTATTTTCTTTTCTACCTCTAATATTAATATTACATATTATTGGATTTAAATATTTTTTAATATTGACACATTAACGATGTATGTTTATTTATTATATTTTAACTTGCAAAGTTTGAAAATTCATTATTTTTTATTTGTCATATTATAAATAAATTTTTATTTTATGCTTTATAATTTTATTTAGATATAAAACATATTTCATAATTGTATTCTAGTTAGAAAATATTTGATTATTTGTATTTTCAACCCATCTACATTTATTCCATGTCAACTGGGTTCGGTCACGTCCGACCCAATTTGACACAGACCGGATCGTTTCCGCTAGTCACCGTTGTCGCCTCACCGGAGAAGAAAATGCTTCCCTCTTTCTCGCAGCACAATCCGTCGCCGGCCGAATGCTTCTCTCCTTGATCAACCGTTTGTCACCACACATCTCTGCCAACATCAACCACACAACAAATGAAGATCAGAAGCCAAGATTTCAGCAACAATCGTACCTGTTAGTTGCTGTCCACGGCGACACAACAGATCAGGCTTCTTCGTCGGCGGACGTGTTGTGCGTGGAAAAGAACCAAAGAAGAGGAGAGGAGCAGCAGCAACGTAAATAAAAGGAAGCAGAGAGAGGAAAGGAGTAGCAACAGTAAAAAAAATGGAATGAAGCAGAGAAAAATGTGAAGGGTGGTGACCGAGATTGGGAATTTTCACCTCCAAACCCCTCATTTTAGAGGGATAAATTTTCAAGTGGGCCCCAGTGAAACTTTGCACTCCTGGTTCCACCCCCCTCACAAGCAATAAATATATCCAAACGGGTGAAATTGTGCAACACCCCTCGTTCCACCCCCTCTCCTTCCACTCGCCCCTCCGTGCACCCGTCCCAAACAGATGCTTAGAGTAGTTCCCCAAAAGAAAATTATCCTACGTCATGTGAAGCGCGAGTAGTGTGAAAATGAGATTGAAAATGTTTGTGTGTCATTTTCATTTTTGATCCAATTCTTAGGATGTTTTTCCTTTTTGAGATTTATTAATGATTAATTTAATTTTATATACATTCTGGAAGCAATTCGTGGAATAATCGTGAAAATGATAGGACGTTTGGTGTGGTATTGGAGTGGTTGAAGATAAGTCTAAGGTACGAAAGATGACCAAGGAATGCCGTGTCCGTCATAACATAACATAGACATGCTTCTCCATGGCAAGAGAGGGTTGTCACCGCAGTGAAAAGGTCCAAAGTCCAAACACAATGGAGCTGTCCTTGTTCACGTGATGGACTCCACATGTTTGAAAAAAAATAGTTATATTAATATTAAAAATCTAATGTTATTTATTTAATGTTATTTTTATATAATTTTTAATAAATATAATATTATTTTTCCACTTGACAATAGGATATAGTATTTAATTTATTTTTTATTTTTTAAACATATTGCAGGAAGTCATATTAAATTATTGAGTTAAAAAATTTATTTAATAAAAATTATATGAAAATAGTATTAAATTTTTAGTAGTTACGTATAGATTTTTTTCCTTATGTAAGTATAAATTTTCATATACTATTTTGATATTAGATTTTGATAATGAGCAAAAATACCTTTTTTATAATTCATAATAAAAAATACCTTTAAGTTGCAACTTAATTAGAAGTGATAATTTTTAATATGATATAATAACTCAACACAAATACCAGATGCTTTGTACAAGTTCAGATATAAACAAATCAACACATTTAACACAAATAATAAATGCATCAAGTTAGAATTAATACCAAATTAAGTGAATTGGCGTGAATTTATATTAAAATTTTAAAATATTACTTGAGAAATTATTAATAATAAAATTATAGATATTCAAATATAATAAAATATAAAATTTATACTTTAACAAATCAGAATAAAAACTTAACACAATAAATAATCATATTTAACAAATAAGTTAATAAAATAAAAATTATTAAATAAATTTATGTATCTAAATATACTTAGTAATTAAGTGATATAATTTGGATGGGGCAGAGTTGAGTTTATTCAAACTTATACTAACTTTTAATCCGACGCAAACATGTCAGAAACATGATATATGAACGGAAATTGTCATTCCAAGATTTAACGAATAAAAAAATTAAATAAATTGACCCATCAAAGATTTCTTTTTTTTTTAAATATTTTTAAAAGTTATTGCCCCTACATTGGAGCGGGTAGCAGGTGATTACAATCCAAAGCAGACCCAAATCAGTAAATACCAATAGATTCATGAGAAGTTCCAAGAAGAAAAAAGCTTCGAGCTTTAAGAAGCATAAAATAAAGGAGACACAGATGAATTGAAGTCCAAATCTTAGCAATTAGGATCACCAAAAACCCCTCGTGACAAGACCCAATGACGAAATCGAGTTAAATTTGAGCATTATCGAGGTTAATTAGTAACACGATTATAAACCCTAAACACCCATCAAAGATTTCACACATTCTAATTATAAACTTGGTATTTTTATATCTATTTCCAAAAGTGAAAGAAGGAGTATTCGTACATATAACAAATTGTTAATAAATTATTCTATAGTTTGAAGTGTAAACCATCACAGATACAGAAGTGCAAGATGAAATATGAAACGAGAATTAATTTGGATTCCGGACAAATTAAATGTAACGGAAAATTATATTTTTATTTGATTTTGCCATTTTTTCACTTAATTAATTAGTAGTCTTAAGTTTCACAATTTATTCAATTGTATTTTCAATTGTTAATACTTTATTCATTTAAATAAAAAATTCATGTATATTGCTTATAATTTTTACTTTTTAAAATTTTCATTTAATTTGATGTTCACTTAAAATTAAATTACTCTAAAAAATTTTTAATTCTCCTTAAAATTTTTCTTCTATAATTTAGTTTACAGTTGCCAAATAAGGTGCCAAATAGAGTTTTTTGAAAGTAAATTAATTTTGAGTGAGCATTAGATTAAAACAAAATTAAGTAAAGTAAAGATTACATATAATGCATGTAAGACTTTTATTAAATTTTGGACATAAAGTTATTGGAGGCTTAGAATCATTTCCAGAAGCAATTCCTCTAGCTAGTTTTCATATATTGATGTTAAAACAAAAAAAATTATTTAATATATGTTTAACCATGAGATAAATTGTGAATATAAAAATGGGAATTTTGCTTCTTTTAAATACATGAGTAGTTACTATACATTAGAGTTTTGTTGGAAACTTATACTAATTGGATAATTTATATTAAATAGACACTTAAGGCTATGCAATGGAAACTTGATAGTATTGACAATCATTTTATGCAATGGTACCTATTAAGGAAAAGATGACAAAAAATCGATTAAGGTGATTTAGTTATGTGCAAAGAATGCCATTGGAGGCACCAATGAGAAGAATTGATCATATAATCTTTAACCTTGTGAAAAGGAGTAGAAGGAGGCCAAAAAGGATATTGAGAGAAGTTATGAAAAGAGATCTCTTGATGAATAAAATTACTAAAAATCTAGTTACTGATAGAGCCTAATGGTATCGTGTAATCCATGTAACTGGCCTCACTTAGTGAGATAAAATTTTATTGTTGTTGTTGTATGCTAATTAAGTTTAAATTGTATTGATACTTGTGAAAATGAGATGGGAAAGTATTGATATTATTTCAAACACCAGATCCGACAATGGTTTGTGAGAGATAAAGTTGACTTAGAGAGATAATGCTGATTAAGAGAGATAACGATAGATATGTGAGAGATAAAAATGGATGGGAATTATAATGAATTCACTTACTTTCCTTATTTGCTACTTATTATTACTATGATATTTAGATGTGATAAGTCCATGTGGAAATGAATAATTACATAATTGGACACACATGATTATATGATTGTTAATTGTTACTAATGTAATTATGATGTGAAATGTATGGCATAAGCGTATACCTTTAAGGAGGATAAATCCAATTAATAAGAGTTAGATAAATTTCTTTATGTTCTACATATCTTAGAATGCTTATTTAATTCTTGGACTTACTCATTTATGTTTTATTTTATAAATTCACAAGTTCATCTACCTCATCTATTATTACTACAAGGATAGATCCAATTAAGCTTCCTAATATAGCAATAAGACAATAGTAGATATTTTGTTATAAATAAAGGTTTTTGGACAATAGAAAAATGCATATAACTCATAAAACCCTCCTTAGTTAAGATTAGTTAGGCCTTATTTATCCCTAAGTTAGAAATGACTATAAATAAGCCTAACTTCTTTCTTTTGTAAAACCATTTTAATAAACATAATTTTAGCATCTCTGATTCTAGTTTCCTTTAAATTATTTCTTTTAGTATCTAGTACATGTATAGGTACATAAATAAAAGGAAAATAGGCCAAATTGGTGAAAATCAATTAATCAAGTTCTAAGTTAGTTGTGGCCTTGGAAGGTCGTAATGCACAAGTATAATGAGATACAAATAAGTTGCATTAGTTAACTTGAAAGACATCAAACTTTAAGGAAAGAATGCTATATCTTTGGGAATATTTAAGATTTTTAGATATTTTTCAAATTATTACTTAAACCATTATAAGAAGCTATTACATCCTTTATAAAATTAAAAATTTATTTAACTATTTTATGTATGTAAATAATTATTTAATTATAATAATTGTATTTAGGAAGAGATTATTATGATGAATAACATAATTATAAGGTAAGAATAATAAAAAATAAAATAACTTAAGGCTAATGTAAAATTAGAATTGAATAGCTATTTATAGTAGAGGTTTAGAAATTATTTTTTCAATTTTACCCCTAAATTACCCTATAATTATCAAAATGCCCTCTCGTCCTTAAAACTCTAACAAGGTCAACTTCAATCTCATTTTTCCTCTTCTATGGTCGACTTCTTCTCTTCCTTTTCTTAACTTCATTTTCTTCGAAATGTAGCAAGATTTAGTTAAAGAAATTTAAGAAAAACATCAATAATTACTTTTTAAATAGGGTAATCTCTTTTAATGCTAAGCTATAGGCTAGTGTTCTTAAATTTTATTTAAGGAATGGGAAATTAGAGATTTGATATTTAATTTTGATTTTTTTGTGAATTAGTGTTGTTTAGAACAATCCAACCACTCTTCTTATTTCTTTTTACCTTCTTTATACTTAGGTAAGTAACTAAGTTACTTAAATCATTTATCTTAGTTACATTTCATGTTATTATGGTTGAAATGTTCAATATTTGACTTTTGATGATTGGTAGAGTAAATTATGTTTTAAAGAAGAAGGGTTTGCTATTATGGTTAGAGTTTATGTATGAATAATGGTCTAATGCTAAATTTTGGCTATATTGTTAAGTATGTGTTTGGATTAGGAAAACTTAACTATATGAACAATGTTTTTGCATAATTTTTACAAAATTTGGGCTAATACTCAAGTATATAAGAGAATATAACCTCTAGAGCTACTTTGTGGCTGCTCATATATTCAAGTATGCAAAAAATAAAACTCCTTGGATAGCCATAAGCAAGTATATATTCATGTATAGCATCCAAAGTTACTTTTGAAGTGGTTCTAAATAAGTATATACTCAATTATGAAAGTCAGAATTCACTTTTAAACCTTATATTCGAGCATCCCTTATTGCATCAAGTGTTATTATTTCAAGTATACAAAAAATAAAACTTATTGGATAACCATAAGCAAGTATTATTATCTAGAGCTACTTTGTGGCTACCCATATATTCAAGTATGCAAAAAATAAAACTCTTTGGATAGCCATAAACAAGTATATACTCATGTATGGCATCCAAAGTTACTTTTGAAATGGTTCTAAACAAGTATATACTCAATTATGAAACTCAAAATTCACTTATAAACCCTATATTCGAGCATCCCTTATTGCATCAAGTATTATTATTTCAAGTAATTTTTATGTTATTGTTTATATGTATGGTTCTAATGTTTATAAAATGGATATATTAATGCATTTATGTAAAGTTCTGATGATAAAATCCCTATTTGTGATATAATATGAAAAGGATGATGAAATGATATGAAATATGAATAGTAACGAATTCAGGGAACTATTTGTGAATGGATAAGATTGATTAAGAGGCACCAAAAAATTTACATGCTTTTCTTTATTTAATAATTATTACTTTAGTATTGTTAGATATATGAATGTTTCAAGAATTAAGAAATTATACGGTTGGAAAGGGTTTTGTAATACTTTTGCTTATAAGCTAAAAAGTAGACCATTTGCTTATTATTGAGTATCTTAGAATCAATATAATATTTATAAAACTATCAAAGTAAGGTTAGGTATATCAATATAATAGATTATGCTATAAATGTTTCTATGAGTGTAATGCTACATGAAAATGAGGCAACATCAATTAAACCTTACCTTATATCCGAACAATTGTCCCTTAGAAAGGTATATTAGTTTATAAATTATTTTTTTCTTTGAAAAGTTATGGATACTTATTGTTCTTTCTTCACTTAATTTAATTAATAGAGAATATTCCCTTTGAGTATTTAGTTGTTATTTGTTAATGGGCCCATTTGAGTATTTTGGTGTTAAGGTGAATCGCTAAATAGTTGTAGTAGTTAGTAGTATATATTTTATTCATTTCATAGTAGAATTGCATCATTTGCATTCTTTTTGTCATTAGGCATACACATCCATGAAAAGTTAGGGTGATATGAATCATATCAATATAACTACACTTCATTTAGTAAGGCTAGTAGAAGGTTGCTAAAAAAAACACCCTATATCAATCATAAACCTTAGGGGTGGGTCATGACAGAAGCTAATATTTTGAATCTATTTAAAAGACTTCTACAAAAAAATGAATACTAAAAATCATAATGAGAAAACAAGACAAAATGACAAGAATATAACCCATCAAGTAACTCTTAATAAAGCTTTGAGGTAAAATGCTTTATTTTGTTAACTTTAACTAAAAAGAAAAGATCGAAAAAAATATAAATTTCTTTCAAGACAATCAATGAAAAAGAAATCAAAACAAATTTATACTACATAATGCTATTTAATGGTTCTCTTTTTTATTATATAATAATTGCATTATGAAAACCATTCATACCAATATTAAATCATCAAGACCCTAAAATAGATAATATTTGTAAAAGATTTTTTTTGTGAAAAACACATTTATATGCTTTTAAAGGACCAATGAAAGATGATTTTCTATTTTAGCAATGCATAATCATAACATGAAAGTCATAACAAATTTAATAGTGACATGAATATTTTTTGTTTAACACTAATAAATGCATAAATACATATATTATTTTTCAACATATATAAACAAAATGACAAACGTAATAAATGAATTCAACATAGAAGAGCTAATAGCAAAAGGCACAACTTTCCAACAACATAAGCAACAATAATCAAGTTAGAAATAGCAAATTGTAAGCTATTAACACAAGTCAAAGTAAAGTATAAAGAACTAATGTTCAATACCAAATATAATCCACCATGCATTTAATTACTTTATGGCAATAAGTTATCAATTAGAGTGAAACACTTACCATAAAATTCAAACTTTAAGACTTATAAAATCTAAGCACCAAACATCTAAAATCCAAGTGAATAAAAATGATAACATAAGTTGCAATATTAAAGTTCATTAACATAAAAATGACATTTATAGATAAAAACAATAACAACCTAAAATTTGTATGCTTGAATTTCTATTCAGCCCAAAACATGTAATATATTTAGTGGCTTGAGTAGTTTAGTTCACAATATGCTCAAAATTACAATGCCATTTTTATGCTTATATATCGTTGAAACACTGTAGCAAATTATATATATCATTTGTCATTAAAATTAAAATGGAAAATGACTAATACATCTTTTTTAGTCTTATAAGATATGTCATAGAAAATTACTCAAATAGATATTTACATTAGTTCTATTTCTCGAAGCTTAAGAACCAGCATTCACAACATTTGATAGCACTAAAAAATAATAATAGAAGTTTTAATGTAAAAAAAAATGCAACATAGCAAGCAATAAAGTTTCAATTCAACTAAAAAAGCATATATAACAAACTAAATTAGAAATATCACTTTTTCTCACAATTTATATCTTAATTATATTTCTTTTAAACTTTATAGTTTCAATTTTTAAGAAAGTTCATTTTTTTTAAATTTTAAGTCATAAATATGTAATAGATATCAATTGTTGTGAATAAAATCAAAACATTTAACTTACCAAACTTCATAAACAAAAGAGAAAGGACATTAAGTAACTTAACAAATTAACTCCAATGGTATTTATCTAGCTATCCATATAAGATTCATCTTGCAAAATAAATTAAACAATTATAAATTTTAAACCTTATTTCACTCTTTGTAAAAACAATCATAACAAAGGAAAAAAGTGACAATTAACATCAAAAGTCCAAAAGTGCCAATTCATAGTAAACCTTACAATCAAGCTTGATTTTCCAATAAATGAGTCCTCAATTAGTAAAAGTGTCAAATAGGTCACAACCCGTGTACCAGTTTATACTCATTGTAAGTTTTTGTGAGTTTGGATCCTCAAAAATTAAGCCTATTTCAGATGTAATAATGTAGATAGGTCTGCCATGAACCTGATTCATTGCGAATTGCTCCGTACCCATCATAAGTTTTGGCAAGTTTAAACCCTTAAAATTAAACTTATTTTAAACACGAATAATATTGACTCAACCTATATTCATATGGACTAGCCTTTTTGATAGGCCTATCAATTAACATAAGAATGAACAAATAATCACTAAAATTAAACAATTTAATTTGCATAAATTGAATGAAAACTAAACCATTAAAATAAAAAAGAAAATATAGTTAATAAATAAAGAAAAAGCAAATTGACATGTAAATAAGCTAAAATATAAAGGCCTAAAAAAACTAAAAATAAAAATCTAGAGAAAATAAAGGAAGAATAAATACTCACATACCTTCTAGAGACGGTGTACATGGTAGCGCAAGCTATTAAAGTTGTTAAATAAATGGATCGAGCAAAACCCTACCCAAACTCAAGTTCGTATAAATATATCCATAATACCCATTATGATAAATAAACTTATTGGAGCAATTACAATTTGGTCAATTTAAGTTTGAACTAATCTGTAAATCAGTTCATTTTTTAAAAAGAGGCTTTTTGGGCCTTTAGTTGGCCCATATATAATAAAATTTAAATTTTCAGCCTATATCCCTTATACTTTTTTAACTTCACAAACTAATGGACCACAAATATAATTAATCCCAATAGCCTATCAAAAATTGATGACCTTAACATAATTAACAAAAAGACTTCTAATCTCTCTCTCTCATTAATTTATGTAACTAATAGTATCATAATACTAGATTTTAAACCGTGCGATGCATGAATTTAAATAAATTAAATTAATAATAAATTATAATATAAATATAAAATTTTAATTTTTAAATTATAAAGTATTCAAGCGTTTAATTTAAAATTTATGATTATATTTATGTTATTTGAACAATTATAAAATCTACATAATTGTACTCAACTAAAATAATAAAAGATATTACTTTTTGAAGTTATTACTAATCAATAGAGTTATCATAATATTATAATATTACATTAAATTATTATCTTGTCATTATTATTGTTAACATTGCATGTATACATCCATTAACCTCTCAAATGTGCTCTTAATATTACAAACAGAAACAGGAATGACATGTTACCTTTAGAAGCTCATCTCGTCTACAACCTGGCAAGACTTACACTTTTTTTCTTGTAAAAGCAGCTTCACAACCTATTAATTCTAAGTGTTTAACATTATGCTAAGGTCTCAATAACAGCTCAATACATTAAAATATATATATATATATATACAGAAAACCAAGTCAAACAGCCTAATAATTTTTTACCTTCCAACAAGTTAAAAATATGTATAGGGCATTTACAATGTAATAAGTATTTAATCTCTCAAGGTAGTTGAGATCATCAATGGATGATATGATTGTCAACAACTGCATCAACATGAAAAATAACTCAGATATAGATGATATTAAAAAAATAATTAAGAATTTTATTAATGAAGATTATCTGCCTTAAGTATTCATTGGTTACACATTACAACAAACTATGACCTAATCTTGGAATGCTAGGACATAATCTTTTGCAAGTCAAGTACTTCCTTCAGAATGATACAGTTTACATCTTGATTTGTTAATGATTATGTGTATGCAAGTCAAAGACATTCATTATACCAACTCTAAGCAACAATGCTATTTACCATTTAAATCTCCACACTCATATTTCTTGTCTTCTATATGCACCACCAACAAATTCAGTTTATGAACAATCAAGCATATGTAAGTCTGCCGATTTGAATAGCTATTTGGAATAAAGCATACCTTAATCTGATTGAGAGCTGACAGCTTTAGGCTAGTCATATCTAAAACCTTCAAACAAGTGGTAATAGGCCGCCCATGCTTCCTTGAAGTAGAAGGCTGCAGCCATTTATGATTCAGTCATAAAGTCAGAGGCTCAACTCATTAATTTGAATGATAATCACCAAGACTATACGATCACGATATTCATTAATTTGAATGTGAGATTACATATAAGAATGGACCTGCAACCAGAAGATAATAATAAAATGTATTAGAACCCCAAGCTTCAAGAGCAAACAACATATGACACTCTAAACAAAGCAAACCCCTTTCCCTTTTTCTATTAGTGAAACCTACAGATGCTTTGTCAAATGTGCTTAGTCCAATAGCAATAGTAAAAACTGGCAGATCCTGTAAAGGATGGCAGCATAATATGTAACGAAAGGAAGTTAGCAAATAAGTCATTAGTAAAGAATAAAGTGTACCTCATGTATCATAAGTTGTGCTTTTCTTATGAGTAAACACTTTAAATAGAATGCAATCAAATGAACAGAGAATAGATTCAGGCACCTCTCTTGAGTAACCCGACAATCCAATGAGCTGTGAATCACGCACTGCTCTGTATAAATTAGGAGGCATTATAGGTTTCTGTAAAATGAAATGCAGTCCAAACCCAAAAAAAAAATATTAAACATTGATTGTCCTTTACCATAGCTATAGATGTTACATATATAGAACAAACCAACCAAGACCATAGACAAGCATATGAATTGGAAAAATATACATTACCAAAAGAATAGGGTCGTATACAATAAAATGAGAGGTTCAGCACAACACAGACATATAAATAATATGTTATCAATATCATTTTGTACTCTCCAGTTCAAACAATCAACCAACTGAAACATAATATAGGCATGATGTTAATGAAAATTTGATCCCAAATCAATTAATTGCATAAAAAGTGAGAAACATATCAGTATGAAAACAATCCCTATAAGATTTATAGGTGCCCTAACAATCCTTATAAAAAGAGAAATGAAAAGAAGAAAGGTATCATAAAAGAAAAGTTGACTATTTAATATGCCCCTACCTTTCTTTCATTTATGACCCTCTTCCTAATGCTCCAAAGAAGAAGTCAGTAGCTAGTAGTCACCAGATTCATGAAGTAATTACTAAACATTTTGACCATCATTATCAATTTGTGACTAAAATCAAAAGTCAAAAAGCTGAGAAATTTTAAAATATGGCCGGATTAACTTTCATAGTTGAAAATTATTTTTGATTGCTATTTGATGGAAAGATAATAACATGAGCAATGTTCAACTTGGTTGTTTGATTGAAGTGCTTACTTTTTTAATCAAATCTACTACTCCAATAATAATTGTTGTCTCATCGTGTGTAAGTCCTCTCCACCTTTCCTAGCCTAGAAGATTCAACTTTAATAACTCAAATGCCAGGACTTATACCAGTAATGTGTGGGTAGCTTCAACATTCTTATATTAGGGTACAATTATCAAGATATAAAATAGAGATAGCATTTCTTAACTTTACCTCTTGACTGTGAATGGAGATAAGAGCTTTCAACTGAGCGTGCCTAAACAGAGCTTCATTATGTCCTAATAGAAAGTCTAAAATCTGGAACAAATATTTAATGAGAAAAACAAACCTTTGTAGGATGATTAAAATAAAATTCACTATCTTATTGGGTACAAAGACAATAAGAGGACTTCTATCTTTACACATATTAAGAGATACAAATATTAGGTGTTTTTCCAGTTTGTTTGAAATATAAGAAGTATTCCTAGGTTAACAGCAAACTTCAGTTAGTCAAATCAACTGTCAATGTTATTTTACATGTTAATGGTAAAACCTCAACCAAGGCAATAGAGTTGACATCAATATTTAAAGAGTTATATGTATGAAGAGATCAAACACATGCCTATGGTATTCGCTTATTAGCCAACACATGTAAGCGTTCTACTAAACCAAGCAAGGCAAATCGAACTATCATACACAAAAATGCGCCAGTTGAAACAGAGGATTTCAATAAATGTTGAATCAATGGAAGATGTAGAGAATATTATAGAGGTAGAGGCACTGAGGAACCTACCAATCCAATTTCGAATCAACATCTAAAGAAAACGTTGACTTAATAGGTATCGGCAATTTGTTCAAAGACAAAAATAGAAGAGATACAAACCAAATCAACTGATTTGAATCCTGAAACAATATATGTCATGCAGAAACCCAAATAGATCAGAAGAAACGAAAATTATTGAATATTGAAAAAATTAAGAAAAATGCCCTAAAAAACTTGAGAATAACCCACTTACAGATGCAGACCAAATCAATCTATTAGTAAAGGACTTTTAAGTCTAAAAACGCCCTAATTGAAACAGAGGATTTGAATGAATGCTGAATCAATGGAAGATGCAGACTAAATCAACAGAACCACAGAAGAGATGCAAAATGCATGGATTTGAAACACGAGCAAATTGAGGAGGATTTGAAATGGAGGGATAAAACCAGGTGAGGACAACATCTCACATACGCATCCTACCTTGGCGAGTGAAGGGCAACACGCAGCCAGAAAATATTGGGCCAACAGAACAAAGCAGCCCAAAATCACAGTAAATATAAAATTAAGTAGATTAGATATAATAGTTCTAATTATATATATAATAGTCATCATAAAATCCCTTGATCATAATAGTTCAAAATTACAACATGAGTAATAAGTTTTCAACAAAATAAAAAAGTTGCACAATTAATTGAAATTGTTTCAAGTGAAATGTAATGTCATTTCATTTAGCATTGGCCTTCATCTTCACTATTTTTTAGCTTATCCATAATCCATTAATCATATTCTATAAAACCAAAATAATAAAAGTGTTATATTGCATGTATGGACTATTTAAAACACTAAAAACAAAGTTAGAATTACAAAAAAAAAGAGAGGTAAATAAGAAACACTCACTAACAGTTTATAGAGACTATAAATTATGGTTAAAATCTTACTAAACCAATAATAAAAAGCCAAGAAAATAGCAGTCAAGCCAAAACAAACAAGACACTCTTGCAATGTAAATTATATAACTAGGAACAAATAAATCATTAGTAAATGAAAAATCTAAATGAATTTATTATAAAAATAAAAAGTTTAATGCATATAAAAATTCAAAATATATAGAATTTATTCAAAATAAAAATTCTAGAAAATTAATATGAAAGTTATAGCATTAATAAATTCATTGAAAAATAAATGGCTAACTTTCATCTATGCATCTTCATTAATATCCATGTCTTTGTCCACATCAATTGTTGTGTTTATATTCGAATCCTCAACTGAACCCTTTTTTTCCTTCATTATCATCCTTTAAATTTATAATTGAAATCGTTAAAATAAGAAAGATAAAAAATTTGTAAATCAAAATTACAACAAATTACATTAAAAGGATTACTAATAGGGGAGAAACCATAGACTTAACTACAAGTGCAAATCAGAGCTTAAACTTTTTTAGGTAGAAAATAACTCCTATACTTGTTTAAGACATGACCTCTGATATTGAATGCTTATTTGGATGCCACCATGATAATTAGCACGCTTAACAAATCATAAGTTATGATGGCTATATCTAAAAATCTATTCTTTTGTATCTTCCACCTTCAAAACATCCAAATCTTCCTAATATGCAAACTTAAGCTTAAGCTCTTCCAAATAAATTTCCAATTAGGATTTTCCAGTTCTTATAATAATTTAAAAATTAAAATCCTTGAAATTCTAAAAAAAATCATACAATCAGTTAAGAAATAATCAATCTAAATAACTTATGTAAAAGCTTTAAATACAATAGTCAATAGAAATCTATAAAACTTACAATGAAAAGTCTTCTCCTTATGTTGCTTGAACTTGAACCTCCAAAAGATGAAATGAAAGAAACACCAAAATATTTGTTTCTTTAGGATGTTGTTGAAGGTTATTGCTTTAGATATGCCTTATAGAGTTGAAAAAAAATTATTTTTCACATTCTTCATTTTCTCCTCAGGAATAGTTAGATTAACAGTATTGTAGCAAAATTCCAATGATAATAACTTAATTTTTAGATTAAAAGTAGCTACCATAGTAAGCAACATATTATATTCACTTAAATATTTATCAAATTTGGCCTTCATGCTAATAACCATTTCTCTTATTATTTACTCTTCACTTTTTGAATTCTTTAACAAAAAAAATATTCAATTTTCCAAACTTGAGTAAAATATAAGTTTGCAACTAAATAACTAGAATCAAAGATTAAATTGGTTATCTCATAGAAAAGCTTTAAGAACCTATAACTTTTTACCCCTTGCCCACTTCACACTAGATGAATATACTTGTAATTTTTATAAATCGCTAAATAGGAAAATGCATGCTTATATTTTAAAGCACTATCAAGCATAAAAAAAGTAAAATTCTATCTAGTAAATATATCTAAACATAATTTCACTCCCTCTTTAATTAACAAATTTTGCATAATTCTATCAAAGTTTCTCATTCTTACCATTGATGATTTCATATATTTAATATTTTCTTTAATTTTAACAATGACATTAAAGGCTACTTTTAGCCTATGTTGAACTATAGGATTAAGAATGTGTGTAGAAAATCAAATATGAAAGAATTTACCATCGTATAATAAGCTTTCTTCCACATAAAGTTATTATTTTAAAAATGGTTAAGTATTATCATTTGCAAAAGCAATCTAAAGTGAGAGTAAAAAATCTTTTTTTCTATCCCCTATTTAATAAAAGTTATATTATTTTCCTGGATAATTCAACCCAGTATATAAAGGTGACATACCATAAAAAGCTAGAATTTTTCTTTTTAATTTCCAGCTAAGATCAATATAATGAATAATTAAACAAATATAGCTCTTTTAAGTGCAAGAAGTCCACAAGTTCAAATTAAGACATATTTTACCCAAACTTTTTTACAATTCATCTTTCAACCCTTTTTTTTATTTAAACAAACCTTTCATACATCAAATGCAATAGTGTTTCTAGAAATCATTTTTGTATCAAGATTTAAATACTCTATGACATCTATAATCTCATCATATTTAATAAAGCTAAAAAGGAAATCATGTTTTATGATTGTTAAAATTGCTTTATGATTAAAAATTGATTGATTAAGTTTTCTACTTCTTGGTTTTCTAAGGTTATCTAACAATAATTCTGGTAGCTTAGTTTACTTTAAATGTTCAAGTTTTCTTATATCTTGAGACATGATAAGTAAAGCTACTTAAAGTATTAGATACATTACCCCTTTCCACAATTAAAGTGGCATAACCTTTATTAAGAATGGGAATCTTTTCACAAATTGACAATATCCGCCTAACCCAACCTAGAAAATAGTGGACAGATGCAGGTTGAAAGAAAAATCAAGTAATGGTGGATTAGAAAACATAATAAAATTTATTAAATCAATCGATGGCAAATAGGTTTCATCCTAATTAACAATGATTGTACCCGTTTGATTTTGATACCAAATGACATCATTTAAGCTAAGGAAAGAATAACTCTAAAGTAACCAAAGTTGTTAAAGAAAATGAAAAAATACCTTGTTTGAAGCTTTTGTCTTTTGCCCTAGTAGGTCTCAAGCTCTTTAAAGACTCCCAAAGCTGCCTATTGTGCTATTCTACTAGTCAATTCTTTATCGTTCTCACTTTTAGCATAGCCTTAAGTCAAAATGCATTCATTCTATTTCTTTGAAGTTCAAGAATCCCAATTAAAGGCTGTGAAGTCCACACTAATGGAGAATCCAAGCTTGCAATAAGTTTCACTCTCTTGGTTTATCTTATTTCTTAAATGAAATTGTTATTCTTTCTATTTTGATTCTTGTGAATTAGTGTTTAATATTTCAAAATGGTAGAGTTTGTGAATTTTCTTACCTTTTGATTCGCCTTTTGATTCTTGTGATTTTGGTTTAATTTATTTATCTTTTCCTTTGTAATTAATGGTGGCTTGTGAAGTTTAAGGAATTGGATACTCTTTTGTGTTTAACTTGATCATGAATTACAATTATTAATCCTTAATATTACCTCGACAAGTTATATCCATATATATATGCATACTTGTGTTTTTAAGGCTAATTAACAATAAAATTCATGAGTTTTACAAGCAATAGTTACATGATTCTTTGATCAAAACCATAGGAAATTCACTTTCATTTTGAATATTGGTTTTGCATAACTTTTTATAGTATTATTGTATGAAATATGTCTACTAAATAGTTATTGTTGATATATGTATATATGATTTAATCTTCCTAGATAAATTTGGAGTTTAATATACCTAATATATTTGTATTATATACCAATTTTCTTTGAAGTAATTTTCATTAAAAAAGCTAATAACCAAATTTATATTATATGGAGTTATTTGAAAGCTTGTTTCATTTAAATTATTGAAATTCTTTATAGAAAGGAATTAATATTCACTATGATTTTTTTCATAATTATAGTTACATTTGCATTCTACTAAAGCTTCCTTATATTTTTATATTAGAATCATATGGAGTTGCTAGCTTTGAATTTGTTAAAATTTGTTACTTCTCTATTTCATGCTAAGATGAGAACTATATTCATTAATGGGTAACTTAAGCATGTCATATTATTAGTTCTTATTTCTTTATAATTGTTCCTAGAAACTATTGGTTAAGTTTAGAGGATGAATTTTTTTCTGTTAAAGTAGAGTATATTTTGTTTATGTTGGCATGAAAATGAGGTGTAATGTATATGGAATATATATGTTATAAGAATAGGTATTTGATAGTTTTTTTACCTAAATTTGGCCTCACTTGGTTGAATGGAGAAATAAAAAATGGCTTTTACAAATTAGAAAGTATTAAAGGTTGGATTAGCCCTTTAAATCGCTTGAACTCATTTAAAACTATCCACATCTAAATTGGCTAGTTAGTGTTGGATTAAGAGTTCTAAACAATCAATTTCAGGTTAATTTTGAGCAATAATGATTAGGGGCAGTCAATTAGGATTAGGCTTGCTAAGCAACTAACTTGGCCGATTTCTACCTTTAACCCTTAGATTTACCCTGTCATTTACCATCACAATATACTCTTATATCCTCATAATAAAGCCAAACATTTAAATAGTTATCTTTTGTTTTTTGCCCTTCTTGAGGTTCAGGTTAATGTTTAGGCATATAAGTATCTTCATCATTAATATTTTTATTTTTAGCATTATTCATTCCTCCACCACCATCATTAATATTTCCCAAATCTACATATTAATGTATAGATTATGATTCCATTTTAAGACTACTAGAGTCAATAAATTACACATTCATAAATATTATATTTAAGTATTTAATTTACACTACTTATAGAACATAAACAAATCCAATAGCATTAATTAAAACCCTCTATCTTATTAGCAAGCAAGCTTTTACAAAATGTAACAATTATTTATAGTAAACAATAAAATAGTTACAAAGAAGAATAGTAGCAAACCAAAACACATGTAACATCTCAAAAATCAATTCATATACTCTTTTATGAAATTCCAAGTAATGCTTGCATGAGTATTGCAAAATGCATGTTTTCAAGTGTTAACTTACACCTTAATTAATTTCATTGTAGCATGCTATTGTGATAAATTTTAAATGTAGTTACATATATAATATATATTGTGTAATATATATTATATTACATTATCCAAATTTCCCAACGAAGTTCATGTTTCTAATAAAATGTCTGTGTCTCAATTTTTATGGTGAATTATATGCAAAAAAAATTAAGCAATGCATGTATTTTACTTATGAAATTATAATAAGCAACATATATGAATTTTATTGATATGTAAAAATCAAACATTTACAATTTTATGGCAGGTTCTTTATTCTCATGATTAAGCAATTAACTAAATATGAATAACTTGCAATTTGACTTTCTCACCCACTTTTCTTTTTTGGAAATGAATTACCCATTTTATTATACATCTAAAATATAGGAAGAATAAGTATTATCCTATGATCATAGCATTCTAGCAATTAGATAAATCACAAACAATTAAGTCCTAACTTATATGATAAAATGGATTAACTTTTAAGGTTAACTAAAAATATCTAGCTTTAGCTTATATATATACATATATATATTATTGCAAACTTTCACACTATTTCAAGACTAGTATTCTTTACTCTTTTTTTACTCAAAACAATATGCAATTTCCTTTTTAAAAAATTACATGAAAAAATATATTTTAATATTTTTATTTTCATTTCACAAAATTCTCATCCTTTCTTATTTTGACATATTTGCTTATCTCTCCTCTTATGTGTGTGTGTGTGTGTGTGTGTGTGTGTGTGTGTGTGTGTGTGTGTGTGTATGTGTGTGTGTGTGTGTGTGTATAATTTGTAGGATTTTCCATTTATATATGTCATATGATATTCTAAATGTGTCTGCCTACTACTAACATTTGTAATATATAATTAATTATAGATAGCTATTTTCATGAAGAAATCCTCTCACTGATATTCATTTATTTACATATAAATAACTTGATACTTCCATCTCCTTTGCTATTTGTTATAGATTTAAAGACAAATATTACAATCTTAAAATGATGCAAACAACAAAGCTAGAAATAAACAAAAAGCATTGCTTTAGATAATTAAGACATAAAATTAAAAACATAAATAAACATAGACAACAAGATGAAATTAAGCAAATAAGAGGTAAAAAAGACTAACTAAACTTAAATTGAGATAGAAATGTGAATTAATTTGGACATAAATGCACAAAGAGATGATTAAATAAAGACATAATTAACAAAAACTAAAATCCAAATAGTAAATATGCAATAATTAGACTTGAATGGAAACACTAATTTAAATAGCAATAAATAAATCAAAAGAATTTTTATTCCAAATCTAAACTAACTTTCACCTTTAATCCAAGCTATTATGATAATTAGTTCCATTCCATGTAAGGTAAAGCACTAGTCCTACATAATATAACTTCTTATCATTTAGTGAAAGCTATCTTCTATGAGTAATATCATAATTGGGTATACTAATGACTATAAACTAGAAGTTATTTCATAATTACCTCCTTGCAGCCATGAAGTTCTCCATATGCTTCTTGCTATTTTTGATGAAGATACTAACTAATAATTAGTCTAAGAGCTTAGTTTGGTTATAATGTTTGGGTAGCTGCAATTGAAGTGAAAGGATATCAGGTAATGGCATGGGAGAAAGAATATTTATAGGGAGATGTCATACCTATTAAATATTATAGGATTAAAAACAAAAAAGTCATGTATTTTAATGTTATGTTTCACAAACATGATTGGCAAAATTAAAAGAACTATCTTATTTAATCATTTGCAAAACTAAGATAGAAATGAGAAAAAATTTAAGTTGCATTACAAATCTATTACTTATTAAATCGTAGGAACCTTTTTAATTTGTTTTACATTTTTTCGTTGCTACGAGTTAAACCAAATATAAGCAAAGCAGAAGAAGTACATTTTCCTATTTAATATTTATTGCATAATAATAAATCAAAGTCTTAAATAGCATCAATAAATGACTTACTTTAACTCATTAAACAAGATTAACAATAAAGAATAACAAAATTTTAAGCCTTATATAGTTTGTTTCTTGCTTACAAATAACCATGAATGGTGGATTCCAAGAACTCTATGATGAAAATGGTAGTGACATGAATAAAGGAAGGAGAATGACATTGTCTTCATCTAATGTAGTCATGCAAAGAAACTAATAAAGATGAAATGGAGGAATCAGGCATAAGCAAAGACAAATAATTTGCAAAGCAAAATAAAGTTTTCATTTTCTTAATTATACTGATTGATTCCTAAGGTTTTGGTTTGATTATTGTAGTTTTAACTTCAAATTTATTTTCGAGTTTTGTTACGATTTGGGTTATAGAGTTTTAGAATTTTTTATCTGAGAAGTTGGCTATTATTTTAGGCCTTTTTTTTACTTGCCCAGATTTATTAACGAGTCTAGGCCCTTACATATTGTATCCATTTGGATCATGATCCATATGGAGTCATTCGTAATACTTGCAATCAAAATGAACTCAATTTTCCAAGTTGCAATTCGCAAAGATTCACTTAATGAATCGAACCTATCCATGGATTCAAGTTCGTTTAATAGCTCTATAGACTGTGCTTAAAATGACAAAACAATAAGGATAAGATATTAAAGAAAGAAGGAAAGAAAAAGCACTTAAGAGAAACAAGAAAAGAGGAAATAATGAAAATCCCTAGAAATGTTAGAGGCAATGAGGAATAAGGAAATAAAAGAAATGTTAAAATTAAATTTTAAAAGAAAAGTGTAACTTCTCAAAAAAGCTGAAGGGTATATTGTACAACTACAAAAGAAAAAAAAAAGGCAATTGGTATGCGGGAAATGGAGCATTTACTAGAAGATATGTGACATTGAATGGCTAAAAACTTTAGCGCATTGTAGATTGTAAATAAATATACACTCAACTCATTTATTTTTATTTTAAAATTGAACTCACATATTTTGTATGTAATATGAAAATAAAGAGATAAATGCATATTTTTTAAAAAATAAATAAGATGTAATTAGAATAAATTTTATGGTAATTTCCTACAATTTACTTACTTTTACAATTTCCATAATTTTCTCAAACATAGTAATGATATTATAAATCCTTCACATTAATGAGGCTTTTATTATAGACATAATTGATTATAAAAAATTCATTTTATGTTTGGTAATATATTTTGACAATTGAATACACATAATTTAGTAGCATCTCTAGATTTTCTTTTAAGTTAGGTACTTATCAATTTAATACATAGCACTATAGTTCTAAATTGTAGTTTCAATCATAATACTTTCATCCTTGAAAATTTCACATTATTTAATGAAAAATACTATAGGTACAAAAAATGGGTACTAAAAATGAGTTTTAAATATTTTACATCCATTAATTAAGTTTTATATATTTGTTCTACTATCCTATATTTAATGATAAGCTTTGATATTAATTAAGTTTTATATATTTGTTATATTATCCTATAATTAATGATAACCTTTCATTTTTATTCAAAACTCAAATTTGGATTTTATTTTCAATGCATATAGCATTACTCTTATTTAATATATGTTATAAGAAATGATTTTTTTAATTTCTATAGAAGTATTCATATTTAATATATAATCAATAAAAAAAACCAAAATGCCTAAATGTAAATTCATTAACAACATAATTTATTTTTATTAAGATAATTTATAGAAAAATATTTTTTTAGTATCAAATTGCTAAAAAGAATAATGACGAAGGAAGGTAAAGAGGAATTTTTAATATTATTATTAAAATAATGATAATAAAAATAACAAAAGGAAAAATCAAGATTAATATGAATACAAATTGTAATATTTCCTTTTTTTTAGTTCTGGCTAGAAAGAAAGTTACTTTATATAGGTTTTAATTTAATCAAAATTAATGTTAATAAATTTTTTAGAAAAGTTTATGTAAGAAACTAACAAACTCTAAACTTAAAAAGTCATAAATAATTCTTCATCAACAATAAAGATAAGGACAAAGTAAAAAATATGCAAGCATATCTTTAAACTTATGACCACATTTTGTATAAAAAAATGGTGAGCTATTTTTTCTTTCTCTATAGCTAAGAAATCTTCACTTCTTAGGTGAGTTATTTTATCTAATGTTCTTCTAGCTATTGAATTGTTCCTTCTTGAGGAAACTACTTTTATAGGTTAATAAAAAAATTATCTTTCTTTTCAGTTAAAAAAAAACTTAACAATCAGGTGAGATTCCATGTATAACACCTATTATAATTAAAATGTTTGATATAGAAATAATTGATTAATTTCAAGAGTGATATAGGTAAAATTTTGCATGGAAGGGTTATAAATTAAATTAGATGAAAATATTTTAAAGTTAAAAATGATTATGAAAAAATAAGTAAGTGTGGAAGAGATATGAAAGGCCTTTTCCCTA
The DNA here is from genome assembly GCA_020226215.1 of Sindora glabra. Classification (NCBI taxonomy): domain Eukaryota; kingdom Viridiplantae; phylum Streptophyta; class Magnoliopsida; order Fabales; family Fabaceae; genus Sindora; species Sindora glabra. The sequence goes on from CM035232.1 coordinate 9,806,619, forward strand.
TTTTGTCTATGGCCTTCCACCTTTTTATTTTCCTACCTTTTAGCCACTCCTCTTATTTTTGCCTAAAAAGAACCTCACTTGCTCCTAATAAGAAGAAAGAGACATCATCTTCCCATTCTGTTTACAGGATTTTTGTCCTTTTATTTTTCTACCTTTTAGCCACTTCTCTTCTCCTATCAAGAAAAAGGAGATACCATCTCCTTTTATATTCTAATCCCTTCTTCCACTCATTCTAAGCATGTGTCTCAACCAAGTATTACTTCAACTTCAAATTACTTCTTCCATAAATAGTGAGTGACCTTTTTCTAAATTTCTAACTTTGATTTTCTTTATTTTAACATTATTATGCTTAGGTTTACTTATGATTGTTAAAGATAGATATTAAATTAAAATGTGTTAAATGATGCGATTTATGGGGGATCTCGAAGGTTTGATGCTATAAATATTATATTTGATGTTTTGATGGCATGTGGTTGCAAAAACAATGGATTTATGATGATTTGATGGTGAATAATGGTAAAAAAAATTTGCAAAATTCAAAGATGTTCTTAATGTAACTGAGTATGAAGGTTAAAAATTATTTCAACTTAATAATAATTGATTAGGAAATTAATTACCTTCCTATAGAACTAAAATTTAGAATAAGCTAATCTCTTGTGTAATTAATTATAGAATCAATTCTAATAACTATTTTTCTAAAAATCAATCATGTAAGGATTTTAAATTAAAATTTAATCTCTACTAATTTCTATATAAGTTTGTGTAATTATATATTAAACTTTAGGATAATAGTAATTTAATTTAATTTGTGAACTTGCGTGCATTATAAAAATTATAATGGATTGGTAAATATGAAAATGTCTCAAGTCATTTATTATAATATGTAACTATGATTATAGCTTAGAGCCAATATATATATATTCAAAAAATATTATTGTCATGTCCTAAAATTAAAATACTAAAGTATTTATTTATATTGTGATAAATTATGTAATGAATAAAATTTAATGATGTTGAGAGTGATAAAATTTATATTGTAATTTTATATACCAAATTTGCACGCTTGTTTATGAGAGATAAGAATGAAGGGAGTTAAAATGAGACATAAATTTTGTTATTCAATTATTTTTTTGTATTAACTTATTAAATCAATTTCTTTATGATTGAATGATAAGCTAATAAGAAATAAAGCCCTAATAGTTATTTAATTAAATATGCAAACTACCATTGTTTGGAAGGGAAAGTGAATCCTTTCACATATTTCAATTGCTTTTACCATTAAGATATGTAGATATGCTTCTTTTCCTTGACAAGTTAGTTAGTTACCTTTAAGTTAACTATAAGATTAAATATGTATGCCCTTAAATTACTATTTTTTTATGTATTACTCATTAAGTTTTTTGAAACTCACTTCTTTTTCTCTTTTAATTTTTTTATAGGGGACTTTCCTCTTAAGTATTCAGTTGCTACTAGATAAATTGGAAGTGAGTTTGCTTAAGGGTGCTATCATTAAGGTAAATCTCGAAATAGTTAGGTTAGAGACTTGTAGATGCTTATTTGTTGCATGATAAATTAAAATTCATTATATTTGATTTTGAAACTAATAACTTCTTAAAAGAGGTGTACCATTATGTATAGAATATTGCATCAATCACGTTCAGATAAGGCTTGTAAGCGATTACTCATTGCGACTTCTTAAAAAAGTCACATGCTTTAAATTGAGTTGCGACACCACTTCTACTAAATGTTTTCTTTGACATTCATTTCAAGCTAACTACTGTGACTTTTCTAGGCCATAACTAGTATGGAATCTTATGCCTAATTTCCACCAACCTACTTAGATACTAAAAACTTAGTATTATTGTACATTTACTAACATGCAATTTACATTATATAAACATTACCAAGATATTTACAATCAAGCATTTTTACTATTTCACATTCAAATGTACCTTGTAAGGCTCAATGGGTATTCCTATTTGTAATAACCAAAAAAAAAATTATGATTGCCTTGCACAAAATATACCTTGAAAAATTTACTCTACAATGTTAGTGGAGAAAAAGCTTCTACAATTATATTTGAAAGAGGTAGATAATTAAAAGAATGAGTTTAAGACTTAGTAAGTAAATAAATTATATAACAATTTATATAAAAATGTATAATTAGATGAGCGCTGCTATACTCTTTCCATTAAGGGTGGTAATTCATGTCATTTGGATCAACCTATTTATTAAACATGTAAAATATTTCACTTGTTTAATAATTTTAATTAATAAAATTTATATTAAAAATTATTTACTAAATTTTATTACTTACAATTTTTCATAAAAATATTTTTAATTATCAATAAAATACTATTTTAAATTATTATTTTATTAAAATAAAAAATTTATCTTTATTTATATACCTATTTTAATTTAATTATTAATTATTTCTTAAAAATATTTTTAAAAATTTAATATAAATTTTTAAATTGGTTAGTGTATCAATCTAAATCCTAATAAATATGTCATATTTATGTTGGATTATTATGTCATGTTAGAAATTATCGCCCTCACTTTCTATTGTAAATTATTTCTCATCAAATTAAGCATTCTCATTCTAAGCAATTCAAATGATAATAATGAATAAATAAAATAGAAAGTATTTAAATTTCCTTATGACTCTCAGTTAAATTTATTCTATCACAAACCTAACCTTGTTCTTTTAGAGCTTGTCTTATTCCTTTATAAATGTTTTTCTCGAATTCAGTACTATATCACATTTCACACATATGAATCTCCCCCTTCTATATTTCAATTTATAAACATATCACAACAAAAATTTTTAACATTAGAATTATAAATTCATAAGCTAATTATGTCAATACAAGAACCATATAACCTTACAATATTGTTTAACTCTCTAATACATACAAAACTAGAAGTAATAAAGTGATACTCAACTATAGTATGTACTTCTAGAATGTAAATCTAGAGGCTAAAATTGACTATGGTCATTCAAAAGTAGAACTTTTGGAAATAATTAACTACAATAGGCAACTATAAGCTATTTGTGAACATTCTTCAAGGCTATAGTGGACTATCTACTTTTAGAAGTGAAACTTTTAGGAGTGGTTGACTATAGGCCTTTTCAAAACAATTCTTAAGGCTATAGTTAACTATAAACTAGAAAAGTGCAAAGTTCTTGCATTTTCACTATTTATTTGAAGATAAGTTATATTACTGGAATTAAATATTCAAAATATTATTAATTATAATATTTTAAACTCAATAACATAAAATTAAAAAATAATTAATTTTAGTAAATTATCCATTTCATTGTGTATGAAAGAGATAAAGAGATGGATAAGTGATTATTTTGCCTTATTCAACCTAAATTAAAGAGTTTGAGATGAAATGCACAAAACCCTTAAATTGACTATATCCAAACATCAAATTGCAAGAAACAATCCTTTAAAGTTTTAAATTGAGGAAGTTTACCTTACTTGAAGAAGAATGGTTGATGATATTGATATTGATTGCTTGATTCTTATGGAATTTGAAGAAGAGATTAAAGAAGAAGATGAGTGTAGTATGAAAGTTTGGAGAAATAAAGTTTTTTAACTTCTAATTATAGGTTTTATGGCGTAAAAAGGGCAAATATAGGAATTCTCCAAATGTTTGAGGATAAAATTGGAGAAGAGTTTTTTAAATCTACCTCCATACACACAACTAGCTAATAAGTTAGTTAGTAACTAATAAATTGATTCATAATTGGATAGTTTGAAGGATAAGTTATATTAATGGAATTAAAATATTCAAAATAAGAATATAATTATTTAAAATTAATTAATTATATTTATAGCATCATATATTTATTTATTTATTTTGTACTTAATTAATGTATCTCTATAAAATTAGTATAGCTAACTTACTACTCACAGAATAAAAGAAAATAATATTAATTTTCTACTAATGTTTTAAAACCTAGCTTGGCTATCAATCCAGTAAGGTGAGTGGGTCAAGATTGGAACAGTTCAACTGGTCAAACTAGCTACTATATTTTTATATATAACATATATGTATATACTAAATTGCTGCATTTCTAAAACATAATAAATAAATATTAATTTCACTATAATATCAATAATCATCCAACACCATTTTAGTTTAAAGAAAAGGTAAATGATATATATTTTGTCTCTAGTTTAAATTACATTCACACAAGTCTTAATTTTTTCACTTAATAATAATTAAAAATGACAAAAACATTCATTACCTTAATCTTTTTCAAATATAAGGGGAACTTAATCAAACTAAGTTATAGTATCACCATCATCAAAGTTATTTTTGCTAAAACTATGATCCTTATCTTATAGAATTGAGCCTAAATCCACTAATGGAGCATCCATACTTAGTGCTTGAATATCATCTTTAATGATATCACTAAACTAAAAAAGAAAATTATTAAAATTTTAAAAAGATTAGAATAATTTTCTTCATTTTCATGCTCACAGTGTTATTTTGATAAGTTTAAAGGAAAAAATGTAGTTTAAAACAAGTTCTATATATAAAAGAAAGAAAACTAACATTCTCATTTAGTAAATGAAACTTTTGGAAGTGTTTCATTATTGTAGAGCATTCTTTCTATTTCCTTATGATTAATTAATGGTAAATCATCTTCTTTTGCTATCCAAAATTGAGTTTTGTGTATACTTTCATAATCTACAACATCAAATGATCTATTCGTGTTTAAAGCCCTATAAATATAAAATATATAGTAATTAAATTATGAATACTATACTTTTACATACATTAATTAATATTAACAAAATAAAATTACCTATCTTTCAAATGCAAATTGTAATGCACAAACATAAGATCGTTCAACATTTGATGCTCCAATTTATTTTTTTTCTTGGTATGTATTCTTTCAAAGATACTCCAATTTCTTTCACAACCCCAAGAGGATAATGTTAGGCTTAAGAGAGTGATAGTTAACTTTTATACATTAGAAGCACTATGCCCAAAAATCTTCTATCATTGCTCTATCACAAGTGACAATAAAAATAAAAAATTAAATCAATCATTCAAATTATGATGCAAATAACACAACATAAAAAATAATTCATATTGACTATAATTCTTTCTAAGCAGCATATTTTTTGAAGCTTCAAGAGCCATTTCACCACTAAAACTTTCATGTCTTTCATGATAAAGCATGCTTTCTTTTATAAATCCAATGTTGTTTATCTTGATATTTACTTCCAAAACATCAAGGAATCCTTGTTTACCTTAGGATTGATGGAGAAATTTTTTTCGTCATAGGTAAAACTAGATTTAATAAGCATGTAGCAGTATGAACTTTTTGATGAAGTTGTCTATCCTATTTGTGTTTGATAATCCTTGTATATACTTGTACAATGTCTTTTTATTCAAGAAAATATTCTTAATAACTCTTCTAGCCTTATACATGGCATCATACACATAACCTAATGAAGGCTTTTCATCTGCATCAACAATCCTTAATACTCGAATAAGTAGAGCCATAATTTAGCATACAATGGTACAATCATTCCAAAATTTATTATTTAAAATGGTAATAATGACATCTTTAGAATATCTAGAATTAATGTATATCTTACTAGTCACTAATGTTATAAGATTATACTTGTATTTCTAAATGCTTATTAAAGTAATAAAAATTGTAGCAAAACAAGTTGGACCTTGACGTATGATTTTTGTTGATCCTTCTCTTTTCTTTAACCTAGCTAACAAAAATGCATGATTATAGATAAACTTAGTTATTATTAATGCACATTTTGCTAAACTAATTACAAGTTCCATCTTTACAATGTCTACTAAAATCAAGTTTAAGCAGAGTGCAACACAAGATGACTAGTAAATTAAAGGATATTTTTCACTTAACAATCTTCCTGTAGCTTTATAATTAGAAGTATTATCAGTTACCAAGTGGATAACATTACTTACCCTAGCAAACTCAACCATCTTTTCAAATAACTAACAAAGTGTTTTTACATCCTTAACAACATTTGAAGTATCTACTAATTTAATAAAAGCAATACCAGTCGGACAATAGACAAGAAAGTTAATAAGTTATCTATTTTTTTTATCTTACCAACCATCAACCATTATAGTGCAACCATTGCTTCCTAAGTACTTTTACAAGCATCATTCAATAATTAAACTTCTTTTTTCATACCATACAATAAATTTATTCTCAATGTATGATTAGTTAAAGTCTTATAACCAAGTTCTATTACTACTACAGCATTAAACATTTTATAGAAATGAATTGAATTCACAACATTTAATAGGATGCAATTATCATAGAAGAACTTAGCACTTGCCAAATTTGTTCTATAAAGAGTTTGTTTACCTACCAATGCACTTTTGATTAATGATTGAGCCACGGGAGTAGTTCTTAGTGTAAATATTTTGTCAATACTCCCACTTGTTTTTCTTTTGCCTTTGACTTGAAATTATTTATCATGTATTTCTTCTATTTCTGATCAATTTCCATCAAATGGTGTAGTACTTTGAATGTATGGATCTTCCTCCCATTGATAGTAGGTAGACCTTTTTTTTTCTTTCCTTCAGCCTCTTTCAAATATTCTTCAATTTGATATTGAACATCAAGAACTTTTGAACATACTTGAACTTCACCCTTTTTTTTTGATAAGATATTGTTTCATTTTATTTATCCCTTCACCTTTAATTTCTTTTACATAATACAAATATTTAAAAAAAATTCCCATTTGAATTTACACCTTTTATACAATGGTTCCATGCAGGACTTATTTTTTCTCTAATAAATTGTGTTGAAAATGCTATTGTTGATTGACTAGCTGAGGAAGATGACATGTTCCGCATTTAAATAAAAAAACATGACAAATACTTCTTAAAAACTTGGTCACACTAAGAGAAGTAGTGTGAATTATGATCTAATCTTTAAAATAGCCCTGTATTGCATTCATTATTACATTACATATACAAAGCTTGTTTTCTCTAGCATTTTTTTAATATATATTAGAATGTGAACACAAGAATAATTACATGTGGTAAAATTCAAATAAGCATTTTTTATTGGTAACATGAATAAATTTAAATAAGCAATCCTATCAAAGAATTAACAAAGATGATTATTTAAAATTGAAGTAAAGTTACCAATTTAAAAAGAATTCCTTACTCATCCAATTACATGCATTTTTAACTAAAATTTATAAAGTATAAGCATTCTTTTTTAGTAGTGTATTGAGAAAGAAGTTCACTTCAAAATCATTTTTATGAGTCAATTAATTTGATTCTTGTTTTAGTATGTACTATGTTTGATTAAAGTAAAATACTAAAATATTTCAAAAAAATATAATAAAAAATATTGAATTGAAAGCCAAAATAAAATAAAATAAAACAAAAACTTACTATTGAATTATCGAATGTGATGGACTTCACATCATTGGTGGTCTATTGTCTTTCATAGTTTTGCTCTGCTAATTTATCTACTACAAAATAGAGCTACAAAACAAAGCAGAATAGCAAACAACATAGAACAACAAAATAATAAAAAAATAGCAAAGCAATAGCATTACTCAAAATAGCAAACAACATAGAATGAACAACAAAATAGCAAAGCATTGCTTAAATAGCAGATAGCACAGAACAAATAGCAAAATAGCAAAGCATGGCTTAGTTATTTTCTTCTTTGAATGAATCCTTAAACCCAAATGCTACTTACTGCTCAGTATAGCACAACGCCAATAATGTTGCTTGCTACCTCCTACTGCAATGTCATTTTGTTCCAATTGCTAGATGGGTGATTGGGTCAGCAACTTAAACAAGTCTTGTATTAGGCTGGACTGAATAGTGGATTTGTCTAGTTTGGAAGAAAAAAAATGAATAGGGCAATGAGCTTAACGGGTCATAAGTTAAACTAATTTTTTGTCAAGTCTCCCCAATTCAATCCAAGTATTTGCTCAGACCAGTTCTATGGGTCTATCCAGCATATTTTCAAGCCCAAGTGCTGATTTGACCGGTTGAATCGATTAGGCCAGTTCATGTTTGAAAACATTGTTGGATACTTTTGATGCAAAAGATTGAAAATCTATACTTAAAATTAAAAAAGAATAATTTATCAAAAATAATATTAATTACATACCTTCGATTAGGGCTGTCAAACGAGTCGCAGTCCGCAGACCGACCCACAACTCGCGACTTATTTTTGTGGATATGGACCTTTTAATTTTGACCCGTTTTCAATGCGGGTGATACGAACAGGCCCGTCACGCACCTGGTCTGCAACGGACTGACTTGTATCCGCGAAGTCCGCGAATTTTTAGTTAAAACCCGCGGACCAGCCCGTACCCATTATGGGTTTTTGCGGACTTGGACCCTTAAAATCGAACTCATTTTTTAATACGGGTAATACGGACCGGCTCATATCCGTACGGGTCGACCCGTTTGACAGCCCTACCTTCGATGTAAAAATAATATTTATTTTATTTTCGATAGTACTTTAAAAGGTTTGTTAAAGGAGGTGACTAGGTGGTAAATAGCATTTTTAAATGAAAATTTGAAAAATATAAGTTTACAACATTAGGATATATATGTCATTTACTTAAAAATAAAAGGATAAATTTGAAAAAAAATAAACAACTATTAGTTATAAGTTATAAGTTATTTTAAGTAGTTTATGAGATCAAAGCTTATAAATTAGTATCAGTCAGAACACTAAATGCCTCTATGAACTAACTTATGACTTATTAATTAATAAATTATAAATTAACTTAATTATTGTGCCAAACACATACTATATAATTTAATTCATACTATCCATATTATTAACTTTCATCCTAAAAATAAAATAACAATTAAATATATATATTCACACACAAAAATTTCTTTAAAGACTTCTAATTTACTCAAAGGTGTAACACTAAAACTAACCCATGATATAATTCCCAAAGTTTTGCTAATGCAATAGAGTAGTCATCAAGGTTATCCTAGTAAATAAATTCATAAATACCAGCCATCCACATTAAACTTAACCCAATCATAATAAACAATGGTATGTAAAATATCCCCACAACTGGTTTGCAATTTTCCTCCAAGTACCGAGCCATCCACGTTCGCTTAATCCAATCATTATGAGACAATTCCCATCATCAGACAAAACACCTTTCCTTATTATGATTGAGATAATTATTCAAATGAAATTTAAAATAGTCAACATTATGAATTCGAACTGTATTTTGAATAAATTTGCATATTTTGAAATAAGTATTAAATTTATAAATTATGAGTTAATGATCTACCACTAATTAGACTATACCCATTATGTTTTGAAAAATTAAAACATGACAAACTACAATCATATTTTGAAAAAAAAATCAGCAAGTAAACTATTCTGATTTATTCACATGTGAGAAATCTTCATTTTTCATGGGTGCTTTAACAAATCTTAATAGCAAAAATGACAAGATGAGTTGTAGGACAAGTAACAGTACACAACTTAGCAACCACCTGAGAGTCCACTTGTATTGAATGTTCTCTCCAACCTTCATTTTATTAGAGTAATGGAGTGGTCACCAAAGTTGTTTTAACAAATAAAGTTATAAATACCTAGCGGTCCATGTTAAGCTTAACCCAATCATAATCAGATGATTTCTATTAGATAAAACATTCTTCCTTATTTTGATAGGAATAATTATTTGGATGAACATTCTGAGCTTGAATGAAACTCTGAACCTTACTTAAAATAGCCAAAATTGTATCTTGACTAATCATTTATTTCAAATCAAAAGATTTGATATTTCCTACATCCACTAGTATTAGTATAAATAAAACCAAAAATCATAACAAAAGATTGGCTTCATCTTTCCCTAACTCTTTACTTGTGGAAGAAAAAAAAAGGAAAATAAAGAAAATGATAAGAAAATTATTTTTTGGGTTTGCTTAAATAGAGAAGTAGGAGTAAATAAAACTAAATTAAATTGAATAATAATTTTACCCTTTAACTTAATATATTTATCTAAAATTTTGTTTGTGGCTAAAAATGAATGTTGGAATTTTAATTTAAAAATTCTAAATTACAAAATATCTAAATTAAAATTCTACATGACCTACTCTAGGTCAATTTCTACATGATTTAGTAATTCTATAAATACAGAATCCCTAGTTCTATACTTTAATTCAGATTATACATGCCTCATTATCATTTAGTTAAACATTCTCCTAAAGATATTTTTATGTGATCAGAATATGACATATCCTACAGAGTAGATAGAAAGCAGTATTGGTTCTAATTTGCTTGTTGTTGTGATCATGATCTAGAAAATTCCCATGTTTTTTTTAGTATTCATATTAATTTTCATTTTATTATTTGTATATGATTTTATGCTTATTTATATGATTTGGTGATTAATTATTTATATAAAAATTCAACAAATGGATATTATCATAATTCACTATATTTATATATAGTTTTTTAAAATAGATATTTAATAAATAAAAATAAGAAAATATTATTAATTATGTATTCATAACAAATGTTAAGTATTAATAGCAAATTTTAACTACTGAAAATATCATGCTAAAATTTTGAAAAGTTTAATTGTAGTCAAACTTTTACTAGATAGTTTTCAAGTAGTTAATTTTTTTATACAAGAGTATAAATTTATTTTATATACTTTTTTATAATTCTCTATAAAGAGCATTAAATTTATTGTTGGAGATACAAAATTAATTCAAAAATTGACCAGATAAATAAAATTAATGATAAAATTATAATAAGTCAATTTTTTATTCATTTTCTATCTATATGTGCTAAAAATATTTTTTGGTGAGTTTCATCCCCTTTTTTTTCTCATTTTCTCTTCTATTTATTTTCCATCCTACAATCAAATAAGAGAAAATATAGTTTTTCTTTTCTTTTCTTGAATTTTTTACCCATTTTTTATAAAAATAAGCAAAGGGTAAGAAGACAATAAATTTCTTGTCATCCAATCATAAATCATAAATATCAAAGCTTTCCAAAAACACGATTTCAGAAGATAAGCTAAATAAAAGAAACAGCTTCAAATCACGTAAACGGTGTCTGATACATTCAGATTCGGATTCCTTTTCATACATTCGAAGATAATCATTGTGAGCAATATAATTTATAGCTGATTATTAAAACGTGATGAGATAATTACTCTATATATATATATATATATATATTTATATGAATGAATGAAATGCATAGGGGGAAAAAGTTTTTTCTTTTTTGAAGCATTAAAGGAGAGAAAATTTATATTCATATTAATATATCATAAAATTTGAGTATATGTTAAATTAATAATTTTTCAGTATAGTTTTTCCATATTTAGAATAAAAATCTAAGTACCAATACTGATATCTTTGTTGACAAATCAATGAATAAATGACACCTATTTATACATGAAAAAATTTTTAGGTAATTTATTTATTTGTAAATCTTACAATTTGAAACTTAAATTTATTTTAATTTTATTTTTGCTCTAGTTTTTTATAAATTTATGGGTTTGTAAAAATAAGTGATTGTTTGGTTCACAGCAAAAACGTATGAAGTTGTATTTATTAGGAAATAGAAAATTATTGAGTTATTTGGTTGCATACTACCACATAAATGGGAAGAGATAGAACTTCCTAAGAAATTGTATTTCTCATAAAATATGGGAAATTACTTACCCACTCCCTCTCGGTAATTTCTATTTTTTGAAAAATGTAACTTCTTTCATGTTAATCAAATAATATTGAGAATTTTACAGGAAGTTCACATAGGAAGTAACTTCTTAAAAAATTTAACTTCCTGATTTATTTTTCGTATGAACCAAACGACTATTAAGTTGGGCCAAATTTTTTTTCCTATATAAATTTGAAGATTTGGGTCAAACTTTATTTTACATATAAATGAAAATTTTCAAAACAAAAATTAAAAATGAAAATGAAAGCCAGAAAGTTTCATTGTAATTCGAGAATTACTTCAACAACAAACGACTTTCACAAAACTCTTAACTTCTATTGTTAAAAGATTTTGTCTAAGGAAGGAAAGGTGATGCCGCAAAAGGATTTCTTTGACATAGACAAAAATCATCAAATTCGATTGTTTCCATTCCGACGGTGATTCTACAATTGGTTTTCATGATTAAGTAGGAGGTTGGAGAAATTGGATTTTATTAGTCAATTAATTTTTTTTAATATACAAGATACCAACTCTATATCATTTTAATTTGAAATTTTAATTCTAAAAGTAGATTTAGTTGGAGAACAAATATCATCACTGTCAAATATTAATGAAATAATTATAGAAGAAGAATTGAACATGAATGTAGATAAGTCTATGGTGGAAATCAACATTTCAGACTTGAAATATAAAGATATAATGGGATTAGAGTTTGACAGTGAGGTAGATGCTCGCATTTTTTACTGCAATTTTGCATCGTATAAAGGATTTGGGGTCAGACTATATAATATGGGGAAGAACTATAAAGAGGTGATTATTTGGCGCAAATTTGCTTGTAATTGAGAAGGTTATAGGTCTAAGAAATATACAGAAAAACCAGATAGCACATAAAAGCATAATATATATATATATATTAAATTCAATTTTTGAAATGATATTTTAGGAATTAATGTTATATATATATATAATATATATATTAAATTTAATTTTTGAAATAATGTTTATATATATAATTTAATTGCAAATGTCATATTTTAAGAGATAAATTACTTTTATATGATAATATGCAAAATTAAGATTTTAATATTCCTAAAGAATAAAATTTGAAAAATGGATAAATCTTTTTTAAAATTATTTTTGGTGTTTTATTGTTTAAAAAATATTTTTATTTACAATAGATAAAATGTATTGGTTACATACATTCATAGATAAATAGTTTAAATACAAATAATCATTTATATGGATCAAATATTTTATTTAAGCATGATATACTCTCTCCTAAATAATTTAAGTGCCAAAATTATAAATACCTTGATGGATAAAAAGTTTTGTTATAAAATTTTTCTTCAATATATTATATATGATTTATCATTTATAATTTTGGCTCAATATAAATAATTTATTTGTAATTGAATATGATTTATATTTCAATAAATTATTATATAAATCACTATTAATCTAATAATATTAGTCCAATATTCACAGTCTATTATCAAAGTTCATTTTAAATTATTACTAAATATATAAATAAATTAAAATATATGGACTAAATAAAAAAATATCATATCATCATTTTTCACAAATAACCTTTTTTCTTATTTACCTCTTTTAACCTTTGATTTAAATAACACTTAAATGTAATAGTGAATATAAAAATAAGTATTTTAAGTATTGATTCCTAGATTTTTAATCTGAGTATATTATAACCATCCATTTTTAAGTACTATGATTTAATTTGATAATGTAATATTACCTCAGTAACACATCACAAATTTTTTTGAAGAGAAGGCGTGGCGGTCAGGAATCCAATTATTCGAAGCCATTATTTATCCAGAATGGATGACAGAGGAGCGGGTAACATAGTCGAGCAGCCGCATGCAATGCATTGTCGGTCAAGCACTCCCTCCAATCCAACTCTCTTTCCTAATCCAATCCGATCCTGTCCTCTTCTAATTACTCCATGTCTTTATTACTCAATATCTTAGTCCTTCCTCTTTGCGCATTTTTATCTAACTCCACTTATACTTCATCATTTTTAAAATTACAATATTGCTTAGCTTGATAACCAAAATGTATTATATTCTGGGAAAATTATGAAGGAGATTTAACCTAATATACTTATATTTCTTTTAATTTTCGAAATATCTATTTATCTTCTTTTAGAAATACAGAAAATAAGCATATATTTAAAATAATATAGAAGATATGTGAATGTATCAGAAAAGTCGGTGGTGGAGATAGAGTGAGAAAAAAAAAATAACAACAAGAAAGATGAAATGAGTTGAAAATAATTTTGATGTATATATTATATTTTTCTAAAGATTCATATGCCTCATAAATTTTGAATAAACTAATATGATTTTTTATTAGATAATTGTTACAAATAATCACATCTTCTCGCTTCTTACTAATTATAAAAAGTTGATATCTTTTCAAATAAATTCTTAAATAAAAATTATTTTTTCACCAATTTTAATTCAAAAGCCACTCTTAACTCTCTCACACTCTCTCTCTCTCTCTCTCTCTCTCTCTCTCTCTCTATATATATATATATATATATATATTATTACGGGAGGATCATTAAAAGTCTTAGGAGGATTATTAAAAGTTTTACTTAAGGATTTTATTTATATACTTTTTAGAATTTATTTAGATAATAAAGGACTTGAAAAATTATCAACATTTATAAATGATCAACATAATATATATAAAACTAATTAATATGTAATTTTAAAACATAAGAAAAGTGTAAATACACCAACTGATAAGTGTAAATTGCTCTTACGTTTTATCACACTACTCCCACCAGCTGGGCTTATTGGCCACAGATAAAATATAGTTTTTCCCCCTTTTAAGTTTGGAAACTGCCATTGATTGATATACAACAAGGATGAGAATAAGATCAACTAGTTGAAGCCGTGTCCAATATTTTGACAATGTCATCACTTTGTGGGACAAGTCTATGTTTATCCGCATGCAACCCATTTTCTCATTTCAATTTTAAAAATACGGGCCCGGTCAAAATTATTTATTATTTTTTGGGTGACCGGTGGCATGGTCAAGCTCGTTTTTATTTGCATAAATGAATATTTATTGGTAATATCATGCCAACACCAAGCAGAGAATCACGATTTAAATAAAATTTTATTTATTGAGATATTGAATACTTCTTCTCATTTGCTAATAAATATTGGATATTGTGTTGCAAAAATCCACTACAACATGCCGTTACGTTAACTGACCCTCTCCTTTTTCCAAACGTTTAGTCATTCACAAAATCAAGTAATGTTAAATGTCGCTTTTACCCTTCACATATATTTCCCGTTTTTCAATTAACCCATTTTTTCAAAAGTTTAATTAGAATATACTTTTTCAATAAAATATTTTAAATATCTTATATTGTTATTTTTAAATTATATAATCATTTTTCTCACCATTTTAATAAAAATTTAAAATTTAAATTTAAGTATATTATTTTTTATATTTTAAAGGAGATTTAAATATATTTTAAAATTAAAAAATATATAATCTCATTAAAATTCAAAAAAGTTAACATTTTTTTGTGTAAATAATATAGTTGTGTTTAAGAAAAGGAGATTTCTACCACTGGCATCTATGGTCTAGTGGCAAAGCTGTCTTGCATCTTAATGAATGATATAAAGGGATTAGCATTTGAATCTCTCCAACGTACTCCCCTTCTCCGAACCCTCTCCCCCTACTTGCACCGTAAAAAAAAAAAAAGGGAAAGGAGACTTCTAATCGTGTCACTCTCATTTCAATACAATAAGGGGAAAAAAGAGAGATAGGTATGATACATCACTTATAAGGTGATGAATTGATATATCATCAAATCTATTGTTGATATATTATTATATAATGTGTCAAATTTAACTTTAAAAAAATAAACTTAATGTGTGATTGGATTAAATCAAATAATGTGGCAATATATTATTGTATCAATAATGTACCATAATCTTTCACAAAATAAAATTTATTAGTTATGTCATAAATTCATTTTTTTGAATGATATTGAAGACAAATGAATTAATGATTGTATATAATCATTTACTGGTATTTATTATGGTGCCTTAAAAATTTTAAAATCCAATGTGAGATAGTGAATTCTAAAATTATTATATTAAAATTATTCAATCATAATTATTAACTAATATGATTAAATAATTTTAGTTGAACAATTTTTAAGATCGTTACATCATTTTAAATTTTAAAATTCTTAGAATACTATAAAATTCACCTTATTTATCTATTTATATAAGTTAACTCATTATTTTACTCATTAAGATTGCAATATAAATAAGTAAAAACAACTTTTAAAATATTAAGTAAGGATTGCATACATAGTATATTGGTGGAGTTTTAACATAAATAATCATGCAATGATAAGTAGAAGTAATACAAAATGCAAAGATATGTAAATGTGTAAAGATTGTACAAAATTGCATGTATAATGGGAGCAATCTTAGCATATGATCGATATTGTTACCAAACTAAGCTTTTATATAGGATGGAAGTACTTTAATTTGGGTTGAAAACTCCAAAATCCTAACATACTTACATCTAAGATGGCAATGTTAGGAGAATCATGTGTGGAATTGGTTTGAATAGTAGTAAAATAATTGCAAATTAGAAGCTAGTAAAGTGTTAAGAGTAAGAAAAAAAAATGTAAAGTGCATATAAAATAGTAATTAATTTAGCAAAAGGGAGTCCCTTCTTTATCACTTCTTAGATAATTATAGGCTAAAAACTTAAGAGGTTAAGGCATATGTTGCACAATCCTCAATCTTCAACAGTAGATACTAACATATGAGAATCGGTTAGTTAGCTGACCTCACTACTATCCTATAATGTAAGGTTACCTGTAAAATAAAAATTACTACCCATGAACTTTTACCTCAATGATATGTTCTCATTAAGCTTCTGCTAACATACACTTTGGTTTACCCTTTTTCAATTTTGTTTCTAGTTAATCCTTTGATTATGTTAAAACAATAGCATGAGACATGCCCTCACAAATTTTAGTTTCTTCCTAATTTAGTCAAATGCAGGGAATTTGTCAAGCTATCAAAATTTTGCAAAAAATTGTATGTAATACTCATGGATATTTCTTTATTTATTTATTTATATAATCCATGTATTATATAAATCAACATTATAAATAAAAAAATGTTATATTAAACTATTTTATTAATTTATGTACAAAAAATATATATTAATAGTTTAATTTAAATTTAAATTTAAATATCTTAAAATTATATATTTTAAATAGATTATCATAATATCTTTATATATGTGATGGTATTAATTCTCATACAAATAAAGTAAATTCAAGTATAATCACTTGTGTTAATATTATTTTTACATTATATAAAATTTAAATTTAATGTTACTAATTAGTTTCTCAAAAAACATCATAAAAAAACTTAAATATTATTATTTTTAATTAAAGATATTTTTTATCATGTGAGATATAATTATTATTATGAGCATTTATTTGATATTTCGAAATGAAATATATTGTTGTAAATTAAAGAGATTTTGTAATATGTGAGATATAATTATAATTATGAGTATTTTTATTGATATCCCAAAATAAAGTAAAAAGATTTGAAAGCTTTATACATGCATAAAAAATGGATACATATTTCTGTTTAAAAACTATATTATAATACATTTAGGCATTATTGAATAGGTAGATTCTTAATTAATTAATATAAAAGGAAAAGTGTATAGTTTTATAGTATTTTATATTTTTTTTGTTTTATTGTGATGTCAAATTTGAATTAAATAAATTTTATTTAATGTATGTGAATGTTAGAATATTTGGTTAACAAGATTTAATTTTATA